>QEPC01007352.1:409226-436299 GCA_003113815.1 Sphenodon punctatus
ACTTCCTGGCCCCTCCCGACGGGGCTCTCAGGGCGACGCAGCCAGATGACGTCATCCGGCTGCGTCGCCCTGAGAGCCCCGTCGGGAGGGGCCAGGAAGTGCGAGCAGGAAAAGAGCACGCTGGACGGAGCAGCTGCTGCTGCCATCCCTGGTAAGCAAATCCTTTGGGTTTTTTTTGGGGGGGTGGGGGGTGGGAGTCAAGCACGCCCCAGCAGCTGGGGAGGGCAAGCCCCGGCAGCTGGGGAGTGGAGGCCCTGAGGGTTTACCAGTGCGGGGGGAGGAGGAGGCAAACCAAAGCCCCCCCCCCGCATGGTAAATCGCGCCGAGGCGCAGAATTGGCCCCTGACTCCCGCGGAATTTTAAAAAAAATTCCGCGGAAGAATCGGGGCCCTGCCCATGATCCAGCGGGTGGCCATTGGGGTGTGGGCCCTGGCAACGCCCAACTCCTGTCGGTCTGTCTCTGAGCACTTCGGGGTCGGGCTGAGCACCGTTGCCTGTATTCTCCGAGATGTCTGTGAGGCGGTGGAGGGGGTGCTTCTGGACAGAACAATCCAACTGGTGGACCAGAGGGCCGTGATGGCTGGCAGGGGGCCTTGGACAGGCTGTGCGGCCAGGGGGGCTGGAGCCATGACATAGGCACATAGCATGCCAGCATGCAGGAGCAGGGAGGTCCCAATGTTGTGGAACCTGTCCATTTTAGCGGAGTGCTCCCGCACCATGGCATCGATGGAGCGCTCCAGCTGCCCAATCGCTCCAGCTGCCCGATCGCCTCCACCTGCCTGCTGTGCTCACGGTGCTCCTGCCACCACTCCAGGCACACCTCCTCCTGGAGCTTCTGGTCCCTCGCCTCTGCCTGCTCCAGGGACCGCTCTATGGCTGCCTCCATCCTGTCCATGGCCGCAATCATCCGCTCCCCCTGCTCCGCCGAGGTCCAGACAATCTCCTCCACCTGGTCCTCTCTCTGGCGGTGGACCCGTGCCCGGTGCTCCCTCATCTGTGCTGGGGGGACGGGCCGGGGTGACCGTGTGTGCGCTGCAGAATTACAGAGGGGTGGTCAGTTATCGACCCGTGCACGTGCCCCTGGCCCCGGAATGGGCCCAGGTCTCAGAGGCCCAGCAGGGGGTTTCTCCCAGCCCTTTTCCCCCCCGGCCCCTCCTTTCCAGTGTGCCTCACCTGCTGGCTCCGGCTGCTGCCTGGCCTCCTGGGTGCCCCCCCCTCAGCCGCCTGGGTCCATTGCGGGGGTTTCCTGGGCCCTGGAGCCAGTGCCTTCTTGTGGGGTGGCAAGGGGAGGGGGTACCTCGGCCCGTTCCCTGCCCTGGACCATGGCGCACCCCACTAGGCATGGGGCAACGATGGACCCCTTCATATGAAGGATGCGGTCCAGGGCATCGTAGACGGGGACGGTCCGGACGTTATTGTCCTGGATGGCCTTGTACCCCCTCTTGAGTTCTTTGGCCTTTAAGCGGCACTGTCTGACGATCTGGGGGTGCCCTGCCGCCTCCATGTCCCTCACTATGTCCCGGTAGACATGTTCATTGCACTGGTTGAGGGTGAGCTCCAGCTGTTACTCTAGGGTCCCCCAGATCCATATGCAGTCCAGGTTCTCCTGTAGCCCCCACTGGCCCCCTCGGTGGTAGGCCCATCTCGCCCTTCTCCCCTGTGGTTCCTCCTCGTCGTCCTCCTCCACCACCACTTCCTCTGCCTCCTCCTCCGCCTGGGCTGGGCCTGTGTCCTCCAGGGGCTCGTCCACCCGGGCCCGTTTCCGTGTCTGTGGGAGGGGTGTTTTACTGCAGGGGTTCCGTTCTGCCCTCCCCCAGTCCCCCCCCCTCCCGGGTGCACTGCTGGGCCCCGTCTCCCCCCCCCCGGTTGCCCCTGTGCTCCCTGTTCCCCTCCCCATGGGTTCCCTTACCCATTTCCGGGGTGCCTCTTCCCCCGGTCGGGCTGATGTCCTCGGGGCGGCCTGTCCTGGCTGCACCTGTGGCTGCTGCTGTCCCTCCACCACCTCCATGTGCAGCACAACCTCCCTCTTCCTCCTCCCCCCAGCGCCTGCACTCCCTCCACCGTTGCCACTGCCTCCTCCTCCTCCCTCGCTCTCTCTCCCGCCGCTCTCCTTCTCCTCCTCCCTCCTCGCTCCATCCCGCCACGTTTCCCTGCTGCTGATTGCCCTGTAAATCTCCCTCCGCGGTCTGTGTTGTTGCCGGTTGCCTGGCAGTGATGCTGCGTGCTTTGACCCCGGCTGGGATTCATTTTCTTTGATCCTGGCCGGTGACTGCCGTCCAGACGTTACTTTTTGTTGTTTCCCGGCGGGAATCACTTTGACCACGCTTTTGGAGCTTGTCCCGTGGGGAGCCCGGGAAGCGTGGTTGAAATTGACCCCATGTGGGAATTGGCCATGGTGAACATCTTGCAGCCACCAAACAGACGTTCAGGGCGCTTTGGCCCCGCAGCGAAATTGACCATGGTTCACTGTGGTTGACTGTGATCTCGTAACGTCTGAAAATACCCAATGAGTGAGGGTTGACTTTCAGCAAAGTACTATGAACGTATTTCACCTGTCCTTAAGGAAAAGTCATTTCAAATTATTCTTGCATCCAACTATGCATATATTCCTAAAGCCATCTGAACAAAAGCAATACCTTAAAGGCTTAATATTCAGAATGAGTGACTATATTTACATGGTTATGAAGTCTCAATGGCTTTAAAATAAAGAACATACAATTCAGCATGCCTATATCACCTCTCTCTGAAACCAGAATATAAGTTGCATATACTACACACACACGCTTACACATTCTAAGCACAGTAAGAAAAATCTTTCACAGGGCCAAAATAGATGCATGCTGCACAGCACTGTATATACTACATTTGATTACATAGTTTGACCACCAGTGTGGGGGCTAATTCAGCAAAGTGCTGGGCTCTGAGGCCAGTGTGAATGGTGGTTGTTTGGAACCCAATGCAAGGTGCTTAACACTTTGCAGGATCATGTTTCAGTTTAGATCTAATCTAGGCCACCAATGAAGTCAGCAGAGCTGCACATGTATATCCAGGCCCAGAAACAGGTCTATGGTTTATTACTTCTTTGCACTGTTTTCATGCAAAACCCATCTATATTACACTGGACTACTGTTTGATGTTAACTGCATATGACATCCAATAAGTAGGGGTTTTAAAAAGTTTCCTTAGGAACTAGAAACAAATAATAAGTAATTTAAAATGTTTCCTTAATCTCAACCTGTCACATCTTCCTGCATTATAAAGCTGTAGCCTAGCACAATTGTTAGCATCCTGCAAAGAAACTACTGAAAGGCTCACACTGGTAGCAGCTCATTACAAGTTATTTTCCTCCATGGAAAAGTGTAAAAATAAGAGGCGATGAAGAATTAACAACAGAAGAGAGGAGATGCATGTATTATGTTACACTGGAATTCCTAAAGTACAAAGGCAAATGTCCACACAGTGCACAGAAATAGCTTTAACATGGCTTATCATATCAGATGATTACAAGAAACATAGTGAGTTGAAAAGCTTAATTATTAGAGCAGGCTTTGTGTCTCTGTGGAGAGGTTAAATAAATATACAACAGTTTATATTAAAATGAAAGTATGAGGAAAATGTTTTCTAGTATCTGCTCATTCAAGGTGCTAGCAAAGCCCACTGCCTCTTCCCTGGTAAGTCTTCACTTTTATGTCACGCTAGACCAGATTGCTTTGCTACTAGTAACTTCTACCATCATGCTCTAACCTTGAGTCACATCGGATGCACTGGTAAAAAGAAGTCATGTTTCCAGTTCCAAGGCCAATCCTCCATAATCATCCTAGCAACAGGCAGTACTGAATAAGGAGCAAAGTACAGTGGGTGCAGCAGCCTGACGAAAAGGGGATCCCGCAAGCAGCGTGAACATGAGCAGCTTCCCCATCAGACTGTCCCTCGTCACCACACTCCCTTCCTCAAGTCTCCAGTTACAAAGAGTGGCTGCTTCCCCAACATACACACAAGCACTTGGACAGGACACACACAATCCAGAAGTGCTGCCACTGCCAGTGCAATCACATCCTGCTGAAATCTCCCCAGGCAACAGAGTTCCCTTACTTTAACAATAACTGCTATCTGGTAAACACATTCCACTCTCTCTCATTTCACTAAACCCCATGGGCCAAAGGCAAAGCTGAGCAGGCTTATGCTTAGCAGCTAACAAGGCTTGCTCTAAAAGATGTATATGTATGCGGTGGCTTTAATGAGAATTGTTACTACTTGATTTAATTCCCCATCACAGCTGAATTTGATCTTTTACTGAATTCAGGGTGGACATAGGGTGGCCAGATATGCAAATTTTAGAGGACACTTATTTGTGCCATCTGCAACCTGTATTTCTCATAAGTGTCCTCTAAAATTTGCATATCTGGCCACCTTGGGTGGAAGCTCCATTCCAGGAACCTCTTCTGCTTTCTCCCTCCTGAATGATAGGATTTGTTAATCCCTATCACTATCTACAGTTACAGGCAACTTTAAGTTATTTACTCTCAATAGCTACTACTTTGTTGTGTTTCCCTTTTTTTCTTGCAATCCCCTCCCTCCCTCGTTCTCCCCTTCCCCTCCCTGTGAGTTCAATGGTCACATCCCCCACCACCCTCTATACCTCTAATTTGCTTTGCTTTGCTTCTTCATTTTGTAACCCCAGACTTGCCTGAGGAAGGACTCTGTGAGGTCCGAAAGCTTGCATACCTCCACCAACTGGAGTTGGCCCAATAAAAGATATCACTTTAGTACTTTGTCTCTATCGCTGAAAATGTAAGATAAAGAAAACTAGCAAGATATTTTAAATCCACAACACACAGCCACAACAGGACTCTAAGACTAAACACTGTCTCCATAACTAAATTTGAATTTGTGGAATCTTTTCAAAATGAAAAGAAAGGAATCTTACTTAGGTGAGAAGGAGAAAGGAGAGAACTTTCTCACTATTTTCTGTCAAATTAAATTGCTATGTATCAGACTGTGATTAATCCAGAGAGAGTGTGGTTGCCATGCTGTCCCAAGTGACAGAGAGACAAAGTGGTTCGAATGATCATCTTAAATATTGGTGGCAAAATACTGGAATTTTATTCCACCAACAATAGTTGGTCTAATAAAAGATATCATTTGAACAGCTTTGTCTCACTGTGATTAATCTTACTCCCCAGTTTAAGAGAAGCATCATAAAGCAAAGGTTCCCAAACTTTTTGGTGGCTCATGCACACCTATGCTTTATCAATTCTCTCATGGCATATTTATCATCCATGCTTACCTGTCAATATACACAACATAGCCATGCCATTCAGGATCAGCAGGTGGAGGTGGTGGCGAAGGCAGCGAAGGCGGCTTTCCGCCAGCTGTATCTGGTGCGGAGCCTGCGTCCGTATATCTCCAGACCCGACCTGGCCACTTTGATCCATGCCTTCATCACCTGGAGGCTGGACTACTGTAATGTGCTCTACATGGGGCTTCCCTTGACGCTGGCCCGGAGGCTGCAGCTAGTGCAGAATGCGGCGGCCCGTCTCCTAACAGGGACGGGCCAACGAGAGTACATAACACTGGTACTCCATACACTGCACTGGCTGCCTGTAACGTGCTGAGCCAGGTTCAGGGTGCTGACTTTGATCTATAAGACCCTGTATGGTCCTGGATCTGGATACCTCGGGGACCGCCTCACCCTCCGTGACTCAGGACGGACTCTCCAGTCCACCGGGGACGCCTTCTTGGAGGTCCCCTGCGTAAAGCGGGGGGGCTACAATGGAGAGGGCGTTCTCGGTGGCTGGGCCCCGGTTGTGGAACTCCCTCCCAGAGGAAGCACGTCTGGCCCCAAGTCTGCTGGCCTTCCGTCAGGCCTGTAAGTCATGGCTGTTCTCTCAGGCCTTCGGAGGTGGGGAGGGGAGGGTGGGCTAAATTTGTGTGTGTGGGGTATTTTAAAACTGTTTTAATAATATTTATGTAGATTTGTATATTTTTCTATATTTTTTATATTGTGGTGAATTGTTTATCTTGTGTTGGAAGCCGCTCCGAGATGCCGTAGGCATGAGGGGCGGCATATAAATGGAATAAATAAATAAATAAATAAAATTACTCATCCAGTTACGTGTACAAACCTTTCCTATAAGTTCTTCCCTTGCAAAGTATACAAATTGCAGATAATTGTTGAACCTTGTATTTGAAGAAATGCAAACAATCTTCTACACTTAAATCACAGATTCTGCCCTCCAATTGACCTTGCTAATCAATTTCTTTAATTTCACAGGATTTGCCTTTTTTATAAATAAAAAACCTTAGTTGCCATTCCGATGCTGCTGAAGTCAACATCATCATTCGAGTCGAGCTTGTTCTCAATGGCTAACATCTCTGTACAGTAGCCTCACTAATTACCAAAACCAATTTGAAATTGCCTCACTTCTTGGGGGTTATGTGACAATTTTGAGACATATTTATTTATCATCTATTACATCCTGGAATAAATGGACCCTTCTGCTATTAATAAGCGTTAATTCTTCAATATATGTCAGGGAAATTATTAACACCTC
This sequence comes from Sphenodon punctatus, assembly GCA_003113815.1. Taxonomy (NCBI): domain Eukaryota; kingdom Metazoa; phylum Chordata; class Lepidosauria; order Sphenodontia; family Sphenodontidae; genus Sphenodon; species Sphenodon punctatus. The sequence goes on from QEPC01007352.1 coordinate 415,781, forward strand.
CTATAATGACACAAATTCTGAGAAGTAGTTTTAATAATATTGAATAGATGCAAATCTATGTCTAAATCCGATCCTTGCGGTCTATGGTAGATCGCTAACACTACTCTAAATGCATGCCTTTCACTCGCCTTCTTCAGTACGATCATGTGTCAAATTGATTCTGTTTTATCTGCACCGTCACTCTTTATTTCTTTGCTATCAGTCATGTTGTTATAGTATAAAACTATGCCTCCCCTTTACCTGTACTCCTATGTTTCCTAAAGAACCCATACATCTTTTGACCCATAGCTCCACCCCTAGTTTCCAAATCTTTGTGTAAGTCACCATTCCTCATACCAGCATTTTTGCTTTTGTCCCCACTCCCTTTAAATCTAGTCTAAAGCTCTCTTCACTATGTTAACACGCTGATCTCCTATGACATTTTTTGTCGTCCTTGGTTAATTTCTGCCATCCTTGGTATAGGTGGAGACCATATTTTCCCAGTAGTTTCTCAGGATCCTATCCCATATTTGGCGAAGCCCTGACAATGACAGCACCCATACAATTATTAGTTCACTTTCAGGATGTGTCTGTTTCATCTTTGGTCTTTGCCCTCCATTGGAAGGATTGAGGAGAACATGCCCTGGGCCTTCAACTTCTTAAGTCTTGTTCCCACAGTCTCAAAGTTGCTTTTGCCCTTTAAAGGATTGTCTGCGACTTGTGTTCACTACGTTTTCTCCATTGTTGCCAATGGGGAAAATGCAGTGAACACAGGTTCCTGACTAGTTTTCTTGTTGATACCATTGGTTCCTACATAGATAAGCACTGCAGCAATGAGGAGTGGTCACAGGCAATTTTGATGAGCCTTGGGAAACTCTTTCTAAACATCTCTGATAAGAGCTCCAGACAGATAGCACATCTCTCATGCTGGTTCAAGTCAGATGTCTCTGTTCCCCTCAGAAGTAATTCTACAATCACCACCACCACCCTCCTCTGTCTGGAAGTGATGATCTGCTTCTTCCTAATGAGGGAATGAATCTGAGATTTCTTCCCATCTCTTATTTCCTCTGCAGATCATCCTGTCTCCTGATACTCTTATAGTTGCCTGAGTATCACTTTCATTCTCCTTTGAACTCCTATACCTTGGGAAATTGTATTGAAAATCGGTATCAGTTCAATATTGGACCGACCAATCTTCAATTCTGATTGAAATTGTATTAATCAGAATTGGATTCTGACCAATACAGTTTAAAACAATGCATCTTCCCCCACCTCTGCCTCCCCCAGACTTCTGCCCGGCCCAGTCACTGGGCAGGGGCCCGTGGGAGGCAGAGCTGAGGGCAGAGGGGCCAGGCAGTTGTGCGGAGGGGGTAGTTTGCACTTACCTTTTCTTCCTAGGCTCCAGTGACCTACACGGCGCCCAGTGCGGCCTTCTCATGACCGTGCCAGGAAGAAACCCTCCAAAAGCAATGTGCATGTGCAAAATGGCCATCATGGCTGCTCTGAGCATGTACAGCCATTTTCCAAAATGGCTCCAGCAGCATCAGCACCATTTTGGAAAGTGGCATCCAGTCTGCATATGCTCAGAATGGCCACACATGAGCATTTCCTTTTCAGGTTAGTTTCTTCCCAGCGCAGCCCTGAGAGGTGCCGCGTGGGTCGCTGGAGCCTAGGAAGAAAAAGTAACAAACTACCCCTCCTCACCGCTGCCCGGCCCCTCTACCTCCATCTCCACCCCTGCCTGGCCCCTCTACCTCCCAGCTATGCCTCATCTAGACCCCTACAAGTGTCCAGTGCCAGCCTTCCCCAGAATCCTGCCCTGCCCACCCAAATAGCACTGTTGTTGCAGGCACTGGGGTGGGTGTGCAGATCAGGGATCCGAGGAAGGCAGGCGCCAGGCAGGGGTCTGAGAGAGGCAGAACTGGCGGCAGCTGAAAGCACCAGCACTACTCCAAGGACTCACTGGGGGATCTGATGGGAAATCGGATCAGTCCGATTTGCCCCAAAATCAGGCTCATTGGACTAATCCAATATCGATCTTCCCATCCCTAATACCTGGCTCTACCTGTAATTTCTTTCTCTTTTTTTCTTTTGCACAGCTCCAACTTCTGTTTTTATCCCCTCCTTGTTTCCCAGAACAGCAAATCCATTTCTCAGCAATACTTTTTCCACTGACTGATCTTTTCCTCTTCCTTCTCCTTATTGTCACATTCTTTCATGAGTTGCACTCATTTAAGTAGTAGTTGTTGTTCAGCAAGTGTTAGTCAATCCTGACTTCTTGATGTAATCTCCTTGGTTCGATATCTTCCAGTTCTCTCGTGGACTAAGCTTCAAACTGCATCTTCAAACCCTGGTTCTTGTCTGCCATGAGCTCAACAATCTGACATTTTATACACATATTTCATAATATCCTTTTGATGCACAATTGAGGATTATGTACTTTTCATAACTTCTCTGTCTCCACTCTCTAGACATTATTTCATTTACAACTGTAGTAGCCATTGTTGTTTCTTGTTACCTCCTAGTTTTCTTGTTGCTTAAAATAATATAATTCTAGTTTCTAATGATGACCAAAAGGAGAAGAAAAAGAGAGGTGGGGAGAGAATGTTGTGCTCAGTAGATGCTGCTGAAGGAACCGGAGTTGAGGGTGGCATGAGCATACAGGACAGAGTTAGAGTCACTGGCTTTTCTTATACAGGCCACGGCATAGGGGTGTGTGTCGGTGTGCACTACCGTCCGCATGCGGTGGGTGGGTGGAGGGTGTAAATGAGCGCACACCCATCTACACCCACCTCCACCCATCAACATGCAGCGGAGCAACTTCCGTTTTCATTGGTTGCTCTGTGCATAGGGAATGGGTGGAGGTGGGTGTACATGAGTGTGTGCAGGAGCGAACGCTGTAAAGTAAAGCCAGTACTCCTAGGCAATGGCAATTGACCAGCAATGGAGCAGACTTTGGCACCAGGACCGACAATGGCATCGGGGCTAAGATGGAAAAATAGATCGTGGCAGTCATTACTATTGATGGTGTTGTAGTGCGGGTCAAAATGGTTGAAGATGTCAGAGGTAAGAGTTGAATTCTCACCAGAGGGATAAATGACAATGGAACTCCATTGGCAGTAGTGGTCAGAGCTAGCATCAGGACTAAAGTCCTTTGCAGAGGGAGAGAATGCATTAATGGTGCAAAAACTAGTAGTTGAAGTCCAATTGTATGGTGGTCTCTTTAATTAATACTCATAGGAGGATCCCATAGTGATGGCTGATACCACGGAGACAACCAGTAAGACTGTGGGCCCTATTACTGCTATGATGGGGAGTAGTAAGGATTAGGAGATGATCTGTGTGATGGTGTGTAACCTGGAGCAGGCCATTGTTGATGCTTCCTTTCAAGCTAGAAGCTTCCTTTCAGGCTAGAAGCATCTTGGTGAAACAGATCTGAAGAACAGTAGTGGTGAAGGGTTCACTTCTTTGGTATCACCTGTATCTAGACAAGAGGAATGGTTCTCCCAGTGAACTTGTTGGAGTAATTGGGGGAGTTTTCTATATCAGAGGTGTGAGGCTTGATGATTGTTTTGGAAAGGAACATCTCGCTGGCACTGATTATGGTGAAGAGGAAGAAAAGTGAGACCCAGTTTCTCCAGAACTAAGGATGGTGAACAACACCATCGGTGGTCTAGGAATGGTTCTCTTAGCTTCTTGTGTTGAGGCTCTTCCTTAGATCTGCCCCTCTTCTGAGTCACTTTGAGGACTTTCCTCGGTAGGGAGGACAAATCCTAGAGGTTATCATCATCTACTTTTTCTTTTCATTTGTGAAGGAGGTGGTAACTTCAATGCCTTTGAGCTCTCTAGCTTCAAAGAATGGGCTCTAAATCTGGTCTGTCTGTAGGTTCCCCGCGGCTTTTGACATTTAGGCCATTCCTAGTGCCTTGCTGCTGCTTTCAACATTTGACAAGGCCAATCCTAGTGCCTTGGGGGTGCTGCTTTTGGTGCAGCTCCTGATGCATTCTACATTGGACAAGGCAAAGCTGGTTGTGATTCCAGCAATGTTTTAGGTAGGTGATTGGAATGGCAGGAAGAACTCAATGCTGATGCCAATCTCAGTGGCTTTTGCAGTAGTAATAGGAGGCGTCTCCTCACTGGGTGGACTGGACTAAGCAACTAGGATATTTCTGAGGTGAAGATTCCTTTTCTTATAGATTCTCAGAGTTCTCTTTTTACACAGAGAACAATTCTCCTTGGTATGTCCTTCTCCCAAACATGAGAGGCACTACATCTTCACCATTCATCATGGATGGAAGAACTAGGCAAGACATGTACCTCTTGATACTGGTTTTTGTTGGCTGCTCAGTCATGTTGGCACCTCCTGAGCTCCAAGAGTACAAGGAATCATGAAAAACTTGCTTATTAAATGTTATATTGACTATTTAAAATTAAGACTAAAGATAACTAAGAACTACACAACACTGTATTTCCCCTCCTCAGAACCCCCACCGCCCACTCCCAAACTGTGAAGAACCAGGGAAGGAGCTGGGATATCCTATGGATTGACCGGCAGTTGGAAGGAATTGGGGTGATGTGTAGTCCTGCCCTTTCCTTTATGGTATTGGTCTGGCATGAGATTCAGCCAGCTATCCAAGGGGTGGGGATAAGCACATGCTCTGATAAGAGATTGCTCTGGAACCTTCCAAAGCCTGGCAAACCCATGCACCAGACCAATGGTGGAAATGGACAGGGCCACCCAAAGGAGAAGGATTAATACTCACCGTTGTACCAGTGGTGGGAACAGGAGGTTAAATGACAGGCGCTGCCCCTCTCCCCCCTCCCGCACGTTCAATCTGTGGCTGAACTGGAATTAAAATCTAGATTTTCCTTTTCCTAAATCACTAAATTCATTATAAAAACACTGTTGATAATCACCCTTTCCTTGTGACATTACATCATATTGCATGGCATCACTGCAGTTTATGACACACAACACATGACATTGGATCATACATCAATCCAAAATTCGCATAATACCATATGGAAGTATAAAACTGTGCTTGAAAAGAATGAGTATAGAAAAAAAATGAGATCTTTGTGAGTCTCCCAGTTGTTTTCAGGAATTAAATCATCAGTTGTTTGACTTTCCTTGGGCAAGAGTTCATTGGAGGCAGGTTAATATTTGACACCAGGAGTACTGTATTAATGAACACGGCTATCATGTTTAATTAAACATGTGCACACACTTAACTAACTACTGTAAAGAAACATTAGTAGTTCTTTCAAAGCTACTTCCTGCTGATTTGATAGACACAATGCAAATTAGCTCTAAAAATCCAGCCTGAGATAAAGGACTTAATCTGTCATCATCTGTGTTCTGTGCAGCTCTTCGGCTTTGCATAATTAAGTGTGAGCAATGCAGTGCATTGTATCGCTCAAATTAAGTTAAATTGGCATTCAAACATTTTAAGACACATATAAGATATAACCAATGAAAAGAGAAAAGTAAATAGGAAGTTGCTTGTTGAAATGGATACAAGGGTTCTCAAACACTAAAGTTCAGAAACTCTGATCCAGAATAACATCTTTATACATCGCTGACTAGAGGTGGAACCCCAGGCCAATTACCGGATACCGGATTTCGGTTTCCAAAAAACTGGATTCCCGGATTAAATCCGGTATACCGGTACCGGATTTATTCCATTGATTTCAATGGGGCACTGTGTCCCCATTGAAATCAATGGAATAAAAAAATTCCTCCCCCCTCCCCCTCCCCGGCTGCGTGGGTGGAAGGGGGGACATCACCCACCCACGCTGCCCAGCCTGGATTTTAAAAACAAAAATTCCCCTCCGTTGCCGGCAAGTTCAACCCAGAGCCCCCCCCCCAGCACCAGCGGCCGCGGCGTCCCAGCAGCAGCCGGTAAGTATTAGACCTGATCCCTGGGGGGGGGTGTTTAAACACACACACCCCAGGGATCACCCTACTACAAGTTCCCCCAGGATCCAGTACCTTCAGTTCAGCTCTGGGTTGAACTTGCCGGCAACGGAGGGGAATTTTTTTTTTTAAATCCAGGCTGGGCAGGGTGGGTGGGGGGTGTCCCCCCTTCCACCCTTGCAGCCTGGACTCGGGGAGGTTTTTGGTGTTTTTTTTTTACATTGCGGCCATTCATTTAAATGGCCGCAATGTAAAAAAAAATCCGGTACCCGGAATCCGGTAACCGGTCCGATATACCGGGTTGAATCCGATAATGCCGGTATGCCCAGTACTGGCATCATCGGATACCGGATATACCGGTAGGCCTGACCCTATCGCTGACACTGTGCACATGCGTAAGTTACAATGCTAGGTTTAAGTCTGTGGAGTATCAGGCCCATCACCCTGATTCCAATTAAATTAACCTCTTTGCCTGAGAATATCTATAATATATATTTAACATGTCTTCACACGTACACCTGCCTCGCCTCACACCCAGGCCCATCCGTTTAAAGGCAGCCTGCCAGATGTGCAGGCAGAGCAGAGTCTCTATGGATTGACTGCTCGGTGGACAGTCACTGCAGCCCTGCTCTTGATATTGCAGATTAGCTGAATGAATTCTTTGCTTCGGTCTTCACCGCTGAGGATGTTGGAGATACCCACACCGGACTGAGTCTTTGTAGGTGAAGAATCAGAAGAACTGTTGCAAATAAGTGTTATTCTGGGTAAGTTTCTAGAGCAAATTGACAAACTAACTAGTAACAAATCACCAGGACAAGATGGTATTCATTCCAGAGTTTTGAAGGAACTCAAATATGAAGTTGCAGACCTACTACTGCTAATCTGGAACCTATCGCTAAAATCTGTCACTGTACCAGAGGACTGGAGGGTAGCAAATATGCCAATATTTTAAAAGGGCTCCAGAGGTGATCCTGGAAACTGCATACCAGTGAGCCTGACGTCGGTGCCGGGCCAACTGGTGGAAATGGTTGTTAAGAACAGAATTACTGAGCATATTGATAAACATGGTTTAATGAGGAAGAGTCAACCTGGATTTAGGAAAGGGAAGTCATGCCTCGCTAATCTATTGGAATTTTTGAAGGTGTAAATAAGCATGTGGATACGGTTGAGCCGGTGTATCTGGACTTTCAGAAGGCATTTGATAAGGTCCCTCATGAGAGACTCTTGAGGAAATTAAAGAGTCGTGGTATAAGAGGCAGTGTCCTATCATGGATTGCAACTGGTTAAAAGATAGGAAGCAAAGAACAGGACTAAATGGTCAGTTTTCACAGTGGAGAGAAGTAACTAGTGGAGTGCCCCAGGGATCTGTACTGGTATATTCATCAATGATCTGGAAAAGGGAGTAAAGAGCGAGGTGATTAAATTTGCAGATGACACCAAGTTAACTGCAGGAGGATCTTGCAAGGCTGGGTGCCTGGGCATCTAAAATGGCGATGAAATTTAATGTGGACAAGTGCAAAGTGATGCACGTAGGGAAAAATAACCCAAACTCTATATATATAATGCTGAGTTCTAAATTAGGAGTTACCACTCAGGAAAAGGATCTTGGAATCATTGTGGACAATATGTCGAAATCCTCAACTTAGTGTGTGGCAATGGTCAAAAAAGCAAACGGAATTCAGAAACGGATAGAGATTAAAACTGAAAATATCGTAATGCCTCTATATAGATCTATGGTATGACCACACCTGGAGTATTATCTGCAGTTCTGGTCACCCCATCTCAAAAAAGCCATTGTAGAACCAGAGAAGGTACAGCAACAACAACAATACAAGTTTACTGTTGCATAGCCAAGGCTGTTGCAATCTCGTAAAAACACATGGATACAATAACACATGAAAAATTATTATACATTGAGTTAAATTTAAACTTCAGCCATGCACAATTTAGGCGTTCATCAAAAATGCAAGCCTCTGCTGCTCAACTAAAATACAAAATTTAGCCACAAGTCTTGTAAATTCCGAGTCAACTGGGCTCAGAAATTTAGATAAGAGAAACCTAGGATTAGAGCAACTGGTTTTGGACATAATACCCCCAAAGAACCTTTGCCTCAGCCCCTAGAATTTGGGGCAATAAAATAAAATGTGAACAGGGGTATCAACCTCTGAGGAATTGCAGAGCCTACAAAAATGCTCTTCTCTGGGAACTCCTGTGTAGCGCCCTTCCAGAAGGGCTGAAGGATGGACACTACATCATAACCTAGTGAAGGCTTGCCTCATCCTAGGTTCAGTCCAGACAAAAAGATAACTAACCCCTGGCTTATGAGGATTGTATGGGATGAAGTCCAGAGCCACTCTTTGCACTGACAAAAGGGACTGCTCGACTTGAAGTTGTTGGTCCCACAAGCGTTTTTTTAAGAGAACCATGGTGCCTTTCGGTCCTAGACCCCTCAACAGCGAAACCGAGAAGCCTAGCTTGTAAATTTTTCTCTCTACCAATGCGGACCAAAACCCCAAAAGGCCCGCTTCTACTGCAAGGGTCAAAAGAGAGTTGCCCTGTGGCACAAATAGTATGGTCTTTATCCAATAGTTCAAAGTTTGCTGCAGAGCATCTGTTCTAAGGGAGGGGCACTGAGTCTCATAGTGTAGAATAACCTGCGGAGTTCACTGCGGTACCCCAAAAATCCTACGCAAAAAGTTGTTTGAGTAGACTCAAGTTTGTCAAGATACTGCCACCCCCAAACCGGGAAGGCATAAAGGAACTGAGAAATTACCTTAGCTTTGAAAAGACTGAGAGTGGGTAAGACCAGCTTGCCCCCTTTACCACCATAATAGGAAGATATTGCCGCTACAGTTTGCTTCGCCCAGGCTTTTGCTGCTTCTACATGCCGGCTCCAACTAAGTGAGCTGGGAAAAATGACCTCTAAATATTTATAGCAGCTGACTTGCTCAACCAAGTTTCCATCAATTTCCCATTGATGTTGTAACCTAGCTGCACCATGCCCAACTACCATTGTTTTGGTCTTGGCATAGTTTATGGAAAGGGCTTCCCTATTGCAGTATTCCCCAATACGTTGCATGGCGCGCCTCAGACTCACCAAAGACTGTGACACTAATATGGTATCATCGGCGTAAAGGAGAGCTGGGACACTCTGATAGCCGACAGTTGGAGCGCGAGTGTCAGTGTCTTTCAAAAACATGATCATGTCATTAACAAACATATTAAATAACACAGGGGCCAGTATGCAGCCCTGACGGACGCCACGGGAAACTTGAACTTGGTAAGAGAGCAGTTCGGGTTGTAACATACTTGCAGCGTGCTATTTGAGTGAAGTTTCACTATCAAAAATAACAATCTGGGGTCCAGCTGGAGAGCGCTCAGTTTCAACCACAGGCGTTCCCTGCAGACAGAATCAAAGGCCATTCTGAGGTCCACAAAACAAAGGTACATTTTCTGGTGCCGAGTCACATATTTATGCAAGATGGAAAACAAAGCTAATATATGATCTGTTGTGGCCTTGTCCTTTTGAAATCCTGTTTGTTCAGGTTCAATACATTGGTTTTCGTCCAACCAAGTCTGTAATCTATTAAGCAGGTATCTAGCATAAAGTTTCCCTATGATGCTCAAAAGGCTAATCGGGCGATAGTTACCTGGGCTCGAGGCGTCCCCCTTCTTATGAATGGGAACTATTAAACCGTTAAGCCATGACTTTGGAATTTCTCTAGTATCATTAATTTGAGTGAAGAAGGGGGCTACGAAATTTGCCCACCATTGAGATTCACACTGCAACAGCTCAGGGGGGACAAAATCGTCTCCCGGGGCCTTGCCTAATTTTAATTTCTGAATAACCAGCAAGATCTCATCTGGGGCAACTGGCGGTCAGCGTGGCAGCCTATCACTCAGGATAATTTGCAAACAAGGTCCAATTTGGGCTGGTTTGGAGTATACACTTCCATAAAAAAATTTCCCATGCTTCTGGGGGTATGGGGAGAGTACCAACACCTACCCCACCCACCTTGGCCTGGCGAATGAGATCCCAGAAAGCTTTAGAATCTTTCTGTAAGGCAGCATCCAACAATAGAGACCATTGGTTCCTCTGGAACCCCAGTTTCTTTTGTGATATTATCATGCGATAGCCTAATCTCAATTTCTGCAGCTGTTGCCTAATAACCCGGGAAGGGGACCTTTTCAGTTGCTTGGCCAATTTGCGAAGTTGGGATCTCATTATCTGACACTCCTTGTCAAACCAAGGGGTGGGTTTAAGCTTGCAAAGGCCAGCTGTTTTTTTGTGAGCCAATAAATAACGGAAGCAATAAAATTAATAATTTCTTGTACAAATCCAAACAGCGGGCCCCTGGGCCTGTAATTCCTGGAGTAATCCCATTATTTCTCCTTGCTGGATCGAGATGGAGAAGGAGGCCTTTATTTCCTCCGACCATCTAGTTCTAACAAAGAGCTCCTCACCATGGGAATAGTTCGCAACCTGGGGACCCCTTATCTAGGCCCCCCAAACTAGAGGCACTTATTTGCAAAGCCAAAAGAAAATGATTAGTCTCATAGCGAGGGATAACACTAAGATCTAGGATGTTAAATGAAGCACTATCAGAGGCTAAGAAATAGTCGATGACACTAGAGCCTAGTGGGGAATGAAAGGTAAAATTCCTCTTCACATCACCACAGACTGAACCATTAAGGATAATAAGATCAAGCTGTTCCAGTACTTCCTTAAAGTGGCTTGCTCCAGCACTAATCACCCTGTCCAAAGAACACCAGGTAACAGAATAGGCATCCCCAAATGTATCATCTAACTGGGGAGTTACCAAAGATTGGGAAGCGTTACCAGTCCGTGTGTTGAAGTCCCCACCAATCAGGAATGGAACACCTGGGTAAACAGTTGTGGCCAACTGGGCGAGCTCAATGAGCTTCGCTCAAATCCCATGCATATAGTTGGGCGGCGTAAGAGGAGGAACATAAACATTACCCAACAGGAGATCCAATCCTGAAGGGAATAGATAGTAAAAGATAGACAAATTGGATCGGTAGGAATTTACTAGCTTTACCTTAATATCAGATAAGGTTGGGACCAAAAGAGCCAAGCCTCCACTAGGGGTATTTTCAGACGTGACGAGATCAGAGTGAACCACAGTGAATACCCACCTGTGGTCACTGTGCCCTGCACGTCTGTTCGGCGGCCGCCAGATGTTCGCCACACTGAATACCCACATGGGGTCAATTTCAACCACGCTTCCCAGGCTCCCGGCGCAAGAATCCCTGGAAGCGAATCCCTGGAAGCGTGGTGAAAGTGATTCCAGACGGGCATCAATAAAAAGTAACATCTGGTCGGCTATCACGGCCCGGAATCCCCGGTGGGATTCCGAGCCGTGGTGAACTCGGCCCGACGTTGTGGCGGCATTGGCCTCGCCACCTGCCCGTCTCCCCAGAGGGCGGGCGGCGAGGGAGCGTGGAGGGGGCGGGGTCGTGTGGCTGCACGTTGCGCCATGCGGCCCTGCCCCCTTCCTGATTCCCTGCCGGGATCCCCGGCACGTCTGTTTGTCGTGCCTGGGTGATCCTGGTGGGGAATCTCTGGGTTGTTTTCAGGACGGGGCGAAGCCGCCCCGTCACGTCTGAAAACACCCATGGTCTCCCATGTGCTACAGAGGGAGTAGCCTTCACATTAAACACCTCATACCCCTTACAGGTTATATCGACCAGGGACCACGTCTCTTGGAGAGCTATTATATCAAAATTGCCTAAAAACTTTAGAAAGTCTATATCCAAGCAACAGGATTGCCAGCCAGCTATATTTCAGCTAGCCAAAGTGTACTTTAAATGGTTCCTGGATTCGGGTCATGTGTGAGGAGGAGAATGACTTTCCCGAAGGTTAGGCAATTCCCATAATATGGCGCAATCATCCACAGGGGCTGCCCCCATTGAGGGGGGTCCTCTAACCCTTTGGGGGTGAGTGGGGTGCCAGTTAAAACATGAGCAGACTGTGAGGAACTGCAACAGGATCTTATGACACTTGGTGCCTGGGCATCTAAATGGCAAATGAGATTTAATGTGGACAAGTGCAAAGTGATGCACATAGGGATAAATAATCCAAACCATGCGTACACAGTGCTGGGTACTAAAGCTAGGAGTCCGAGTTACCACTCAGGAAAAGGATATTCCTATACCTACGATCGGTAGGTATCCTTGCAACATGGACCTGCCTGCTGTCATTCTCATCGTAACCAAGCCAAGTACGTGCACTTGAGACCTCGCATCTTCATGAATGTTAGACCCCTTGTCTCTCCCTCTGTTCCCCTTCCTAAGTCTCTCCCCCAGCTCCTGTCTCTCAGATTGTAAGCCCTAGGGGCAGGGACCGTGTCTATTTTATTACTTTGTAAAGTGCCAGGTACACTGCTGGTGCTATATAAATGTTTGTTAATAATAATAATAATAATAATCTGGGGGTGGTTGTGGACAATACAATGAAATCCACAGTGCAGTGCGCAGCAGCAGTCAAAAAAGCAAACAGAATGTTAGGAATTATTCAGAAGGGGATTGAGAATAAAACTGAGGATGTCATAATGCCGCTATACAAATCAATGGTGCAACCACATCTCAAATATTGTGTGCAGTTCTGGTAGCCTCATCTCAAAAAAGACATAGCAGAACTAGAGAAGGTACAGAGAAGGGCAAAAATTTTTATCAAGGGTATGGAATGGCTCCCGTATGAAGAGAGGCTTGATAGGTTAAGGTTCTTCAGCTTGGGGAAGAGACAACTGAGAGGGGATATGACTGAAGTTTATAAAATCATAAGTGGTGTGGAACACGTAAATAAGGAGCAGTTATTTACCCTCTCTAACAGTACTAGAACAAGGGGACACTCCATGAAATTAACTGGCAGCAGATTTAAAACAATAAGAGAAAGCATTTTTTTACTCAGTGCACAATTAACTTGTGGAATTTACTGCCGGAGGAAGTGGTCAAGACCAGTATGTAACTAGTCTTTAAAAGGGAGCTATCCTCCAAGAACGTATCCAATCCATGAATGGATGTGCGATCCTTTTCCAAAATAAAACACACCAAAAAACGCCCCAAATGGTAGAGTCCTTAAGAAAAAACCCCAAAATAAACCGTTTTTTGGAAACTAAAACAAAAGCTAATGATGTGCCTTCTGTACACCCCTAGAGAGAGTAAGAGAAGTACTCATTCAGCAACCTTTCCTTTCTGCTTCCTCAAGTCCCCAGCACACAGAGGAAGATTTAAATATATATTTTAGATGGGGGTGGGGGGGTAACAGTAAATAGCATTCTGACAAGAGACATGCCCATAGAAGTATTTTATAAAAAGAGATGCCAATAAAAGATCTGTAATTCAAGGATGAGAGTCTATCACCACCACCACCAAAATTTTCAATTGTCTATATGGAGACTCTCAGGAATCTCTCCTGAGACTGAGAGTAAGAAGTGCATGTGTGTGTGTGTGTGTGTGTGTGTGTTTACAGTAACTTGTCTTTAAGTATCACAAATGGCATGGAGGACAAACTGGATGTGGAGGGAAACTTTCTTTCTACAAGTTTTGGAAATTAAGCCATGTTTCCTTCTCATTTTAACCTTCATTCCTTGGTGGTCAGATAATCAAGGACCTGGGAATGCCCTAGCACAGAGGAAAGCCGTCAACTGAATTTGGTGAGAGCTTCAAGTGCTGAACACCTCAGGAAACCAGAGTCTGAGTATCTAAAACTGGGCACTCAATGCTGGAAGTCATTTTTGAAAATATGACAGCAGATTAATTTTTAGCTCCATAATTCAACTCCCAATTCCATTATTTCAGACTGTTTAAAACCCATTAAAACAAACTGCAAAGATATAGCTAGTTTACATTAACTAAATATACAGTTCTAGATCCCCAAAAGTTGCAAACTGGTGTCGTTCAGTTGATATAAATGGAGGTACACTTATTTTGCCAATTGGAGATCTAGATCATATTGTTTATAGCTTGCTAATGCGAATTAGTGTCATAACCTATTCATATTAGAAGACATATTTTTTAATATTTGTGAAACTGTGAAAAACAAAATAGTATTTCCTGTAAAGAACAGTATTTCCTTAGCAAATTATAAGAACGAACAGTACACAAAATACTGGTATTTATTCCATGAATTTGTTACTCCAAATAATTTATAAGACAGCAAGGTAGCACAAGAAAGGCAAAATATTTTAGTTCCTAAATTTTTGAGAACAATCTAAATAGTCTTGAGTTTTCACCTTTAGTGGTAAGCTTCCAGTTGTATGCAAGCAAGGTGAAATTAGGAAGCAACAATTCTCAGTACATAAAACAAGAGAAAATAAATGCCAAAGACTGCAAAAAATATGTATGATTTGCTAAATATTCTTCATTTGGTAAGCATACTACTATACATAATGCCCAGTTACAGTAAGATATATCAACCAATAACTCTCATGAACTTAAGGATTTGTTATAACTCAATTCTACAACAAATTAACTAGGAAAGTTAAAGGTTGTTTTCTGGACTTTATAAAAAAAAAAAAAGGACAAGCAACAAGGAGAGACAGCTTGATGAAAACTTTAACTACAACAACTTAATATTCGCGCAATTTTATGTTGTTTGGCTGAGTAACCAAGAAACACATTAAAGCACTAGGAAGTTAACCTTCAAACAGATCAAACACAAATGTTATTGAGCTGCTTACCTGTGTATGTTCTTGCTTTGCCAGCTTCAGTCTAGTGCAAAAGGTTACTAGCATTTCAAGATAAATCCCTCACCATGTCAAACATCTAAACACTAACAAAAACAGAAGCACTTTCAAGTTCACATGACACGATTTCGAAGAAGTGTTGGTTGCATTTGATTTAAGAGACAAATCCTACATCCAGACTCCATGTTATATCAATGAGCGTCTTCCAGAGTGTGAGTAATTAACATTGCCCTGGGCCCTGCACCAAATGATCCCCGTATCTGCCACTGAATGATTCAGTCGAAGGAGAAAGCACCACTATCCCTGAGTTGCTAGGAAACAGGGAAGGAGTTCCTGACCTGAATTCTTAGTGGAGTTTGGTGTTGCCCAGGAAGCTTAAGTTCTTCTGAGTTCCTTGGAAGTAGAGGACATAAAAGCATACGCAGAGATCCTCCAGAGCAAAAATGTTATCATTGAGCTTCTGAAAGAGGAGAGAGATAAATAAAAATTAATAACTGATGCAAATCCCCCACCCCCAAAACACCACACCTCAATAATAAATCATTTTCTATAGCAACAAGGCACAACTCAGGAAATGATTAACCTCATTTGAAAAAATGTTATACTGAATTTGAAAAAAACGTATACATAATTTGCTATTTCTTATGCCCAAAACATTTGAGAACTTTTAGGCTTATAATCAGATCTTTGTGCTTCACAAAGCATACTAGATTTTTGCAAAGTTACTTTCTTATATCAAATGCAAAAATCATAAATGTAACATTAATTAATGTCCTATCAATGTAGTGAAGTTTAAAGTGTAGAAACAAATCAGAACCTTCAAAAGTAAATGTTCTTATGGATAAATTAACCATCTCAAAATATTTTAGACGGTACCATTTTAAAAGCCAACCTAATAATCTAAAATAACCCATATGTGCAATGAGGGTGAGTTCATGGGTTCAGTCACACAAACTGTGAGGGCCCGATCACTGCGCGGCCCCGTGGCAGGCAAACATCGCTTACATGCTGCAGGGTCAGTGCAGGGAGCCGGACAGATGGTTGTGGGGAAGCTGGGTGGGCCAGCCGCTGCCGGCGCTGCCATTAAAGTCAGGGCGGACTGTGGTATTAGCCTCACAACTGGGTGCCCAGCTCTGGGTGCCTCTCCCAGTCTGAACGAGATCCCGCCCTCTGCCATGATGTGGCTGCACATGACATGTGACAGCACCCATCACTCAAGACTTCGCAACGGTGCTCTCTGCATGGCGGGGCAAGCGCAGCCCAGTACACGAGTTGCCTTGCCTTGGGCAGCCTTACCCCAGTTGGGGTAAAGCTGCTCCACAACGCATCCTCAAAATCTTTTCAAGGACGCATTGTGTAGCTGCCAGCTGCTCTCTCCACCCTGGGTCAGAGGGGACATCTGGAGTGCACTGCATTGCACGGCCCAGCTGCCAGAGTGGGTAAGGCTACCCAAGGCATGGTAGTCTCCCCACTCCATCTCATGTGGCTTCACCCCCTGTTGTTATGAGACATCTCCTTTTGCATAGCCTAACTTTTAAATATTTAATCTTCACAACTGTAGAATTTGATTATTTACTAGAAGGTCATATATATCATTGCTCATAGACTGAGCTCATGGATTATGGATAGTCAGAACTCAAGTCAAAAATCAAGAAAATTGGCTCCTAGAGCAAGCTATTTATTTATACTGCCCAACCACAGTTTGCACGGTCACAACTGTTGTTCAGTCCAACTTCACACTCCAATTACCAGCTGCCAATGTTTTATTGTTGTTCCCTTCCAACTGCAATGGTACCTTTCATATAGCTCTGGTTTTGTTATAGAACTGACTCAACTAACACCGTTTCCTCAGTGGCTAACTTGCACACCACAATTGTATTGGTTCTGAAGAGCTCTACCTATGGCAATTCCTGACTTATGTGGACAGATAGATCAAGAAGTGCTATAAGTATAAGCTGTTTCATATTTTCCAATGTCTACCAAAATCAACACAGTTCTCCTCCTTGGTACTCAGAGCATTCTCAAAACTTTTGAATTGATTAGGTGTAGCTTTCAAAAATTATGTTACAGAAACAGAAGTTGTCTCTGCATGTACATTTACCACTATTCCAGCTGCCTAGTATAGGGACAAGCATTATGTTTGTTCAAGCAAATCTAGGAACAAGGAAACACAGGTTTGCAGGGATTTGCTGCCCAGAACAAATTTTAGGAACTCATCAGGAAACCCACAGAGCAGCTGAAAACACAATAAACTAACTTAAAGTGAGTAAGATAAAGGAATTGTGCTAAACATCCCCACTAGCCCCAGGGGAGCTCTCCAACCCTGGCACAAAGAGAATTAACTAGTGCTGAAACATGATCCCTGGTTTTCCCTGGAAAACCCTGGGGATTGAGGTACTTGACTCAGTTTTCCAAGTTCCGAAGTTTCAAGGAATGGCCCCCGAAACTTTGGAACTTGGAAAATCCTTGGCCGAGTACAAGGAAGGGTGGTGGATGCCAACCCTCGGCCCCTGCTCCCCCTTTCCTGGCTCCTGCTGGCCAGGGAGAGAACAGGCCAATGGGGGCCAGGAAAGGGAAGGGTGGGGGCCTATCAGGGACTCAGGGGTGAGGTGCTAAAGAGGTGGGAGCCTAGAGGGGTACTCACCCTCAGGAGGGGCTCCGGTGATGCATGGCTTCCTCTGGACCAGGTAAGTTTGGAAAAGAAAAAGGAAAGCTGGGCATGCTCAGAAGGGCTGAATGACCTCTTCTGAGCATGCTCAGATCCTTCCAAGATGGCACTGGCAGCGTCAGCACACTGTGGGTGCCATCTTGGAAAGGTCTGAGTATGCTCAGAAGGGGCCATTCAGTCCTTCTGAGCATGCCCAACTTTTTTTTCTCATTTCAAGCTTACCTGGTCCAGAGGAAGCCATGCATTGTAAGAGCACCTACAGAGGGTGAGTACTCTACCCCCTCAGCTCCTGCTAAGCCTCCACCCCCTTTTCCCTGGCCCATTCCCTCCCCCCTTCTGCCCCCCCGGCTTCTTCTGTCCCTGTTCTTGGCCCCTGCCCTCAGAAACTACTCGCAAGTATTTGCCGACGGTCCTCGGACTTGCCCAAGAACTTGGGGCTGGTCCTCAGAACTCGGGCGAATACCTGCGAGTAGTTTTTTTTTTACTACTTGATTCAGCCCCAGAATTAACTACAGGGGAAAGTTTGCAAGTATTTATATAGAGAGTTAGGTAAGGGTGTTGGGTCACAGGCCAGCAGGCCATAGGGAGAAGGAAGAGAAGGATACAAAAATGGTTGAACAGAAACACAACAAGCTTGCAAGTAAACACAACAGTCCAGGTCTCACCCCACCACTGGAGGCATTACCCACAGTTAGTCCCAGAGTGCTCAGTTGTTGTTTTTTTGAATGGCCCAAAGATAATACATAAAAGTTCTATTTTTATTTATTTATTCAGCAATTAGCTCTCACTGTAGCCGTCAAATAATAAAAGAAAAACCAAAATAACATACAGAAAGACATACAATAAAAACATCCGCAAAGGAACAACCTATACAATTTACAACTTAATTAATAAAACATAAGTAACATAAAACAGCATTAGAATGCTTATCCACCACTGGAGGCGTTACCCACAGTTACTCCCAGGCCGTTTTTAGACAAGCAGCCTGGGAAGCGCGTTCTTCAATGCGCTGCTAGGAGAAGCCGCGTGGCGTACGGTTACATGCACCAGAAGTGGCCGCCCATCATAGGAATTGGCAGCGCACATGGCTTCCTACGACCTCTTTAAAGACGCATGCATCAGCAATTCCTACACTGGGCGGCCACTTCCAGTGCGTGTAAACTTACTCTATGTGGTTTTTCCTCCCGCAGTGTTGAAGAACACGCTTCCCAGACCGCTTGTCTAAAAGAGGTCTCAGGGTGCCTTTAAACGATACAAAAAAGGCAGCTGATCCTTTAATCAGCCGCCTTTCTTTGTGATCGTTTAAATGTTTGGCCCGGTTTGATGCCGGATCTTTCCCGCATCAAACCAGCCGAGGATTCCTGCCCCCTCACTTGCGTCCCTGGGAACTGCAGCATTCCCTGGTTTGCAAGCAGGGGGAGGGGGGGAGGGGAGGGAAAGCCAGTGAAAACTGCCTCCTCCAGGCAGCGCTGACAAACCCCCTCCCCCCTCTAAAGCTCCCAGCCAGTGATTAAATTTAATCACTGGCTGGGGCAGAGAAGACGGCTTCTCCTAAACCCGGCTTTCTCCCAAACCCGCTTTGGAGCCGGCTTCTCCAAAACGCACTTGGGAGAGCGCACATTTAAAAACGCCCTCAGAATGCTCCGTCTGTAACAACAGCTTAAATCTTTGCTGGCCAGACCTGGCACTGTGTCTGTGCTGCTCAACTCTCCATGCTGTACCTGTCTGATCCTCTCATGCCTGGCCCAGCAGTGTCTCCTCTTGGGGCTGGTTCTCCACTCACAGATAGTCACAGTCTCTGCTGGGCTCCCTGCTCCAAGGTTGGCACACACTGCTAAGTTCAGCAGCGCGTCTTCTGGTTACCTGCAGTCTCTGGCCCAAGATGGCTGCTTCCCTCTCTTTTCATTCAGTCACACCAAAAGCTCTTCCTGTGGCCTCTAGCCCTTCTAGCTACTACTAGTTCTTTAAAGTATCACTAGTGACTGATACTTAAGCGCCACCTGCTACTTGGTGTAATAGTTGACATTACAGTATCAACGCGATAGCAGCTCCTAGACCTTATCCAGATTTTTCCCCATCCCCTGTAAGTGTTCCATGTCAGGTTGCCACCCCATCTTTGCACAGGAGATTTATACCATTTCCACAGTCTAAGGAGCAACTTCTCTTTTGAAAGGGGAGAACATAAGAAGATAAGAAGTGCCATGCTGGGTCAGACCAATGGTCCATCTAGCCCAGCATCCTGTCTCCGACAGTGGCCAATCATGGTGGCATGGGAGAAGCACCCAACAAGTCACAATGGGGGATCCATTCCCTGTTGTTTTCCCCCCAGCTCCCATCATGTTCCCTGATGCTGCCTGGCTAATAGCTGCTAATGGACCTATCTTCCAGAAACTTGTCCAAACCTCTTTTAAACTCAGCTATAGTACTGGCCCTGACCACAGCCTCTGGCAGTAGATTCCACAACCCAATTATACACTGAGTGAAAAAAATATTTTCTTTTATTTGTTTTAAACTTGCCACCCATGAGTTTCATGGAGTGTTCCCTAGTTCTAGTACTAGCTGAGAGCATAAATAACTGCTCCTTGTTTATTAGTTCCACACCACTCGTGATTTTATAGACCTCTATCACATCTCCTCTCAGTCGTCTCTTCTCCAAACTGAAGAGCCCCAACCTATCAAGCCTCTCCTCATACGGGAGCCCTTCCATGTCCTTGATCATTTTTGTTGCCCTTCTCTGTACCTTTTCTAGTTCCGCTATGTCTTTTTTGAGATGGGGCGACCAGAACTGCACACAATATTCGAGGTGCAGTTGCACCATTGATTTGTATAGAGGCATTATGACCTCCTCAGTTTTATTCTCTATCCCCTTCTGAATAATTCCTAACATTGTTTGCTTTTTTGACTGCTGCTGTGCACTGTGCTGTGGATTTCATTGTACTGTCCACAACCACCCCCACATCATTTTCCTGAGTGGTAACTCGTAGCTTAGTACCCAGCATTGTGTTTGCATGGTTTGGATTATTTTTCCTTATGTGTATCACTTTGCACTTGTTCACATTAAATTCATTTGCCATTTAGATGCCCAGGCACCAAGTGTCGTAAGATCCTGTTGCAGTTCCTCGCAGTCTGCTCGTGTTTTAACTACCTTGAATAACTTCGTGTCGTCTGCAAATTTGATCACCTCACTCTTAACACCCTTTTCCAAATCATTAATGAATACTAGAGGTGGGACCCCGGGGCAATTACC
>QEPC01007352.1:437339-452153 GCA_003113815.1 Sphenodon punctatus
TGTAGTTTCCAGGATCGCCTCTGGATCCCTTTTTAAATATCAGGGTTACATTTGCCACCCTCCAGTCCTCGGGTACAGTGGCAGATTTTAGTGACAGGTTACAAATTACTAACAGTAGGTCTGCGATTTCATATTTGAGTTCTTTCAAACCTCTGGGGTGAATGCCACCTGGCCCTGGTGACTTGTTAGTATTCAGTTTGTCAATTTGCCCTAGAACATCTTCCAACATCACATTGATTTGTAACAGCTCTTCCAATTCTTCGCACACAAAGCAAGGATCCGGCGTGGGTACCTCCCCCAAATCCTCTGCAGTGAAGAACTCATTCAGCTTCTCTGCAATGTCCTTATCCTCCCTGGGTGTCCCTTTTACTCCCTTGTCATCTAATGGCCCAACTGACTCCCTAGCAAGTCCTTACTTGTTCGCTAATGCATTGCTCCTTTTAGAAGTGTGCCCTTTATGGACAAATTATGTGAGACTGCAAGGGACATGGGTAAGTATGGGGCATCTGGGACATGGGTGGACAGTGGAAGCTGGAGCACAAGGCTAGCTCAGAGCCAGTACAGGGAGACAGGAGGCAAGGCTGGGGACATATGGTGGAGCAGGGCAAGTAAAAATACCAGACTGGGAGCAAGGGCTGGATGTGAGGTGAAATTCAACTCAGCTTTCTGATGCTACCAGCCCACCTTATATGCTAGCTGGCAGCCAACCAACCAACCAGGAAGCTGGGAGGTGTGGCAAGGGCCAGGACTAGTTGGAGGGTGTGTGGCCTTGTAGAGAGCCCTTTGGGGGAGTGGGGGCAAGGGCTCAAAGCCTAGGTCTTGAAAGAGACTTACCAAAACCATACAGGTGCCTCTGTAAAAAGAGACAAAGAGCAAACTGGATCCTATCTCTAAATGAGCAAATTTGGGACTCTCTCTGTCTCCACTACAGCAAGGGAAGAGGAGGAACTTTTCCACAGCCATGGGCAGTGATTTTTAGCATACTTCACCATCCGAATAGTCTGTGACTGTCAGTAGCGGGTGGGGCAGGTTGCGTGGCACGCGGGGCGAGCAGGGACCGGAGCTCCCAAAGCAACCCCCACGAAACCCGGACCCACCTGATAGCCCGCAAGGGCAAAGAGCTCGTGGGGGTTCCCCTCCGGTGGCTCCGGAGGGGACCCAGTCAGTGGGGGAGCCGCCGGCTCTGCCGGAGGTAGGGACACGCCCCCCGCACGCGCCGAGAGAGACGCGGGGATCCGAAGCCACGCCCCTAGTAGCAGGGAGCCAGGAAGGGCGCGTCCCGCAGTTACAGGGAACGCCCTTAGAGAACGTGGAGGAACGGCAGGGGGAGGCCCCGCCCCCTCTAGGCAGCCCAGCTGCGGCGTCTCCCCCGCCCCCGCAGCGCCGATCAGAGCGGCTGCGGGCTCGTATGAGGGCGGGGCCTGGGGTATAAAAGCCAGCGCCGCCTGGGAAACGGCGCTGGTGATTGTTTGAAACTGGCCCCCCTTGCGTGACTTGAGAGAGAGAGAGGAGACTGTGTACCTGAGAGAGTTGCCCGTGTGTTTGGACCCCCGCCTAATCCCTAAAGCCTGTGAATGTGTGGAGTGAGAGTGGAAAGTTGTTGTAGAGTGAGTACCCTGCCTACCCTTGTCTTGGTGCTGTCTCTTATACACATCTAGATGTGTATAAGAGACAGGGCTCACACACTATCCTGACGGGCAGTCATCCCCCAGTGTCCCGAGCTCTGACCACGCGCCTCGTAAGGGAGTGGAAGTGTGTTTGCGTGAAGCCCGTACCCCCGTAACAGTGACATGGGACTGTGCAGTCTAGTCACATTTGAATAATGCTTTTGAAGAAAGAGAGTTGACTGGGTACTGCAGGTTCTAGAAGCACTAGTAATTTACTAAATATGTATAATGTTTGTATTTTGTATGGTGGGTGTGCCATTTTCTAATGCCAATTACTTTGTTAATTAGAAACAATTTTCTCTTCGAAATTTGGCAAAGCGTAAGCTTCTCACTTACATGCTAAAGTCTAAGGTCAAACACACTTTCACTGACACAGCCTCACTGAAGTCTAGAGGTGCAAGCACTGTTTGGAACATCCATTTCAGGCTTCAGACGTTACTATATTTAATTAGAGGTTCTTTCACACTTCACAGCAGGGAAATGAACAGCCCATACCAACTTTCTGCTGTTAGTAATTTCTGTGTGAAGGGGTTTTGCAACATGAGCAAACTTGTATATAAACCCTGTGCCACAATTCTCATTTCACACAACTGGCTGACAGCAGGGGCAGGCAACACAGGCTGTACTCCATATTCCTTCCTTTGCTGTCAAGCATTTATGTTAATGAGCCCAATGTGGAAAAAGTAGCAGCAGTGTTCTTTATGGTGCAAACATACTTTTTGTTTTTATTTATATGTTAAATATTTCAGAAGCAATTTTCCTACAAATTTTCAGAAGAATTCAACTTTGAATTGACCAAGCCTGGAAAACTTCAAGTTGAAAGTATTGTGTGTGGTTTTATTTTAATAAAATAAAGTTATGTGCAAGCAAGAAAAGGATCTTAAAATGCAAACCATTATGCAGCCTTGCTGTATGTAGCATGCTACCTAGAGAATGCGTAACAAAGGAATTCTGAATTAGAAGAGAACTGAATGTGTCACAAGCTTTGCAGATCTGCCAGGTGATACGACTTATACAAAGACACACCTACAGCTAAGCAAATGAAGATATGCAGCAAATGCTCAAGACTTCCTTTTAGAAGGCAACTAAACAGGATCATATTTTAATGGTGGCAATGTCAGTTCAGCACAGAAGCAGAGATTTGACTCAAAGAGGCTTTAAACTCCTACAGCCTCCACAAATCTTCAAATTGGCCAGGAAGTTGTTCAGCCGTAACACAAGTGTAAAATTCAGGATGTCTATTACATTTCTATAATGGCTTAAAAATCCTAAATCTTTATTTAGTCCATTGTTTTTGTTTAATTATACCAAAAACAATGGAGTTATAAAAGGAGTTGTACAGATTCCCTTTCAGAATAAAGATTGTTCAGAAATGGAAAAGATATCACCCAAACTACTTTGGGGTCGATCCTAACCCGTGTACCTCATGCATAATGCACGTGGCAACCTTACTTGCACCCCCCACAAAAATCCTGCACAACCCGCTATGGGGACTATGGTGTGTGAGCAGTAGGAGTATAAACTACTGCGAGCAAACTGCATGCAAGGCATATGCGTGCACGCGGGTAAACCATGCGTGCAGGGGTTTAGGATCAGCCCCACTGTCTCCATCTCTTGTATTTGGGACTAACAAGGCAACCACACTTTCTCTAGATTAGCAATTTAAACAGTTTAAATACAATGAATGGAAACAGCAGAAATAAGGGTAAACAGAAGAGCAAGTGCCATACAAAAGTCTAAAACCTTCAATAAAACACTTATTGCAAAATAATGTCTGAAATGCACGATCAGAAGTAATTAATACAAACCAAAGGTCACATTTCTGAATAGGAGTCTCAAGACTCCATTTTAAATACTGCAGGTATTTTTAAAAATAAAAATACCTGGCATTCTGGACATGGGGACATTACAAATTATTCAGAATGATACAGGTTTTTCAAGGGCCTTCGTGAAAAAAATCTTAGAGAAACTAGACAGACAGTTAAATGTCTCATTCTACACATCTAACACATGTTACTCTAATGCTTGTTAAAACAATGGGTGGAATCAAAGAAGACGGTAGCCCACTAGAGTCTGCGATCAGTCTGTGCAGCCCCCACGCAGTCCCCAATCACATGTTTAGCACGTCCAGCCTAATAAAGAGGCAGCCCCCTGACTGTATTTCATGTGCTTGTGGCAGCTTACACCAGTAGTGCTAGTGATGCCTCTCTGGTGAGCAGTGCGCTAGAGATTTCCTCCCCTCCCCCTCCCCCCCCCACTCAACTGAAAGGCTGCAGGAGAAGGAGACTGTGGAGAGGAAGATCTCTACAGCTGAGAGAGGGAAAGGGAGACTGCAGGGGGGGGAGATTTCTAGCATACGTCTTGTGCGGTTTCTGGGGATAGAGAGGGGTCTCCTGGCTTCCGGGGAAGGGAAGAGGGGAAACACACACACAAATAGGGGGGAAAGCAGCAAGGCGGTGCCTGGAAAACAAGCCCTCAGGATGGAATAGGGCTATCAGGATGATGAGTCCCCAGCCTGTCTCATCATTGGGCATCTGGTATGAGTGCACGCCCTGAATGCTGCTTATACTATCACTCACACAGGGAGGCAGAGGGAAAGGGACAGGCGAGTGGGGGGCCCAGTGAGGATGGGGGTGAACACGCCCCAGGAGGGGGAGGGCCGGACAGGTCTTGCACTCCCAAGAAGGGCCCAGGTTCTGGTGCTCCCCAACCCCCAAAACCCCAAGGAAATGCACTCTTACCTGCTGCCACAACCCATGATACACAAACTCACTCTCACCACGCACTCACCACAGTCACTACACGCAAGCACACACAACACGGGTAAAGGAAGTCACACTCCACACAAGTCACTACGGAAAGGGGCCAGTCTCACGGGTACGAAGATCCGATCACCAGCACTGAGGCTCCGACTGCAGCAGGCTTTATACTAGCGTGTGGGGCATTGTCGCAGCCTCTCTGAGCGGCACAAGGATTGGGGCGGGGTGGGACTGCGCTGCCGGTTTCCTGTTTCAGCTCCGCCCCCTGGATCGCCATCAGCTAGCGGGGCTGGAGCGACGCTTTGAGGACTGCCGAGCGGGGAGCCGCCCTGTTGGAGGGCTGCGTCTGCGGTGGAGGTTTCCTGGTTCAGGTTCGGGGGGACGTGTCGGCGTCGGGGATCCCCGCCGCTGAGGTGCGTTGGCGGGGGAACATGCCGTCATTGGGGGTTCCGGAGTGCCTGGGGTGAGGCCTCCAGCGCTCAGTTCCTGATAGTACCCCCTCTCCAAGACCGATGCAATATCACAGGACGGGGTTTTAAGGGGTAACGTGCATGAAAGAGTCATACCAATCATGGGGCATGCGCGTCAGTGGCTTTCTCCCATAATCGTTCAGATGGTCCAAAACCCTTCCAATCGAGAAGGTACCATAAGCGACCGTGTTGTCGATGAGAGTCGAGGATTTGACATACTTCGTACTCTTGTGTGGTCGGAGCGGGTCTTGCTCTACCGGTATCCGTGTGCCGGGGAACTGATGCTGGCTTCAATAGGGAAACGTGGAAGGTTGGGTGAATATGATACTGCGGGGGCAGTTTCATCCAATATGCTACGTCATTAATCTTCTGCACTATGGGAAAAGGACCCATATAGCGATGGTCTAATTTTGCCGATGGGCGTGTGGACGGGTACTTGCGACGGTCGATCCACACCCAGTCCCCTGGGGAATAGTTTGGTGCTACTTGACGGTGACGATCCGCGTATGTCTTGTACTGTTGACGCGCATGCCGTAGCATAGTCTTGGCAAGTATTTGGGCTTCACGAATGCAAGCAACAAGGGCCCCTGCCACGGGGACGGAACAAGTAGTTATTTCTGGGAGGCATCGCAGGGGGTGGTACCCATATGTTACATAAAACGGTGAAGTGCCTATGGAGGCATTCAAGGTGTTGTTGTACGTGAATTCGGCCATCGGCAATAGATTATGCCAATCGTCTTGGTGGTAGTTGGTGTAGCAGCGTAGGTATTGCTCAAGCATCTGGTTCACCCGCTCCACTTGCCCATTTGTTTGGGGGTGGTAGCCAGAGGTGAGACAGCGTTTAATTTGGAGATTCTTTAGAAGTGCTCACCATAGGCATGATGTAAATTGTGACCTCCCTATCGGAGATAATCTCTAAGGGAATTATGTGCAGCTTGATCGCATGGTGGAGCAGCAAGTGTGCGGTGTAACTGGCCGTAGGTAGTCCTATGGTGGCCACAAAATGTCCCATCTTTGTAAAGTGATCCACGATTACCATGATGGTTGTATGGTGGGCCGATGGAGGTAGGTCTACAATGAAGTCTATCCCAATGTGTTGCCAGGGGCCTTGTGGTACCGGAGAGAGCTGTAGCAGACCTTGGGGCTGTTGACGCGGGACCTTGGTGCGAGCGCACAGGTTACACTGCTTCACGTATTGCCAAACATCTTTTTGCAAGGTAGGCCACCAAAAATGTCGCTGCAGGAGTGCGACGGTGCGTCTTACCCCAGGGTGCCCAGCGAGGGGGGTGTCATGATGGCCCCAGAGCAAAGGTTTGCGAGCCTTTGGGGGCACTACAAGCTGGTGTTGATGATATAGTAACCCATCTCGACCCCTATGGGTCTTTGGCTGCGACACAGGTCCGTGCTGTTGAACGTATTGCCGAAACTGGGACGTGGTCAGGACGTTAGCGGAGAAAGCCTGGGGTTCCAACAACAGTCCTCCTCTGTTGTCCGGGGGTTCCCCGACCTTGGTGCAGCGAGAGAGAGCATCTGCCAAAATATTCTGATACCCAGGTCGGTAGCGTATCACAAAATGGAAGCGGGTAAAAAAAAAGGGCCCAATGCCCATGCCGTGCATTGGTAATGCAAGTATTCTGGAGGTAGGTTAAATTTTGGTGATCCATGACCACCATGACCGATACCTGGCACCTTCTAATTAGTGCCTCCATGCTTCAAAGGCAGCTTTGATAGCTAGGAGTTCTCAATCTAGCACTGTATAGTTTTTCTCGGCACTGGTCAGCTGGCGAGAGTAGTACGCACAGGGCAAGAGGCGGTCCGTCCCAGGTTCCAGCTGGAGGAGGGCCGCTCCGATGGCTATGCTTGAGGCATCCGTCCCCACAGTGAACGGCTGCTCAAAGTTTGGATGTTGGAGAATCGGTGCCTGCGTGAAGGTCGTCTTGAGATTCTCGAAGGCCTGTTGTTGGGCCCCCTTCCATTCATACAAAACTCCTTTCCGCAACAGGGTCGTCAATGGTTTGGTTAGTTTCACATAATTATAATATACTGGCGGTAATAGTTTGTGGTACCTAAAAATCACTGAAGCGCCTTGACAGAAGGAGGGGAAATCCATTGCAAGATGGCACTGATCTTCTTCGGATCCATCTTGATTCCTTGAGGCGAAATGATAAATCCTAAAAATTCAATGGTGGTGACATGAAAGGCACACTTATCGATTTGCAGAAGAGCCGATTCTGCCTCAGACGTCGTAATACGTTTCAGACTTGCGTTACATGTTCTGCCAGGGTGTTTGAAAAAATGAGGATATCATCCAAATATGCCACTACATAGGTGTCTAGCATATCCCGTAGTACATTGTTTATTAGGTGCTGAAAGGTGGCTGGGGCGTTGGCCAAGCCGAATGGCATTACAAGGTATTCGAAATGCCCATAACGTGTTTGAAACACAGTCTTCCATTCATCCCCGGGGCGGATACGCAAAAGGTTATAGGCACCTCGGAGATCGAGTTTTGTAAATATTTTCGCCCCATGTAGCCTATCCAAGAGTTCCGGAATTAGGGGGAGTAGGTAGCAATTCTTCACCGTAATGGCGTTAAGTCCACGGTAGTCAATGCAAGGGCGCAACTCCCCATCTTTTTTGGGGATGAGGAACAACAGTGCCCCGGCTGGGGAAGTTGAATGTCGAAGGAACCCTCGCTGTAGGTTGTCGTCTACATACTCCTTCAGGGTCTGCAGTTCGGGGGCGGATAGAGCGTAAATCCACCCATAGGGGGGTTCTGTGCCAGGGAGTAGTTCAATAGGACAGTTGTAGGGGCAGTGCGGTGGAAGGCTCTCTGCTTCCTTCTTGCTGAAGACGTCCTGGAACTCTGCGTGTTGGGGGGGCAGCTTCTCCACGGGACCCTGCCCAGTTGCCAATAGGGCCTGTGTGGGTGGTTTGTGCATGCAAGCGGTCGTACAGTACTCAGTCCCAAAGGTCAGTTTTCCCTGGCCCCAATGAATACTAGGATTGTGTTTGCGAAGCCAGGGCATCCCCAAGACCACAACAAACATGGGGGATGCCACAATATCAAAATACAGTGACTCAGTATGCATCCCGATAGTGACCTGGAGTTTCGTGGTCTGCATCACTATGGGCCCTGCGCAGAGGGAGGATCCATCAATCGTATGCACATGCTCCAGAGTAGATTGGGGGGTACAAGGGACACCATAGTGGTGCAGGAAACCCTGATCCATAAAGTTACCGGAAGCCCCGGAGTCGACGAGAGCCCAGGTAATAAGGCTCTGAGAGGAATCAATGCCTAAGTGGACAGGAATACACACATGCCGGCCCCCACCGGGGTTTGTACCTAGCGCCCGAGCACAGGAAGGCAGGGAGATCTTTCATGTCCCCGAGAACCCCCCTACAGTTCTCAGGGCCGGGATTTCCCCGCTTCCCTTCGAGTGGAGGGAAGGGCCAGACATTCCCGGGCGAAATGCGAAGCTTCCCCGCAATAAAAACACAAGCGGGAGGCTCGCCGATGTTCCTTCTCTGCAGCCGTTAGTAGCCCCCGTGATGCTCCAATCTGCATGGGTTCCCCTTCTGCCTCTCGTCCCGGCTTGGTCCTTACCGGGGGAGGGCCCGTAACCTGGATCCTTACGGGGTGGAGGGGTTCTTGCTGTCGCTCTCGTCTCCGTTCCCCCAATCGTTCGTCTATCTGCAGGGTCAAGGTAACCAGCTCCCCACAGGTCTTTGGCAGGGTGGTAAAGGCAAGCTGGTCTTTGAGCTCCTCACTCAGCCCTCGCCAGTACATTACTCGCAGGACATGGTCTGGCCAATTGAGATCGACGGCAAGCTGTTGAACCTTGGTCACGTAATCGAGTAAGGGACCTCGCCCTTGCTTTAACCCCACAATGGCATTTTCTGCATCGTTTACTCTGTGAGGATAGTCAAATAGGAACGTGAATTCCTGCACAAATTTAGCATAGTCCTGCAAGAGCTCGCTTTTGCTCGTGAGCAGCGGAGTTGCCCACGCCAGGGCAGTCCCTTCTAGTAGCCCTATAATAAAGGCCACCTTAAGGGCATCCGTACTATAAGTTTGAGGTTGCAATGTAAAGGATAACTCGCATAAGGCCAAGAACCCCTTAAACTGTCGGCGGTCCCCGGAGTAGTTGTTAATTTTTGGCCCCTTTGGCTCCCGGGTCAAAGCCACAGGAGGGGCCACAAGAGGGGGCCCTGCCGCTGGGGGTGGGGCTGGTGCCATTGCCCCTGCTCCGGCCTGTTCCTTAAGGTCTGTTACCTCCATAGCGAGGGACTTCACTATGCAAGTCAACTCCTGGACTTCCGCCGAGACTTGCTCCATGGGGACCCACGGGGAGGAATTTTGAGGTGGTGATACTGTGGGGTTTCTGGGGATAGAGAGGGGTCTCCTGGCTTCCGGGGAAGGGAAGAGGGGAAACACACACACAAATAGGGGGGAAAGCAGCAAGGCGGTGCCTGGAAAACAAGCCCTCAGGATGGAATAGGGCTATCAGGATGATGAGTCCCCAGCCTGTCTCATCATTGGGCATCTGGTATGAGCACACGCCCTGAATGCTGCTTATACTATCACTCACACAGGGAGGCAGAGGGAAAGGGACAGGCGAGTGGGGGCCCAGTGAGGATGGGGGTGAACACGCCCCAGGAGGGGGAGGGCCGGATAGGTCTTGCACTCCCAAGAAGGGCCCAGGTTCTGGTGCTCCCCAACCCCCAAAACCCCAAGGAAATGCACTCTTACCTGTTGCCACAACCCACGATACACAAAGTCACTCTCACCACGCACTCACCACAGTCACTACACACAAGCACACACATCACGGGTAAAGGAAGTCACACTCCACACAAGTCACTACGGAAAGGGGCCAGTCTCATGGGCACGAAGCTCCGATCACCAGCACTGAGGCTCTGACTGCGGCAGACTTTATGCTAGCGTGTGGGGCGTTGTCGCAGCCTCTCTGAGTGGTGCAAGGGTTGGGGTGGGGCCTGTGCTGCTGGTTTCCTGTTTTCGGCTCCGCCCCCTGGATCACTGTCAGCTAGCGGGGCTGGAGCGATGCTCTGAGGTCTGCCGAGCGGGGGGCCGTCCTGTTGGAGGGCTGCGTCTGCAGTGGAGGTTTCCTGGTTCAGGTTCGGGGGGCGTGTCGGCGTCGGGAATCCCCGCCGCTGAGGTGCGTCAGTGAGGAACGTGCATCGTTGGTGGTTCCGGAGCGCCTGGGAGTGGGGCCTCCAGCGCTCAGTTCCTGACACTTCTCAGGTGAGAGGCTGTGGGGGGTGGAGGAAGATTTCTAGTGTGGCTCTCAGTGAAGAGGCAGCCATGGGGGAAGAAGATTAATACCGCTCCCGTCTTTCAGCTGGCCAGGTATGCTGGGAGGGACTCTATGTGCTGGTGGACTTGGATGCCAACAAGGCTGCAGGTGAACCTAATTGATGAGACACAGATGTGTGGACACCTATTAGCCTTGATTGGCCCACACGGTGGGCCCACAATGTCCCTGGACTCTGCCATGAGTGGTGGCTCTGTGGTGACCACATGGAGGCCACATGGCGGATGCCTAATAGACAGGCAAGCGGGAATGCACCTGGTGAAGGTTAATGTGGGCTATCGTCTTGTTTGATTCCACGCAATGTCAGGCAGTTATTAGAGAGGCCTGAGTTTTCACAGAAGGAAGTTTATTAAAAACTGCAAAAATAAAATTAGTATTCCAAAGTATGAATCAAATTAAAAATAATCATGTTTTTTAAAGTACATATTTTACTAAGTGAAACTAAAAAGAAAGGATTTATGGAGCTCTTTAAAAGTGACCTATTATACCTAAATTTAAAATATATTGTCTAAATATCTAACTGAAAGGGATAGCTTTATAGTAATTGAGATATTAGATAGTCCGGTCACATCCCAGCATACATTACTAATACAGTACTGAGAAATCTCCTGGTTGTTGAGATACAGAATAAGCCACGTTAAGCATTGATTCCCAGTGATGACTTGTAACCAGGCAACACTGCCATTTTTGCTCTAGTCTAACTTGGAAAGAATAGCCTCTTGGTCATCAGAAGAATGGCACTGAAAACCTGCCAAACTCTGAGTACCCTAATTAAAGGATTCTGTCAGTCTAACAGAACTCTTACTACAATATGGCAAATCTTTAACCAAAACTTGATAGAAATTGATTTGCCTCTCTCTATCTCTTTCTCACAATAAAAAGAGAATTGCACACATGATGGCAGCAGATAAATTCCAGTTTGTCCATGAGTGTCACGTAAATAAACTTTACAGCTAAAGCAGTTCAAATTTACTTAACACAAGAACCAGGGTAATGAATTATTCATATAAGAAGTGGGAGAGAAATGCTGCCTGAGTTTCTCATAGTTTGCTGACAACAATAATAAACCAATAACACCACAGAAGTGACTCTCAATGAATTAGGTATTTGAAAAATATATTTTAAAAACCCTATGGTTTCTAATCTCAGAAAAAATTTCTAAGCAATTAGAACCCATCTCTGATATGATAAAGTGAACCCAACAAAGGAGGTACCAAATATATGGATTCTGTAGAAGTGAATGCTATTGTCCTTCTGCTTTATACAGCTTAACACCACATGCTCAGATAACAGGAAGCAAAGTTCACATTATAAAATATGCAACTGCTGGCCTGTCAAGGAATAGTTTGCTAATAAGATATAATCTGTCAATAAAACTGTCTAATGATGGAGCCTTTGAGTGTTCGCATTACATCAGGATATCGAGTTAACGAACTGACTCAATCTGGCAGTTGGAAAACGTGCTAGTGGTTGTGTATATATTTCATCTCTTATAAGCAGTGAAATACTGGCATAGGATCACAGAAGTGGAAAAAATTTCCTCTAGACCTCTATGCCTTACTATCAAACCACCTTACCAAGAACATACATTTCTGTAAAATGCAATATTCTGTCTTACTGTTTTTTATGTTCCTGCTTAAAAACTTAAAAACAAACAACAACAAAAACCTCATTGTGTGTAAATATACCAGAAGGAAACTCAACCAAATATTGCATCATTTGATGACTAAAGAATTATAAGAGTAAGTTACTTACCTATAACGTTTGTTCTTCGAGATGAAGACTCCACATTCACACCGATGTATTCAGTGCCAATGTCGGTACCGAGACCGGGCTGATTCCAAGCAGCTCCTAGGCGGGGAGCAGGAGATGACATCATGCAGTGTGTGTATAAATAGTCGCCCCGCTTCCTGCCACCTCAATTCTTTCTCCCCAAGCAGAAAAATAGGCAATTTAATGTATGATCTTTGTGGGGAGGAAGGGAGGGTGGTGTGTGTGGCATATGTGTGTACAGCTTTAAGAGAGCTGGCAATAGCCAGCTCCTTCTTCCCTCCACGAACTAGGTGGGTGGGGTTTCCTGTTCAATTGGTGTTTGGGAGCTGCAGGGGGCAGTCTCCATTTTGTGTTATGCAGGAGTTCCTTTTTACTAGGATTCTGTACTAGGCAATATCAATAAATGAGTTTCCTGCTCCTTCCACCAAGTCTTGTGCGTGCTGACTGGAGAACAGAATAGAAGGGCTCCCCAGAATTGTGAGTAGCCCCATCTCAGGGCCCACAGCTACCCCAGGGATACTACAGTGTGAATGTAGAGAGGCTTCATCTCGAAGACCAAACGTTACAGGTAAGTAACTTACCCTTTTTCTTTTAGTGACTCCCCACAGTCACACTGATGTAGATTAGTTAGCAGACCCAAAGGAGATGGGATTTACAGCAAACTTTGTAAGATAGCTCTGCCAAAACGAGCACCTGCTCTTTCATAGGGATGGGAGAACAGAACTGAGTTCAGAAATTCGGTTCGGTTTGGAAATTCAGTTTGGAAATCCGGTTCGGAAGTTCGATTCGGTCGACCGAACTATTCGAGTTCGGTCCAAACTCCGAACTTCCGAACAAAGTTCGGAAATTCAAACCCCATTGAACTAAATGAAATATTACCTTTTAGGGATGGGCGAACAGAGCCGAATTCGGAAATTTGGTTCGGTTCGTTTTGAAAATCGGGTTCGGTTCGGAAGTTTGTTTTCGTCGACTGAACTGGTCAACTCTGAACTTCTGATCCGCGTTTGCCCATCCCTACTCTTTCAACCAAATCAATGGCATAGTGCTTGGTGAACGTGTGAACTGATCTCCACATTGCTGCCTTACAGATTTCATCGAGGGAGATTAAACAGAAAGCAGCCACAGAGGAAACTACCCCTCTGATGGAATGTGTATGAAATCCCTCAGGCAACTCTTTAGAAGTTAACCTGTATGCCATGGAAACACAGTTTCTCGACCACCCAGACAAGGTTTGTTTGGATACCTTGTTACCTAATGTGCGTCAGCAAAAGGAGACAAAGAGGGCATCAGTTTTTGTGATATCCTTAGTGTGCTTCAGGTAAAATAAGGTTGCCCTGCGCATGTCTAATGTGTGGAACAGAGTCTCTCCTGGGGAGGCATGAGGCTTAGGGAAAAACACTGGAAGTGTAATGACCTGACTCATATGAAAGGGAGAGGTCACTTTAGGTAGGAAAAGGGGGTGTGACCTGAGGATTACCTTATTCTTATGAACCACCAAGTAAGATGGTTTACAAGTTAGTGCATGAAGCTCACTAATATTTATTTATTTGTTTATTTACAAAACATTTATATCCCGCACCCTCCTGCAACTCGGCAGCTCGGGGCAGTGAACAACATAAAAAAATCACAATAAAATCATCTAAATATATAAAATTGACACATAAAATAGCGGCTAACAGTTAAAATAAAATTCCCTACCCACTCCACTCCCCGAAGGCCCAGCGGAACAACTAGGTCTTACAACATCTGCGGAAAGAGGGAAGATCAGGGGACAGATGGGCCTCCAATGGGAGAGAATTCCACAGCCAAGGTGCAGCCGTTGAGAACGCCCTCCCCCGCCGTTGCCACCCAGCATACCCGGAGGACTTCGAGTTGGGTGTCCCTGGCCGACTGCAAGGACCACAAAATGACCCGAGGCTTGAGGCGGTCTCTCAGGTAACTAGGACCCAAGCTGTTTAGGGCTTTATAAGTCATAACCAACACCTTGAATTGGGCCTGGAAGACAATAGGCCTGGCTGCTGTCACCGCAACCAGGAACAAGTATTTAAGCGTTACCATCTCAAGTGAGGCAGGCAGAAGTCATAGGCTCGAAAGGAGGTTTTGTTAACACAGACAGAATTAAATTAAGATCCCAGTTAGGAGTTGGAAGTTTAACAGGTGGAAATAAATTTATTGCACCCTTGAAAAAACTGGAAACAGATGCATGCGAGAACAGGGGTTTCCCTCCAACAGGAGAGTGGAATGCGGAGATAGCCGCAGTGTGGACTTCTAACAAGTGCAAGGAAAGCCCTAATTGACACTGTTGAAACAGATATTTTGTGGGGGAGGAGAGCTGACTCCCCAGTCTGTGTTCCCTGGTGCTGGGGGGAAGATTGTGGCGGTGATACCTGGCCTCCTGTTTTTGTAGTAGGGATGGGTGAACAGATTGCGGTTTGGGTTCGTCCATTCGGTTCAGCTGCGTTCGGTTTGTCCGTTCAGTTCGTCCATTCAGTTCGGCTGCGTTTGGTTCGTCCGTTCGGTTCGGCAGTTCGGTTAGTTCGCTGGGTTCGGGTTCGGGAAATGCTGTTATGGTTTTTTTTTGTTTTTTATATGGTTTTTTGGTTTTTTATTGGGTTTTATATGGTTTTCTTTTGTTTTTTATTTGGTTTTTTGGTTTTTATATGGGTTTTTTTAATTTATTTTTTTTATCTAATATTATATCTATCTACACTAACTCTAACTGCTATTAACTATTCTAAATGCTATGAACTAAATGGATTATCTAATAAGTACACAGGCCTACTCCTACAAACACTAAAACTAAATCACTAAC
>QEPC01007352.1:452250-466678 GCA_003113815.1 Sphenodon punctatus
GGGAATCACAAACACAAGGTTTCAGTTTAAGGTTTAAGTTTCATTTCAGTACAAAACTGAAATGAAACTTAAAGCAATCTAATAATCCTACTCAACGCCTGCTGTTCAGGAACAGCGACTAGCTCAGAAGGTGTTGGGAAGTGGGGAGGCAGATAGTTTCATTTCTTGTAGGGTGGGCAGGGTGGGTGGGGGGTGTTCCCCCTTCCACCCGCGCAGCCTGGGAGGGGGATGTACATGCAGAGACAACTTCATTTCTTGCAAGCCTCTCCACCCCTGGTGCCTGGAAGTCTGCTCCTCAATTACTAGTACTACCCCTCCCTGTCATGTTTGACCTTACAGTTAACCTTTTTTTGCCACTCGAACTCACCCGAACGCGATCTGAACTGACCGAACTGTTCGGTCATTTTGCCGTTCGGATTGAGTTCGGTTCGGCCAGTTCGTGTTCGGAAGTTCAGTTCGGTCGTCCGAACAGGCCGAGTTCGGGCCGAACTTCTGAACTGCGTTCGCCCATCCCTATTTTGTAGGTATATACAGCAGAGGTGGGGCCCTTTGCCTGTGTGGGGGAGGAGAGCTGATTCCCCACAGTCTGTGTTCCCTGGTGCTGGGGGGAATATTGTGGTGGTGACACCTGGCCTCCTGTTTTTTCAGGTATATACAGTAGGGGTGGTGAGGCCGTTAACGGAGCTGTAGCGACTGAGCCCCCCCCCCCCCAAAAAAGAAGATTATCCTTGCCGACTCTGGAGCACCTTTTGGATATTGTCAGCCCTGTGCAGCACCGGCAGCCCCTACCCTGCCAAATCATCCCACGGTGGCAGCCACAGAACCCCCGAACCAGCAAAGCCCCTCCCCCAGCTACACCGTGCCTCCCCACCGGCATCCCCGACGGGGCTCTGACCCCTGGCCACGCCCCCCTCGCCATCACACAACGTGGGAATTCCCCCTCCCCTGCCACGGCGTTTGGAGCGCTTGCAAGTACTCACAGGGGCGGGGCATGGAGAATAAAGCCCAGCGCTGCGTTGGCAGTGGCGCTGGTGATTCACAGAAACCGCCCCCCCCGAGCAGAGTGAACATTTGGTGTGAGAACCTTGGAACGACTGGGTGAACGAGTGAGCGAGCAGTTAGCCCCGTGGGCCTGAACCTTTCCCTGCAAGTTTTCCCTGGAATACCTGGTGTGAGTTGGTGAGTGTCAGAGAGAGTGACTGCGCGTGTGCTTCCCCTTCCCCACTCCCTACCTGGGTCCCTCCTGTCCGGTGTGAGCGTTCCCTTCGCCCTATGTGTCAGGGCCCTTCTCCAGACCCTTTCATGTCCTTCCCTCACGCGGAATACCATTCCCCCCTTGGACCTTGGGTGTGTGGATGAGTGGACCTTGGGGTTGCCTTGGCTTCCCTGTTTCCGTGCACCCTGTGATGATAGAGGTCTGTTCTCTTTAAGTAGAGGTAAAGACCACCATTCTATCCTGACGGGCTTTTCTCTCCCAGCTATTGTTGCACGGAACAGGGTAGACCTTGGGTACATGTGGGTCCCCCGTGCGAGTCTGCCTTACCCCCTCCCCGGTTACAGATATTAAGAGTGTTTTATTAATGTTTTCCTGGGGGTTGTTGTGCCTGTGAAAGAGTCAGACCTGGGTGAAAGAAGATAAAATCTACTCAGGATTCGGGACAATCTGCACTTGGTACCTATTGAAGGACTACGATTTTGTAAATGGTACTGGGGTTCCCTGTTTAGTCCCTATCTGGTGATTGTGGAAGAGCCAGGACTGTGTGAATGATGCTTATTGTTAGATATTGACTGTTGGTAATTGGGCTAGGAGTTGGTTTTATCAAGCCCAATTTTTTTTTTTATTAGTGTTGCTTTTGTCTGTGATATTGTTGGCCCACAAACTTATGGTGAGGTTTTTTTGTTGTTTTTTTGTCTTTGTTTAAGAATATTAGTAGAATATGGTAGTGATGACTAGAAATAAGTAAAAAAATGAGGGACTCATCTGCCTTGGATGCTTGTGAGCTTAACAATGTCCCTTCTCAACCCAAAATAACATATTTTTTTTCAATCTAAAATGGAGGGAGGTGTAGGAGAGGTGGGAGAGTTTTCAGATGGGAAAGTTGTAAATAGTATATTCTCCCTGTAGGAGGAGAGCGGTAATACAAACAAGGTAACTTCAAGTGCAATAACTCCTATTCTGATAAGAGATGATCAGAGTGGGGAGGGAGTCTCTGAGAGTGTCTCTCAAATTCTGGTATCTTTGGTAACTGAAGGAGGTATTGGGGAAGCTGGCACGCAGGAGCCTCAAGTCTTGGAAGGAATAGATGAAGAATTGGTACTGGGATGTGGCAGGAGTTGTTATATATAGATTCAATAGGGACACAATGCAAATTGACCGGTAATTTATTGGCAATTTTGTTCGAGGACCTTTCTATTGTAAAAAATATTTTGTTAAATGTAAAAGGTGCCCAAACAAAATTAGTTGAATCCACTGCTGATAAATTGGTATTGGAAGAACTAGAAATTACCAACAAATTACCATCCCTAGTAGACCCTTTAAAGGAGCCACTTTATTTAACGCTAAAGGAATCTAAACCTAAAAAGAAAAACCACCAGAGATGTAGAAAAAGTAAAAATATGAAAGGAATAAAGAGCAGACTCAGGGGACAAGGGAAAATAAATTTTCAGAGATTATTTTATTTTTTGGAGAAGAAATTAGGGTCTAATAAAGGTGAACAGAAAAAAAAAAAGAAGAGAGATGAGGCCTTAACTATGAAAGAGGATGTTAAGGAGAGGAGGGTGGAGGAGCAATCTGGGACAGAAGTTGAAAAGATGGGAGATATGAAGGTAGGAGGCACAGAGTTTGAAAATAGGGTAATCCCTTCTGTCCCTCTAGTAGATAGAGAATCTGGAAGAGCGCCTATACAAGACCCATGGTCAGTAGGAGAACTTAGTAAGTTTACCTCTAGGAATTCTTTTACACACGTAGTAATGGATCATAGAAAGGACTCTTGGAAACTGAAATGGATTTCTAATCAATTAGCATTTGATAATTACCCTAAACCATATGGGATGCTTTCTCAGGAGGACCAGAAGGTTCATTTTAATTATCTGCTTAAGAGGAATGGTTTGAAGCCAGTTACTTTTGAAGAAAATGTAAAGATTAAATATCTTTATTATAATAGTTTTATTATTAATTTATTATTATTATTATTATTATTATAAGCATTTGTATAGCACCAGCTGTGTACCCGGCGCTTTACAGAACAATGAGATAGACGCGGTCCCTGCTTATGGCTTATAATCTAATAGACACAGAGGGGGAGACAGGGATAGGGGACATAGGGAGAGACAAGGGATAAAAACATTCAAGCGGATGCGAAGTCTCAGGTGCACGTGCTTGGCTTGGTTAGAACTATGATACTGCTAGAACTATGATAACCTTTGGAAGGAAAGGAACTGCAGAATCCCTTTATAAAAAATAGACTGCAGTTCATTAGGCAGGATATATATAAGAAGGTGTTTTAAGGATATGGCACTGGTCCATTGTTTGAGGAAGTTTTTAGATCAAGATAGGGAGGGAATTTTAGGGAAGTCACAGGATTGTAATAGATATGAACCTCCAGTAGCTACTTTATTCAATATAAAAGATGAGTCTCCCATAAGGAAAGACAATAGAGTCAAGGGGAGAGTATGGGGTCTAGACTCCCCTCTAGAGAGAAAGAGGCCTCTAGAAGGTGTTGGGGAGGAGGTTAAGGAGAAGGAGAAAAAAAAAGATAATTTAGAGGTGTTTTCGTCAGGAGAGAGGACTTTGATTGAATCCTTCCACACCTTTGCCCCTACTGAACAATTACAAATAGTAGATAGATTAGGGTTATTGAAATGTATTTTATTGCAGAAATTGGAGGAGGATATATTGGGCTTGTGGCCAGATTTCTATGAAGAATTGATTAATATTCAGAAGCTGTTAGATAAATGCTATGAGTTGGAGCCATGGGATCAACTTATAGGAAATGGAATAGAGAAGAAGGATAAGATAGAGTTAGACATTGATTTGGAGATGTTTAGAGAAGTAAATGAGAATTAGGAAGGCTTGGTGCCTCTTCCCAAAGTTAAATTACTACAATTAAATACTTCTGCAACTAATGAGAGGGAGTATAGGGGATTAAGGGCAAATAAACAGGAAGTGTCTTCCAAAGATGTAAATGAAAATGTTAATAAGATAGGTCTAGAGCAGACTTTAGAGGGGAATTAGAGAATACGGAGGTTGAGGCAAATAATAAGAGAACTTCTTAAATTTGTTTGTAAGATTAGCTTAGGTTAAAAGGATTCCCCCCCCCCTTTTTAAATGATTAAAGGTATATTGGACACCAACATATGTACAATTAATGTAAAGGTATTGAATTGCCCTACTAAAAGGAAAACTTTTTGGCATTTCATTCTCAAGAATAAAATTCAAATTGTGGCGGCCCATCTTAAAAGGAGCGACAATTTTAGAATGAAACATAAGAAGTTTCAGAAAATGTTTTTTGCAAATGCAAAAAGTAAAAGGGCAGGGGTTATACTGGGCTTTGCCAACACAGTACATTTTAGAAGTACTAAGGAAATTAAAGATGTAGAGGGTAGAAATATCATATTGGTTGGTCAGTTGGAGGGAAGTGCTTATACTATTGTTTGTTTACATGCCCCTAATAAGGATACACTAATCTTTTTAAATAAAATTATCCCTATAATTTAAAAAGTGGAGGGAAATTTGATTATATGCGGAGATTTTAATAGCCCCCTTTCTCAATATGATAAATCAAATAAAAAGGGATTAAATAAAATGCAAAATAAAATTAAAGGTCTGTTTGAAGAAAAATACTGGAGTAGTGCCTGGAGAACTCAAAATCCTAGTCAAATGGAATATACCCTTTATTCCAGTAAACATAAGACATATTCCCTTATAGACCATATACTGGTAAGTAAGTGGGTGGTGTCAGGATAGTAAGATCATCCAGACAACTTTTTCAGACCATAATGCTGTGTGCATAAGGATTAGAGAGGAGGGTGAGGTGAAAGAGTATAGGAGTTAGAAATGGATCACGGAATAAAAATTGTCTTATGGATAGGCGTATACAGGAAAGGATTAAGAAAGATATAGAGGAATACATAGAACATAATGAAAAGGGGGAGATTTAGCCTCTGTTTTGGGAGGCCATGAAGGCATTCTTTTGTGGCTCATATATCCCTGCCTTGGCCCATAAAAGGAAAGAGAAGAAAAGAGAACTAAATGAATTAGGGTTGAAATTGGGGCAGTTACAAAATAAACAAAAGAAAAAAACTACTAAGGAAATTGGTAGAGAAATAGTTGAGTTAAAGGGACCCATTGATGAGCTTGAGACTGAAAAGATCATAAATAAACTGAGGTATGCTAAACAATTTTATTATGAGCACAGTAATAAACCGGATAAGGTACTGGCATGGATGGCTAAAAAAAAAGGGAACAAACATGTTTATTTCACATATACGAGACAAAGGGTGAAAACAGACATGACGTTAACCACCCTTTAACCACCCTTGGTGGTTATTTATGCATGTTGCAGGGCTGTATTGGTGCCCTATGCAGTCCTGCAACATGCATAAATAACCACCAAGGGTGGTTAACGGGTGGTTAGCGTCATGTCTGTTTTCACCCAAAATGGGTATTAATAACGTAAAAGGAAGAGAGATGAGTAATAGATTTCTGGAGTATTATAAGGACTTATATTCTTCCCAACAGCTAGAGGTGAACTCCATAGAAACATTTTTGAACTCATCAAATATTCCCCAAATTAATGAACAGCACTTAATTTATATTAATTCCCCTGTTACAAGGGAGGAAACTGAAGGCCCTATTAAAGAACTGCCAAAAAATAAGACCCCTGGACCAGTTTATAGTAATACCATGGTACCTATTTTGGAAAAATTATTAATTATTTTATTAAAGAAAAGAAGCTTGGGGCTACTTTCTATGAAGCCACAATCATTTTATGCCCTAAGCCAGAGAAAGATTTGGAAGAATGTTCGGGATATCGTCCAATTTCACTTCTAAATACAGATTTAAAAATCTTTACGAAAATCCTTGCTAATAGATTACAGACAGGTATAAAAGATTTAATATCACAAGATCATACGGGATTTATAACAGGAAGGATGGGAATAGATAACATAAGGAAAGTAGTTAATTTCATATATAAAATTACACAGGATAAAGACTCGGCTGCTGTAATATCACTAAATGCCGAAAAGGCCTTTGATTGATTAGAAAAAATGGTTCCTCATATCTACAATGGAACATATGGGAATAAAGGGGATCTTTTTGGAATGGATAAAAATAATATACAGCAATCCAAAGGCTAAGGTATTAATAAATGGCGAAGTTACAGAAACTTTTGTTCTTCAGAGGAGTACTCGTCAGGGTTGCTCACTATCGCCGTTGTTTTTTAATTTCGGTTTAGAACCTCTCACTATTGCCATACGTCAAAATGAGATTATTAGAGGTATGCAGAGCGACACAGGAATGTATAGGGTGGCTATCTATGCCGACGATATGATGTTGTGCCTATCTGATTTGTCACGATCTATTCCAGAGGTTATTCAATTGTTAGATAAATTTAGTGGAATATCCAGCTATAAAATAAATATAACAAAATCACAGATGATCATGCTAAACGATCAAGGAACGTCTAAAGAGGAACTGGAGAAAATTACCCCTTTTCAGATTAATGAACAATATGTAAAATATCTAGGTATTAAATTAGCTAAAAGAGTTAGTCAGTTGTATAAGCTGAATTACCTGCCTTTATTGGAGGAGTTTTGAAAATATAGAGACTCTTGGACCTCTTTGACGTGTTCCTCAATGGGGAAAATAAACCTGGTAAAAATGGAGATATTACCAAAATTGATCTATTTGTTAATGGCAATCCCCATTAAGGTACCAAATGAATTTTTTCACTCATTAAATAAGATTATTTCAGGTATAATCTGGAATGAAAAGAAATCTTGAATTATAAGGTCAATACTGATAACATCAGTAAAAAAGGGGGGACTTAGTTTACCAGATTTCAAACTGTATTGTTGGCCTTCGGCCTTAAGGGGGATTAAGTTATGGTATGAAGGGGCGAAGGAGCCAGATTGGGTTGAACTGGAGAAAGGAATACTTAAGATTAGAAATTTTAAAGAAATATTTGATGAGGAGATGTTGGACTCTATAAATATCAAGGAAGGCAGTGTGCATCCCCTCGCAGGTACAGCTTGGAGAGTTTGGAAGATTTGTCAGGAAAAAATGGAATTAAGTCAAGGAAAATCCCCCTTGTCTCCTCTCATCAGTAATATTCTTTCTTCAATTAAACAAGAAATTCAATTATTGGAAAAACTGAAAGTAAAAGGTATTTCGCAGGCACAGCATTTATTTGTTGGGAAACAGATTAAAACAATGGATACTCTGCAAGCCTGCATGAAGAAAAATTTGATCGCTGGTTATATACTAAATTACATAGCTATTTCAACCATCCTAATAATAAGGAGCAATTCACTAGAGATCTGTATAAGGTGGAATTAATTTTATTTGAAAAAGTTCCCTATAAGAAATTGATATCTCTGACTCCAGAGCGTATTTCACGAATGAATGATAAGTATAAAAATGATTGTTGGCATGGATATGGAATGCCCGGATCTTATCTTCACTGCTGGTGGAATTGCCCCAAAGTACTAATGTTTTGGAAATAAATATGGGGGGAAAATGGAAAGAGTGACAGGAATGTCAATCCCATTTACACCAGGGATTGCTTTGTTGGGACTTTGGCCAAAGGCGATAGAATAAAATCTAAGGAGCCTGCAAGGCAATGATATTGGCAACAGTACATACGATTGTGAAATCATGAAAATCAACAGATGGTCCATTGCTAAGGGAGTAGGTATATAGGATGTGGTTCACACTTTCAATGAAAAAGATTGCGGCAGAGGATAATTTCAGACGTGACGGGACATTCAGCCCGCCACGCTGAACCCTGGTGGTCCGTGATCAGACAGGCCGTCCGTTAGACGTGCTGGCCTGATCGCTAATGGGGATTGGGGAGGGGCTGTGGAGGGAGGGTGCGGGGCTGCACGGTGCGACATGCAGCCACACAGCCCCGGCCCCCAGTGCTCCCTCAGCCACCCACCCTCAGGGAGACAGGCGGGCGCAGCCGCCAATTCGGCCGCTGCGCCTGATTCTGTACCGCGGTTGGGGTCACGATTTGGGATGGGTCAAAGGTAAAAGATGTTACTTTTGGCCCATCCCGGATCATGGCCAATCTAACCACGGTTCTGGACCT
The DNA here is from genome assembly GCA_003113815.1 of Sphenodon punctatus. Lineage (NCBI taxonomy): Eukaryota > Metazoa > Chordata > Lepidosauria > Sphenodontia > Sphenodontidae > Sphenodon > Sphenodon punctatus. Next base: position 460,566 of record QEPC01007352.1, read on the forward strand.
GAGACCAGCCTCAGGTCCAGAACCGTGGTTAGTTTGACCCCTGCCAGAGATTCACTGTGGTGAACATCTGGCAGGGGTCAAACAGACATTCACTGACTCACTGCCACCACGTGGGATCCACTGTGATCCACTGTGGTGAACGGCGATTTCGTAGCATCTGAAATTACCCAGAGTTACATGATACTCTGAAGAATTTTTATCAAACATGGAATCTATGTTGGACTATTATTATGGAACATATTAATTTTGATAAATATAGATTGACTACTAATGTGTATACTATTTTAAGGTACCAACTTCCTGTTTGAAGCAAATTGTAAAATGGAATATGGAGACCTTGCCTGTGTTCTCCCCTTTCCTTTTTTTTCTTTATATAAATTTTAATTTATATATTTATTGATTGATTTTTAACTCTGTATTGTCCTGCATTTACCAATAGGTTTAGACTTCTGACCATTGTAGCCATTTTTCTCTGAGCAGGCAGGAGTTCAGGGTCCGCAATGGGAGGGGTGGATTGCCCCACAATTGGTAATATAGTTCCTACAGTGCAGCAGAATGCTTTCTTGAATGAATGTCCTGCTCCGGAGGACATTGCCAAATATAAAGTAACTTTTTTTGAGGAGAGTGCTCGACCCCGTTCTTCTAAGGGGAATCTTGATTTGGACCCTACACTCCTGGAGCAAAACAGCAAAATGCAGTTAAATATGCAATGTCATCTAATTGCTAAAACCATTGCTATGCTCTTTAAGAGTATATCCTCTATGGAATCTTCGCTATTGTGGGTTAGGGGTCAAATGTCTGAAGCATTGGTTAAATTAGATCAATTACAGGGTGGGATGGAATCTACAGGCATGGGGATGGGGATGGGGGGCTCTGGGGAGGGCAGGGGAGCGTCTACCCTACCACAGGATATAAATTACCTGAAGGGATTAAAGGAAAAGCAAGGGAGGACAATGGTCTGCGGACTATATAACAACAGCGCAATTTGGATCAAGGATAGGTCTAGCCGTTATAGAGTAAAATTCTGCTGGGACACAGTTTCAGATATAGCAGATAACCTTTCTGGCCTTTTGGGCTTAGCAGCTAGACCCGTGGATATTGCCAGGGTGGATTACTTATCACAGAGGAGGGACATGCCCTGTTTAAGGATTTTCTTTAATAGGACTAAGGTGGTAAAAGATCTGTTTCGAGCAAGGAAACATCTGCTATCCCATCGCATATCTATAGATAGAGTACCTATTAAGAACATACAGGGTTTAAATAGTAGAGCTCCTGTTAGTTCAGTCCCCCCTGGCGTTGTCTGTATCCAGTTCTACCCCTATTGGGGATCTGGGTAAGAGCAGAAATCTTGGTAGAGGCCAGGAGCGTCTAAGGAAGGGGTATCGTAAGGAGGGATCACAGGTGGTACGGTCACCTAATGTGGAGCAGTATAGGATGGCTAGTTCAGGGGAGGATCAGTTAGAGGATATGGAAGCACTTCCTAGTGAAAGTGGAAATGGTATGAGTATACCAAAAACATCACCGATATCAAAGCAGATAAGGTTGTGCCAAGGTATGAGATAGTGATTGACCACATTCATGGCTTTCTGGGTAATAATAATAAAGTGGGAGGCTGTGAGGCCTCATGGGTAGAGATGGTTAGAAATCTTTCTGTCCTAGAGCAGGAATCACTATCCCAGAAGCTAGAGATGATTTGCTCAAGGGTTACAGGTAGCGCTGTATGCCCTGCTGTAGGTAAGGATGGTGATGTTGAAGGAAAGGATCAGCTGAAAGAGAGCGGGACAACTCCCCAGGGGGACGAAAGGTTACATCTGCAAACTGTGCAAGAAGTGGGAAATAAAGCTAGGGAGGGGGAAGTTTTGGAGGATCAGAGCCTGGAACTCCTCCCTGGTGGAAACAGTGATTTGGGTGCACAAGCAGATGCTAAGGTATATGAAGGGATAGTTGATCCATTTGAGAACACTAACCCAGATAAAGGCCTGACCCAGGCGGATAGGGAGGAAATTGAGGCCTCAGCTACAGCATTTGCTGGTGATCATGTGCAGGGTGTACTGGGAGGGGTATTTCCCATACAGGATAGGGGTTCGAGCCAATGATGGGAGGTTAGTAACTTGCGGAATATAGGACTGCTGGAGCCTCCTTCTACCGAACAGCTTGGGTATAAATGTGATGGCATCTATCCTCCCTTTATATATGCGGGGAAAAGCAAAGAATTGCTTTTCCCCTACAGTGGACAAACTCATGCCAGGCACTGGGAGATGCAAAATGGCCTGCCGCACCCAAGAAGGAAGGGGTATCTATCTGTGTTGTCTTGGAATGTGGCAGGTTGTTTGTCCAAAAAAGATGACCCCGAGAGGGTAAACCTTTTGAGAAAATACGATCTCATATTTTTGCAGGAAACCTGGCTGAAAAGTGGGGAGGTTATTTCTATCCCGGGATTCCACTGTCACTGGCAGCAGGCTACTAAAAGGGCCTTAAAAGGTCGAGCGTCTGGTGGTCTTGCAATTTTGATTGCGGATAGATTCCCTGATGGTAGTTTAATATCAAGTAAAAGCCAAGAGATTCAGCTTATGAAATGGACACCAAACAAGGCAGTCTTTTTTGTGCTTATGAACGTCTATATTCCCCCAGTTCAATCCAAATTTCTCCAATCTGATATTTGGGAAAGGCTAGATTTGTTTTACGATTCATTGATAGAAGGGTCCCCTAAGGCTATTCCAACAGTAGGGGGTGATTGGAATGCTAGAATTGGGGGAGAGGATGCTGGTTCCTTGGTGGGAGAGGGGGGTTTGTTGGAAACACCCCCTCCGAGGAAGTCTAGGGATCTTCTTATAAATGAGCATGGGTGGTCCCTTTTGCACTATGTGGGCTCCCACGACCTAGTGGTACTGAATGGAAGAGGTGATAAAGGATCTGAGGGAGATTTCACCTATGTCACTACACTTGGGCGCAGTGTGGTGGATTATATTTTGATGGCTTATAGGCATTATATGTTATTTGAGGATTTTCAGGTATTGGTGCACCCGGAAAGTGACCATCTCCCAATATCAGTTACAGTACACATTGCAGATATGCCTAGTCAAGTTGGTAGTAGGGTTTTAGAAAAGCCCAGACAGGACTGCAGGCGGCGTAGTAGGTGGGATAGTGATCTGGCATTTAAAATATTCTCTACACTTCATGAGGAATATCTGCAGGACCAGCGGTTGCAGATATTGGTAGACTCACAGGAAGATGTGGTACATTGTACCAAGATATATAATGCTATTGTGTCACATCTTGGAACCCAGGGGCTCTTTAAATCCTCTCGTCAGAACTGTAAACCCTCCTCTGGCTGGTTTGACTGAGAATGTTCTAAAGCTAAGAAGAGTCTGGCAAAAGCTAGGTGTCGCTGGGTAAGAGAATATTTGATGACCAGCAAATTGGAATATTTGGCTGAGAAGAGAGCATATAAGAATCTGCTAAAAGGAAAGAAAGCTCTTCATAGATTGCTTTTATGGTCCAAACTCAATATAGCGGCGGTAACAAATTACTCTAGACAATTCTGGTCAATAATTAATGCTGGTACGAGGGGGGTTGCTAGACATACAGCATTGCAAATCTCAGAGGATGTCTGGCTGAATTTTTTTGTGGATCTGTATAAAGAAGAGGGGATTGAGTTGGACGCTATGTTGGTAGACAAGAACTCTGTTAGGCTAAGTAGTCAAGGGGAGGAGAGATTTCAAGAAACTGTTACTGAGGAGGAGATCTTGGAACTCATAGGAGCACTAGGTAAAGGTAAAGCCCCAGGAAGAGATTGGATTGTCTCGGAAGTGCTCCAGCTATGTCCCCATTGGTGGGCCCCCTGGCTAGCTAAGTTCTTTACGCTAATAAATAAAACCAGATTAGTGCCACAAGAGTGGGGGGAGTCAATTATTATCCCTCTGTTTAAAAAAGGTGACACACGAGATCCTGGCTCATACCCTCCTATTAGTCTCATTCTGGTAATCGGCAAACTCTATGCTAAGGTTTTGCTAAAACAGTTGGAGACCTGGGTTATGACAAATTATCCCAGATGTTCTATTTGGATTTCGAAAAGGGTGCTCAGTTATAGACAACTGTTTTCTTCTCTCCCACATTATTCATAAGTACAAAAGAGTGAGATCAGGGCAACTATTTCTTGCATTTATAGACCTGCGCAAGGCTTTTGACTCTGTTTCAAGAGAGAAGCTTTGGACCAAGCTTCGTCGTAAGGGGATAAATGAGACCCTGTTAGTCCTTATAATTCAATTACACATGGGTAACATTGCTCGCGTTCGAGAGTCTCCTTGGGCTTCTTCTAAAAAATCTATCCCCATACAGAGAGGGGTTAGACAAGGGGGAGTATTAGCCCCTATCTTGTTTAACATCTTTTGGGGGGATTTAATGGTTTATCTGGGAAAGGAAGAAGGTCATCCCCCCAAGGTTATGAACAGGGCAATACCGGCTTTGATGTATGCCGATGACATCGTGTTATTGTCGCAAACTAAGAAAGGCTTGACATATCAGCTGGATAAACTGAAGGAATTCTGTAATGCCAACATGCTGCAGGTTAATTCTAAGAAATCTCAGATAATGGTCATTGGTGGGAAGCGTGAGGTGTACCAGTGGAAATTTGGTGATGAGCTCCTGCTTCAGGTAGACAACTATGTCTATCTTGGTCTGAATTTCTCCAATAACCTGAAATGGGATAGGCATGTGAAAGAGTTGGCACTTAAAGCATCAGTTGTATCCAGAGACATTATAAGGTTTGCCGCTGGGTCTTTAGGGGCTCCAATCTCTCAAACCCTTAAAGTATATAGGGCTAAAGTTAAAAGTCTGGTAACATATGGAGCAGAGATATTTGATGGATCATGCTGCTCTAAGCTTGAAGTTGTGCAAAACAAGTTCTTGCACAGCATACTGGGACTTCCGCAAGCGGTCCCAGGATCAGTCCTCAGGGCAGAAACTGGGGTATGCTCCATCTCGAACAAGATTAAAATAAAGAGTTTATGTTACTGGGCAAAACTTTGTACCATGTTTGACGTCTCTTTGCTTACAAGAAGAACTTGAGCAAAAACAATGCCCCCTGTATTCGTGGGTAAGCAAGATCTCGCAACAACTGAGAAGTATAGGGCTATCTATGGAATATTTACTTACCAAGGATCGGGTCAGCATGGGTAATATCATTAAATCTAGGGTGATAGATATTGGAAAGCAAGAAGATACTGCTGCTTTGATGGACTGGAAAGTCGCACCCAATTATTGTCGAATCAAGCCTATGCATGGCTTCGAGTCATACCTGGATTGGCTATCTAAGTATTGTATACGTAGAGCCTATACACAAGCACGCATGCAGCTTGTTAAATCTGCTATTACGCAAGGAGGATACACAAAACAAACCCGTACAGATCGTACTTGCGTATGTAGCGACACTCATGTGGAGGATGCTTCTCATATTATTCTACACTGCCCTTTATATGAAGAGCTTAGGCAGGCTTAGCTACTGCCCTTGTGGCAAGAGTATCCATATCTATACCTGCCTGACCACCTACGATTAGAGCAGTTACTTAGTACCAAGGATAAGGAAGTGGCACGTGCGGTCGCTACCTTTGTCTATCTGGCCACCCAAAAAAGGGAGGCGCTCAGCGTTAGTGATGAAGATATTATATGAGGTTAACTCTATTGTGATAGGTTAGTGTGGTCTTCTTTTCCTGGATACGGGGGAAGGTGGGAGTATAATAAATGGGTTGCAGGAATCATTGTTCATTTGGTATCTGTAGTTTTTGGGGGTAATGCTCAGTGTTATAATTTCAGGGGTTATAAGCTTGGTCATGGCACCCCGTAGAAGAGTAAGGCAGTAATCTCTCAATTCCTGGTGCTCTTGTCGTGTAATACTCGTGCTGGGAAAGTGAACAATATAACTCCTTGGAGTTTTTGGATTATCCTTGTATTATTTTTAAAAAATTTTTAAATTTTATAAATTTATACCCCGCCCCTCCTGCAACGCAGCTCGGGGCGGCTTCCAACATTAAAACAATAAAATACAATAAAATCCATCTAAAACAATCAAATATTAAATATTAAATATTAAAACAGGGCTAGACAACACCAAAAAA
>QEPC01007352.1:468502-483954 GCA_003113815.1 Sphenodon punctatus
TCCATTGTGGCCCACCGCTTTACACGGGGGACCTCCAAGAAGGCACCCCCGGTGGACCGAAGGAGCCACTCCCGGGCGCAGAGGGCGAGGCGGTCCCTGAGGTATGAGGGGCCAAGACCGTGAAGGGCTTTGTAAATCAATACCAACACCTTGAATCTGGCTCGGCATGCTATCGGCAACCAGTGCAGAGCCCGGAGCACCGGTGTTATGTGCTCCCGGCAAGGCGTCCCCGAAAAGAGACGGGCCACTGCATTCTGCACTAGCTGCAGCCTCCAAACCAGACACAAGGGAAGCCCCACATAGAGCACGTTACAGTAGTCCAGCCTCGAGGTGACGAAAGCATGGATGAGGGAGGTCAGGTCCGGGACGGAGAGGAACGGACGCAGCCTCCGCACCAGATACAACTGGCGGAAGGCAGCCTTTGCGACCGCCTCCACCTGCCGCTCTAGGCGGAGATCCGCGTCCAGCACCACCCCCAGACTCCGGACCTGTTGAGCTATAGGAGGGCGAACTCCCCCAATAAGGGGGGCCAACACCTCCTTCGCTCTCCCCACCACCATCACCTCCATCTTATCGGGGTTGAGCTTCAGTCTGCTCTGAATTAGGGAGGCCCGGTAAAGTCTGGCTACTTGAATGGTCTTGTGTATCAGCGGGACTCGAGGAAAGACATACGAGATGTCGGTTGGCCAAGGGGTACAGAGGGCGTCTCCCTGAGACCCTTGCCCCAGCTCCCCTCGAGAGAAGAATATCTCCACTTTGGCATTCCATGGGGATGCAAAGAGGTTGAATATTGGTAGACCCCCAACTGTCTGTTATCATTAGACACATGGATTGCTTTAACTCCCATTCATGGGAGCATGAGGTTTTCCTGCTCAGGGTATCTGCCGTGAGATTGGACGCCCCTGGGTGGTATACTGCTATGGGAGTGACCAAGTGGGCGATGCACCACTCCCAAAGTACAGTGGCCTCTTTGGTCAGCTGTGGAGACCTGGATCCCCCTCATGTGGTTTATATAGTACATCGCCATGGTATTGTCCATGGAGACTTGGTCCCCTGCACCAGTGAGCACTTTTAGCCTGAAGCAAATGGTTCTCAGTTTTAGCACATTGATATGAAATTCAGATTCTGACAATGTCCACGAGCCATTTGCCGTGAGGTTTCAAAGGTGTGCCCCCCATCCAATTTTAGAAGCATCGGTGGTTAAGTGGTGTGAGGGAGTTGTTTGGATGAAGGGAGTCCCTCATCTGACGTTTTCTTGTGCCCACCAGGCTAGACTGCATAGCACTGATTGAGGTGGTGTCAGCAATACCCCAGGGTCATGGAGTGCTAGAGGGATGAAAGGGAGGAGCCAGCACTGCAGTGGTCTCAAGTGAAGCCTGGTAAAGGGGGTTACATGGGTTGTGGAAGCTATCAGACCTAGTAAACTGGAGAAAACATTGTACGGGTGAATAGAATTACATTTAATTACATCTATAATTCTAGTAATGGCAAGATATCTGTCAGGTGGGGCGAAGGCAGCTGCTTTAGCAGTGTCCAACTCTGCCCCCACAAAGTTTAAATTCTTAACAGGTGTCAGGGAAGATTTCTCCCAGTTAATATGAAAACCCAGCTTCTGAAGACCATAAGGCCATATGTATCTGGGTAATCAGCAATTGGTCTGATGAGGCTGTAAACAGCCAATCATCCAAGTAGGGAAATACATGCATTCCTTGCTTGTGGAAATAGGCTACTACAGGGGCCAGACATTTAGTGAATGTTCTAGGTGCGGTAGACAAGCCAAATGGTAACACTCTGAATTGGTGAGGATTAATGGCTATATGGAAGTATGCATCTCGCATATCTATAGTAGCCAAATAAGCTCCCTATTTCAGGGAGGAAATAATTTTTGTGAGCATTATTCTAAATTTAAAACGTGCTTGTTGAGGGCTCTCAGGTCCAAAATAGGACAGACCCCGTCTGTTTTTTTAGTTACCAGAAAGTACCTGGAATAAAAACCCGTACCCTCCTCTAAAGGGGGCACCAACTCTACAGCTCCTTTGGCCTGGAGCTGCAATATTTCCTGGCACAGAGCAGCAACATGACACTATTCCTTTGGTGCTGGTGTGGACACAAATCTAGACCAAGGCTTAGAAGCAAACTGTATAAGAATAGCCCCAGAGAACGATCTCCAGCACCCACTTATCTGTGGTAATACCCTTCCAGACAGAAATAAACTGAGTAAGTCTGTCACCAAAAGGGGGTTTCTGCTGATAATCACATTGCTACCAGGGTAGCGATCTATCAAAAGGACTTCTTAGCTGGTGCGGGAGCTGCTGAAGGAGTCAATTTCCTGCTTGTATGGCCTTTCTGGTAGGCATTCTGTCTTTGAGGCTGTTATGAAGGAGGATGCCTCAATGAACTATATCTAGATGATGGCATAGAGAAGGGAGATCTAGCCTGCTTCTGTTGAGTAGCAGGTTTCTTTGAGAATTAGCCCCTTGTTGAGTAGGGATGATTAACCCCATAGACTTGACTGTAGTGCAGTCAGGCCACATCTGTTGAAGGACATACTAGTAGCAACTATGTTCTGCGCTTCCTGGGAGAGACCGGATGTGCGGAGCCAGGAGTGCCTCTGGAGAGCCACTGCAGATGCCATGGAGTGGCTTGCGGAGTCAGTGGGGATGATCCCATGCCCCGCGCACACTATGTGCATCCTGCACACGCACACGTGCATGCAAACTGCACACATCTCCATAGGGATTGCATTGTGCCACACAGATCCCATGCAGGACCTGCGCAGATCTCACACGGATCCTGCTTGGGATTGCAGCCAGTGACATCAAAACTCACTCTAAAGAAATGTTTGGACAGTTCTTTTCCATCCTGGATGGTGGGAAGCAAACGTGCCCTTGCTTCCTTAGGAAAGTCCTGCATCACACTGAAGGCTGTGTCTCAGAGAGTGTAACTGTAGCATGTCATGGGCGCTAAGTAATTCCCAGCACAAATGCCCATCATTGCTGCAGAATAAACTTTTTTGCCAACAGAATCGAGTCTCTTGCCTTCTCTATCTGATGGCTTTGAGGGTACTTTGCCGGATCTAGACCTCTCTAGAGACAGTGGTGATGAGGGAGTTGGGCTCTGGGTGCCTAATTAAGAAGTCATGGTCTGTGTTTGGTACCGGGTACATCTGGAGTGATTTAGGTACCACGGGATGAGTAGTGACAGGGTCCTGCCAGATCTCGTCCAGTTTGTCCAACAATCCCCATGCCAGGGGGATAACCATTCTTTCTCTGGCACCGATGGGCCAAATGTCAAAGAGCTGGTAGGGATCTTCGTGATCAGAGTGACCAAGGGAATGCCCTGCATGGACACCATCCGCACTAACAGTGGAACTAACTTTTTCTCTTGGAAAAAGCGAAAGTCACCCAGGGGACTGGGAACTTTCTCACATCTGTTTCAGAGATGTCATCTGGAAGGGCAGAATGGTGATCATCGTCACATGAAGAAGAATCATGTACATTATCTCCTTGTCCTGTAGGAGGTATCCAATCATCAGGAAGGAGGGCACCTAAATCATGTGGTAACCCTCCATCATCAGACATAATCACTGGCACCGGGTATGGTACCAATGAAAGAGCCTGCATTTGAGCTACTGTCGGGACAGGCATAAGCTGACCCATGGGCATTGGTGCTATGATAGTCAAAGCCAGGATGGGCGGTGCCAAGTGAAGGGATGGTGCTGGCTGCGATGCTGAGGGGATGGCTATGCCAGCAACTGCAGCCTGTACAGATTGCTGTATGACGGGCCCCAAGATGTTCTGCAGGGGTCTGAGGATGGTCTCCAGCTCTTGTGGAGATGGGTCCTGACTGAGGATGCACTAGCGTGGTTCTATGAGGCATGGCCAATATCGAGCAAAGATCGTCTTCAGAGAAGAGATCTCTAGCAAAGGAGAAAGTGTGCTGACCCGGAGTCACAGGTGATGTGATCCAGTGCAGGGAACGAAGTTGAGGCATGGATCTGCATGAAGAATGTGGCTGGAACACAACCTTGCCGAGAGGTGTGCTTCAGCACAGAGTGTAGGAAGATGAGGCGGTATGGAGTGGAGACTCTGTCAGTGCCGAGGCCTCTGTCTGCACCAAATCTTTCCTTTTCTTTGTTTCTTTTTCTGCGTCTCAGAAGAAGTGAAGTGGTGCGGACATTTTTTCCGCTCTGCAGATTTCATGGCCTCACCAGACTCTGGCATCGACTGCTTTGTTGCAGTGCTAGAGGAGGTGGGCGGAGTTGGCACTGTGCTCCCCTCAGCAGCAGCAAGTGGTGCAGAGTGCATTGCCACTGATGGAGAGGCGGTGGCAGGTGCCGGCCTAGGTGTCACAGCGGCAGGCGAAGCTGAGGCAGTTCTGACGTCTGCCTGCATGGCTTGTTTGGTCAAGTTTTAGGCCAAACGATGAGCTCTGTCCAGCCTTGTTCTCTTTTTGAAGGCACAGTAAACAGAACACAAGGAGGCATTGTGCTGAGAGCATAAACAGAAGACGCAGTGGCTGTGTGCATCTGAATCTGGGATTTTGGACGCATAGTCCAGACAGTGCTTGAAGCCCTTCAAGGCCATACACTGTGGATTTTTGGTGGGAGAACCCATCCTTTGGTTGTAAGTTCAATGTTTATTAGTATAAGTCTCTTCAGTTTTGAAACTAAAGGTAAAAAATCTCCATGAGGTGAAAAATAACTGTTTTTTGTTGTTGTTTTTTTTCATGAGTTGAAGATGCCCGATCTCTGCCTCAGCGGAGAAAGAACTGGTGATGGGGAGTGGGGCGGCTATTTATACATGAGCTGCGTGATGTCATCTCCCACTCCCCGCCTAGGAGTTGCTTGGAATCGGCCCGATCTCAGTACCAACATCGGCACCGAATACATCAGTGTGACTGTGGAAAGGCACTCAAAGAAGAAGCAATCTTTCCTTTTATTTAACTTTTTCTTTCTTCCCCCTACCTGACATGTATAATATAAGAAACAATGAAAAATATTTCTTCTTCAATAATAAAAGTGTGCATGAGTTTTACCAATCCTTCCATAATTTTAAAACTAGATTGTTGCTCCAATATCCATGAATTTTAGGGGGAGCCTTTTCATGGCTGGATTCATGGACAATGAGAGGACTGGAACTCTAAAGTGCTTTGTAGAAATCTGCTTTTATTTACATATTTACACATTGAGGAAGAATGGATGGTAATCAGCAGGCAGCACTTTCCCCAAGACAGAATATGTATAACCTTTACAGCACAGAGCCCCTAAAACTGTGGCCCTTTTTAAATGGACCCGGGAGGTCTGTGGTGCAGGGGGGATGGGTGGAGGTGGCAGCACGTGTGCGGCCCATCACATGGACACCCCCCCACCTCCACTGACCACGCACAGAGGCACCTCAGTTTTCCCTAATGCCTCCATGCATGGGTGATGAGTGGAGTGCGAGAGTGTGCACACACAATCTCCCAACCCCACCCACCCAGTCGCCCACATGGGCGGGGGGGGGGCGCATCTTGTGTGAAAAAGGCGTGTTTCTCTTTGCAGTTTCTTCAGCATTTGTTGCAACTTCTTTCCCAGACAAATTCTGAACTACCTTTCCAGTCTCAGACACACTATCTGTGAGGTCCTGAAAGGCTTGAAGCACAGCACAGTTTCCCTAGACTCTGTACCATAACAGAACTTCAAAAGGTTGCAGCCTCCAATACCAGTGCCTAACTCCTTCCCATGGTCCTAGTGACATGCTCCTGCCTACCACTGACACTGATGCTGATGTTAGGAGCATGTCCACAAGAGTTGTCTAGCAGCCTGAATGCTATTGCTGGCTTTGACCTTGCTCCGTTATTTTGCTCTCTTGGCTCCCGGCTTGCACCAGTCCTCACCTTGGTTCCTAAATTGCGTTCCACCAGGGCTGGCCTTAGAATTTGGAGGGCCCATGGTGAAGATAAAATGTGAAGCTCCTGGTGGCCCCTCCCCCTTGGGGGCAACATCTGCAGGGCCCTAAAAGTGGTCATATTTGGGGCCTCTCTGGGAGGTGCTTAGGTGAAAACATGGGCCACTTTGGGGACCCCAGAATGAGCACCCCAGATTGCCCTGTGGTAAGGCCAGCCCCGCATTCCACACTTCACCTTGGTTTCTAGTCTGCATTCCAGTCTCTTGCCATGTCACTATCTGCACCTCACTGACTCCATGGTACTGACCCCTGCTGTGGCATTTTGACTCTGGCTCTGCTGGTCTCTATTGGTGTTGGTTCTAGTCTCTGACCTCTGAATTTTGACTCATTTTGACACTAAGCTCCTGGGTTCCCCCTGAGGGTTGTAAATAGTGGAGATGGATCGGACTGTTGACTGACCCTAGTTTGGCTCCTGACAACAACTCTTGGTTATCCCTTGTAATGGTGCTCTCTGCTGGTCCACTGGTGTGATGAACAACCCCAGCCCAACTCCTAACACTATTCCTGCATTCATCTCTACCAAGAAAACCCTGTTCTTTCCATACGGCATTGATATGACCAAAGCCATGCAGTTGGGTGGGTCAGCTGTAACCCACTCCATTTGTCTTCTGGGACATTGCACACATGGGTCTTAATTGCCTTGTACAATCAGGCATGAATAGCTCAATACTGGGTGTCACTCAATTTGCACCCAGAATGTAGCATTTCAAGGGCAGGTGGCATTCACAAACTCTCGTCATTGGAACGTTACAAGCAGTTTCCTTCTGCCTTCCATGGAAATAGGCTCAACGACGACCCTTCTCTTTCTTAGAAATCAGTTTATTCACATCACTATTGCCTTTGCATTCTACATAATCTTCATCTGCTATGGAGAGCAACTCTGTGCAGTATACAATCTAATTATTCTTACAGTGTATTCTTTGTTATTTTGAATGTTGCTGATAGTTTCAGTCTCCATGAGACCTCCTAATGGTCAAATTCTGTTTCATATGACATGGTGAACTCCCAGTGACTCCAATGCACATTGAAAGTGGGTTTCTGGGGGTGGGCAAGACTTGGTCTTAAGTTCTTTTCCAGATCTATGTGCCAGATGGTTTCATTCAGCACATATTCCCTAAAGTGGATTGCTTGCTCTCAGACCAATTCTTTTACATTACATTTGCCATCTGCTGGTCCAATTGCCTAAATGGCCTATACTCTTTTGCATCTAGTTGCTTTGATTCTTATTATCAGTCCTAACTCCATGTAACTCCATGTAACATTGCAGACTATTTGAATGGTTGATACAGGCAAAGGCCTGACCCCACCAGCAATGATATAAACAATATTGTTTCAGTGTCTATGAAGAGAAAACAATACGATGAAAGCAAGCTGAATCTCAAATGATTTGTAATATGCTTCCTTCTGTTGTATAAAGATGTCATGTTGTGTTGCAAGCCAGAACAAAGAGCACAAAAGGCTATGTGGTTCAGAGGTAAGTACTTTATTATAGCAAACCCAAAAGTGATACAGCAGAGTCAGAGCTATTTCTGGGAGTAGGGAGATATATCTTTTAACTCTTTAAGGGTCTGCTAGCAAAGAGGATTTGGAATTCAGATGTTAATGAGTTACTTTTTGTCCACTGCAAGTAAGTTGGGGCAGAGATTCTCTCTTATATTTAATTCATTTTCAGGTATGGACCCATCTATGACCAAATAGGCCCAACATGGTTTTGGACAAACAGTATCCTCAGCAAAACTTTAAAAACTCAATAGTCTATTCTCTTGTTACACTTCGTAATAGATAATTTTATGCGTTGGAACATTCACAACTCTGTTTTGTCAGTTTGAAAGATATGCTCTCTCACCAATAGCAATAATATGATGAGCTACAGAACACATTTTGAGAACTCTTGTTTATCTTTCTGTGTACCTGTAATCTTGAACAGGAACACAGGACTGTCCTTTTTTGTTCCTTGTATATTTTTCAGTGGCTCAGACTGAGACATGTGTACAGTGTAACTAGTGCGATTTTTCATCCCTCAGCTCATGAGAGTACGTTAACAACCTAGGAATTTCCTGTAGAATTTCTGTAAATCTCAACTATTTAGGAGAAACTACTACTGCTTCTGATTTCTATTGCAATACCAGTCGTACGCAGCACTGTACAGATACACATAACATCAAGAACGGTCCCTGCTACAAGGAGCTTACAATCTAGTTAAAATTAGAACATATAAAAAACGGTCAGTTTAAAAACAGAAGTTAAGGTGGGTACAATTCACTCATGCTCCAAAAAGCATGGAAATTGTAGGTTAAGGCTCCCACCTTAACTTCTGTGCCGTGTAAGCAGTGAATATGTTATCCTCTAATTTGTGTACAAGATGTGGGATGTGTACACGCAGACAAGAGTGGGGCAGTTGGTCAGTGGGATAAGTATTTCTTCATGCGGGCGGTGTTATGAAATGTGTTTATGGGGGTACATCCATGGTTGTAGTTTTGTCTCCTCAGTTTTCCCAAAGTGTTCACCATGCCTTGGCCAAACTGTGGAGCTGTTTCGTTTTTTCTGTATTCATCTGATATGGCAATGCCATTCATTCTTACATATCCACTATTCATCAGTCCCCACTGAAATAATGGCTACTCTCATTCGCTGGTTCCACAAAGTGACTTTGAAAGAATACTACCGAGCTGCCTCTTCAGGAATAATAAGGGAGTCACCTGAACCTACATGTCATATAAGCAGTAAAGACATTGCACCCACACTTTGCCTTGGTCTTTCTGCCCCAATCCTCTTCTTCTGCTGATTGGGGGCAACACTGCAGCTGGCTGCAGGACCTGGCCTCTTTTCTGAAGAAGAGGGCCTGAAAGACCCATGTATTGTGTGGGCACCTGGAGCCTAATTTGGACATGAGAAGCATCCTCAGTGGACACAGGGTGGGGATAATAAGTCACCTGAACTTCTGTGTCATCTAGGCAGTGAAGACATTGTACACTCTTCCATATAGTGCTCGCTTTCAAACTGAGCTCCAGCCACCCACAGTTTGCATGAGTCATGCTGCTTCAATCCTCTTCTTCTGCTGGTTGCAAGCAACAAAGGCTCCTTCTCTGAAGAAGAGAAAGACCCATGTATTGTGTGGGTCCCTGGAGTGTAATTTGTAAGTGAGCACAATATGGGGGAGTGTACATCGTTAGCACTGCTTAGATAACACGCAAGTTCAGGTGACTTCCTTATTATTCCCGAAGAAGTAGCTCAGAAGTATTATTTCTCAGTCTTACATGGCACGTTAGTTAAGGCAGGAACCTTAACCTACAAATTCCATGCTTTTTGGAGCATGAGTGAATTTGTACTCACCTTAACTTCTGTTTTTAAACCAACAGGTTTTTTATGTTCTAATTTTGCTGGTTTGTGATGGGTAATGCAATGTGAAAAACTCCTCCTGCTATCGCAGTACAATGGTGAGTAGTGAGTACCATCACCATTATGCAGTAAAACAATGCTGTTTGTAGCTACTAACACTCAGACTTCATATTCTCTTGCTGTGATATCAAAGAACAGCAAACTCTTCCTTCAGTTTCATTTTTCCACTCAAGAGTGTCTCTAAGAAGGTGGAGTCCTGCCACTTGAAGGAGCCAGTTGTAGAAAGAAAATACTAAGTGATATTACAATGCAGTTGAAACTCAGAGTACACATCCTTTGCTGGGACATACTAAATCGCTTGCTGATTTAGGAGCTTATTCAGGTATGCTATACTCCATAGCTGGACAGCATTGGATCATTCAAAACAAAAGCAATGCTGGGGGTTGTACTAAAGTTACCCCACAGAATGAGGGGTAGTAATGAAGGGTAGCTTCTCTATCAGAGGACTGCATGTCAAAGAAATGCAACCTATTCACACAGAGAGCACCCTGTGGGCACATATTAGTACACATCCAAAACTCCATCTTGAGTGGGGTCCCAGTACCTTTCTGGCAAACACCTAATAAATGGTGTGGTGTAATGCAGGCTAATGTTCTCTATTAACTCCTTACAGTTTGGTGGTTAGAGGGGTTATAGGTACGTAGTTGTGTCAGTACACCTACACTTTCCTAAGGAAGATAATATTGCAGATCATTGTAAGGATCATCTGTACTCCTCAAAATATTAGACCTTAGAAGTATAGTGTTCTAATAACAAAGCAGGCATTAAAAGTAACAGACAATGGCTTCACACAAGTGTTTGCAGCTGTACTGCACCTGTGTCAAGGAGCAGTGCAAGCAATGTGCCTGCTGCTGAACACTCGTGATTAGAGACAGGACTCTGCCCCTGGGGGCTTACAATCTTAAATTCTACTGCATCCTAACCAAAGGTCAGATCCTGTTCTAATTAAACTAATGGCAAAGCTTCAATTGACTTCATCTCGCTTTGTGCCTGGCAGTATTGTAACCAGGGACGAACGTGAAAGAAATGTAGGTGTGCAGCACGATAATATTTATTTAAAATAAAACTAAGCACACCTCTAGGCTCTAAGTCTAAACCACATTGCTCTGAAATAAGCCACATTGTGAAGATTGTCTCTAAGATTTCAGGTTGAATTTAAATGAATATAATTTGAATGGTAAAATGTTCCTATGGAAAGTTTTCTGTGTATGAGTTTCCTGTCTGAAATGGGTCACTTAATCTCTCCGAGGCAGCATTCTTCTCAGAGTTTTTCATCCCTCCTGCCAAATGATTTATTGCTGTCAGTGCCATATCTAATTGTTTGTGTGTTCATCTCCTTTCCCCCTTGCCCTGGAGTCATTTTAAACTTTGTATTGCTTTTTCCGCAACCATGAGAAAAAACAGACTCCCTTAGTCATTCAGGATGTTACTTTAGTTGCTTGCTTTAAGTCATCAATACTGCTCTACTCAGAAACACCTTTTCAATGAGAAACAAAATTTTTTTTGCTTTGCATTGCTTTGCACCTGAACCGCCCAGGGAACTGGATCCTTGAGTTTAGTGAATGACACTAGTGAGCAGGATCTCCCTACCTGGAATGAGATGTAGGCATGGGAAACTCACTCTTTCTTTGCTGTTTAATATTGTAGAGTCACCAGCGGCACTTGTATAAGCACACACAGAGGATGCACCTCACTTTTATTCCCCTTTTAAAAACATTTCTAAACTTTCCTCCCCACAGCCTTATGGACCCGGGAGGGAACCCATGCCATCATTCCCCGAGGCAACATGCCCCACTGTATCCTCAGGTCTCTGAGAAGAGCAGTATTGCCCCCTTGGCCACACATCCGTCCACCCTGTTTACTAACAGAATTCACCAGGGGCTAGGAGTTTGATGGGGGGGGGGACTTGGGATGGATTTGCTGGGGAAGGAGCTTGGACACACGCAGAGTCTCTCTCCCTCCTGCCCTCTCCCCAACACACTCACACACCCCCAACACACACACACACACACACACACACACACACACTCTCACGCACACACACACTCTCTCTCACACACACACACACCCTCCCTCCCTCCCTCCCTCAGTCACTCACTCATGACCAGGATGAAGCTACCAGCGCCACTCCTGCTCCCACTGCTCATGCTCCCGTTACCGTCGCCCCCCCTGCTACCTGGAACTCGTAAAAGCAGCAGCGGTGTCAGCATCTCCTTCCTTTCCTTCTAGAGCGGCAGAAGCAACAGAGTTAACCGTGTGCTGGTGGCAGTGGAACCCTGGCGGCAGCAGCAGTAACAGGATTTGAAGGAACAGCAGCAGCTGCAAGTCCAACTTTCAAATGCTGCACACCCATGTGCATTGCGGGGCCACCGTCATGTTGTCTAGTGAGGCATACTGGGACTACAGTTCCCAGCATGCCTCACTAGACAACATGGCTGCAACCCCACAGTGTGCATGGACGCGTGGCATGCAAAGTTGCAGCAGCGGTGACTTCAGCAGCAGGAGGGAGGTGAGCAAGAGGCAGCAGTAGCCTGGTTCTTGCGACGCCCTGGCACCAATGGCAACGGGACTAGGAGCGGTGGTGGAGCGAACAGCTAGACAAGCAGGTGGGGGGGGGGCATAAGTTCCTCCCCCCCACCTTCCACCCAACCAGCTGCCTAAGGAAACTAGGAGTTTGCTCCCTGTGCCATAGCCAGTAGACCCCCCGCCCCCAAGCAAGGCTTTCCCCTGCCCACCACCAGCCAGTGCATCATAGAATGCACATCTTAACTTTGCCGCCATAGCACAAAATGGCATTTTTAACCCCAATTTTCAGATCACCAATTTTTAGGCCTTGTACCCCAGACCCTAGCCCATTTTTCTGTGGTTTCAGATATAACCACACATCCGACATGGAACAGCCTCCTGCACTAATTCTGGTCGCCAACCAGAAGTAAAGTATCAAAAACAGGCAATGCAAGTCAATAGAACTGATTGCATTGCTACTCCTACCTGCCTTAACTATAGAGGTGCTACTGTGCCTCTATAACACAGACAGTTAAAAATTAGGGGCATTATATGAATCATGGACTAGAGGTTGCAGTTACTAGTTAATTTATTCCAGCTAACGTATTTTAGTTAAAATCTACAAAGCTATGCTAGGTATATAGCTTGGATTCATGAATTAAAGGCAACCTCAAAGAGGTGAGCCTTTAGGCAGGCCTTGAATATGGACAGGGAAGGATCCAGATGCACAGCCTCAAGAAAATTGTTCCAGGCATATGATGCACTGAGGTGAAAGGCAACAAGTCAGGAGTTGATGATGGAGAAAGGCACAGATAAGAGCATCTTGCCCGATTAACAGAGGTCACAAAAAGGGGTGTAGGGGGAGATAAGGGAGGAGAAGTAGTGAGGGGCTGCAGGGTGAAGACATCTATTGGTGAATAGAAGGAGTTTGAACTATATGCAGAAGCGGATGGGGAGCCAGTGTAGTGATTTGAGAAGAAATTCATGGTATTGACTGAAATTTTCCATAAACTTCTGACCTTAATTATGTTATGTTTTCTACCTCGCAGAACAGTACGATGACAATGGTCTTGACAGGCAAACACTGAAGTAAATGAAAAGGTTTCCAATAATTTAAACTGGCACTAAAGCAAGCCAGCTTATTTTACAGTGCAGTCCATAACAAAACATTTCGTCATGTCAATTCTTTCACTAGTGAGTTGTATTATACTAGCCTACCTGTGCCAAACCTTTTTTTAACCCAATGCCTTTGTTACGCCCTGTGCTCTAGGGAGTGGTAGTAACAAATAAAACCCCTGCCACCTCCTGCCATTCATGTTCATGATTCATGCACAATAAACAATCTGAGATTTTTGGGGGTGGGGAAGGCAGTTGGCTGCCAACATAGTTTAAAGAAATAGCTAATCTTTTATTACATATTAGAGCTGCTTTGAGAGGATAAAGCGGAAAAAATACAAAAAGGAATAAGCATGGAAAAGACAACTCATCTCTCCATCTGCAAAAGCATACTCTTGTTTTTAACTCTTAAAAACACTAAGATGGAAAGGAATTAGGAAAATTTACTCAAGTTTTCCATATTATTTACTTTGTACCTTTGCTACTACTTTGTACATAGTAAGTTTCATGCTTTTGGTGGTAGTACAGGTAAACCTCTGTTCTCTAACCAATGTCTTTAACAATATAGCACGTTTTCACACGTGATGGCAGGACGTCATTACCATGGATTTACCTGGTCCAGAGATGGGCCACGACTGAAGCCAGGACTGGTCCCAACCCCATAACTAATGTGACGGGGGCCGTGCTATCAGGGAGATCAGGAAAACACACGAACATGCATCAACCCAGCCCTGCCATCGTGCTGCACCCAGACACCCACCCCTCCTCCCTGAGGAGCAGCCATGGTGGCTAATGACAGCCACCATGGTGCTCGGAACCTAAAGTCCAGTAAAGTGGACTTTCAAATGTGCCAGCCCCCAGTCAGGCTGTTGGATCCCGGCCGGCCATGATGGAGGCTAGCATGATCTGTGACTCAAGAGACTTTCCCAAGGCACAGCACCGCTAGCCACCACCACAGCTGGGATCTATTCCATTGTAGTGAAAGATTGCAGAAGACATATGTACACCGGTGGAGCCAGTTAGTGAACCCTTATATATCTTATTCGGCCTGCTCTTGCTTTTGAATCCATCTTGTTTGTCATGAGTTGTACACGTCTTTTTGGCAGCCTGTGTCATATTCCATAATAGTTATTCCATCCCATAATAAGCTGTTGTGCAGAATATCAAGGCCAGAGCTGTAATGTTATGAGAAGCTGTTATCAGCAGCCGAGCCTGATACTGAGAGAAAGGTTTCTTAATTGGAAGTTGAATGACTCAGGCCAGGGGGAGGCAATAGTTAATTGTTAGCACATGCGCAGTGGTTGCATAGTGGGGTTTGTGAAGTCAGAATACTATAAAGACAGAGAGTAACCGGAAACCCACAGTGGAACTTCACTGCTGGCCACTTCGCAGACGTGTTGAGGGGTGCAGCAGAACCTGGAGCCCACCTGGGGATCATCTCGCAGTCATTGTTGGGGTTCCCTAGCTTGCAGAAAGGGATGTGAGAAGCTGTCTTTTACTCTTTTGTATCCATTGGGGTTATTTATTTTACCCTTTATGCTTTGTATATAATAAAATAGCTTTCTTGACACCATCTTGTCTGAGTCATCACTGAACTGATCCAAAAGAACGAACAATTTTAACACACCCGGTCCCATACCAACATCTGGCAGCTGGGAACTAACATGACGGTGACTCCTGTGACAAAGCGTTGCAATGCGGGTCATTGTCACATTTGAAAACACCCACAGTCATACAAAAGCTAAAGAAGTAAAAGGCAAGAGTGAGCACAAATAGAAATGGGATGGAAATTGCTCTCAGGCCCACCTAATGGATCCTTCTAAAAATCTACAGGGATTGGCGAAATCTTATAATTTAAAACGTATTTTAAAAAGATAATGGCCTTGCTACTCAAAGGGGGCTTTATCTGAAAATGTATTTTTCAGGCAGCAGCAGCTGCCTGGTACAGCCACCTTTCATTATAAACAGGGGACTGCTGAAGCCCCGATTTTGTGGAAACCACTTGACCTAGATTTCTGAAAATTTAACCATGGCTGTAAGTTGTGAGGACCATCATTAGGGATGGGCGAAAAGATCGCAGTTTGGGTTCAGCCGTTTGGTTCGGCTGCGTTCGTTTCGTCCGTTCGGTTTGGCTGGGTTCGTTTCGTCCGTTCGGTTAGTTTGCCGAGTTCAGGTTTGGCTGTTCGGTTCGGCCGTTCGGTTAGGCTGTTAGACTGTTTGATTTGGCCATTCGGGAAATGTTGTTATGGGTGTGGGGGTTTTTATATGTTTTTTTGGTTTTTTATTGGGTTTTATATGGTTTTCTTTTGTTTTTTATTTGTTTTTTTTTGTTTTTATATGGGTTTTTTTAAATTTATTTTTTAATCTAATATTATATATAGATATCTACACTAAATCTAACTGCTATTAACTATTCTAAATGCTATGAACTAAATGGATTATCTAATAAGTACACAGACCTACTCCTACAAACACTAAAACTAA
>QEPC01007352.1:489567-521898 GCA_003113815.1 Sphenodon punctatus
ATTTATTATCATAATTTGACAAGGAACAATTGTGTCAGAGTAATTTAAGTCTGTTATTTACATGTATACAAATTGTGTACAGTTCATACAATGAAGTAAAGAATGTGAGTGTAGACATTATACAATTCATTGTACACAATGAAGTTATGTAGAAACAGACTTAAATTACTCTGACACAATTGTTCCTTGTCAAATTATGATAATAAATTATTTTCATAATTGTAAAATGTGCATGTTTAGTTATTGATAAAAACAAAGTTAAATTGATGTTTATCTGGAGTATTTTTGCAGTGGAGTGTACTCCCATTCAGGTGGTTTTCTTATTGAGCTGTGTGGCATTTTTTCATGGGGGGAGATTTGCTGAGATTGGCTGAACTGTGGGGTGAGGGCATTTTTGGCCCTAGAATTTTTAATATTAATTTGTTGCATTGATGATTATGCTTTTTTGTTAGGTGGGGGGGGGGGTCATTGATAATGTTTTCCTCCAGGAGGTTTTTATATTGAGTTATGGGAATATGTGCCGAATGGGGGGACAATTTGCATTATTTATTTATTTATTTATTAAAATTATAGCCCGCCCCTCTTGCCAGATGCAACCTGGGGCAGCTAACATCATCAAAAATACGCAATAAAATAGCATAAAACATAATAAAACATCAATAAAAAGAAAGAATAAAAACAAGCCTCCTCCCTCACCAACCCCCACCCCTCACCCCTCTCCCTCGCCAAATGTCTGACGGAACAGCCAGGTCTTACAACTCCTTCAAAAGGCTGAGAGGTCTGGGGCCAGATGGGCCCCACCAGGAGAGAGTTCCAAAGACGCAGCGCAGCGCAGCCACAGAGAATGCCCTATTCTGCGTGGCCCCCCGGAAAAGCTGGGGACCTCCAGTGTGGCGCCCCCGGACAACCGCAGGGGCCGGTCTAGGACCCGGTAGTGAGGCGATCTCGGAAGTAGACAGGGCCCAGACCGTGTAAGGCTTTATAGGTCAAAAACACCACTTTGAATCGAGCCAGGAAGACTACTGGCAACCAGTGCAGAGACCGGAGCACTGCTGTAATGTACTCCCAGTGGCCCAGTCCCACTAAGAGCCAGGCCGCCGCATTCTGCACCAGCTGCAGCCTCCAAGCCGTCACCATAGGTAGCCCCACCAGTGCGTTATAGTAGTCTAGTCGAGAGGTGATAAAAGCATGGATGATCGTGGTCAGATCAGGAACCGCAACCAACGACCGAAGCCACCGCACCAGATGTAACTGGTGGAAGGCACTCCTCGCCACAGCCTCCACCTGGAGATCCAGGCGGAGCTGCTCGTCGAGGAGCACCCCCAGTTTCCGTACCTGGGAAGTCAACAGAGGACAGATCCCATCAACCATGGGAGCTGTCACTTCCACCGACTTCCCCACTACCATCACCTCCGTCTTGTCAGGATTCAATTGCAGTTGGTTAGCCCTCATCCAATCCCCCACAGCTGCCAAACTCCTGGTAAGCACCGAGACAGCCTGGTCTGGGTCAGTCGAAAATGAGAGAGACAGTTGGGTGTCGTCTGCATACTGCGAACATAAGAACATAAGAAGTGCCATACCGGGTCAGACCAACAGTCCATCGAGCCCAGCATCCTGTCTCGGACAGTGGCCAATCACGGGGGCCTGGGAGAAGCACCAAACAGGTCACCATGATATCCATTCCCTGTGAGTCATCCCCAGGCTCCTGACAGTAAAGGGTTTTGTTCCCCAATTCTATCTGTAATAGCTGCTAATAGACCTATCTTCCAGAAACCTCTTCCAAACCTCTTTTAAACTCAGCTATATTGCTGGCCTTGACCACCTCCTCTGGCAGTAAATTCCACAACCTAATTGTACGCTGAGTGAAAAAATACTTTCTTTTGTTTGTTTTTACTCTACCACCTGTGAGTTTCATGGAATGTCCCCTAGTTTTAGTGACACTTCACCCCGAACCCTCTGATCACCTCGCCGAGCAGCTGCATATACACGTTGAACAGGATCAATAAGGTTGATCGACCCCAATCCTTCTCGTGGCAGAGATCATCTACCAAAGCCACAAGTGCAGTCTCAGTGCCATAACCCGGACGGAAGCCAGACTGAAAGGGATCAAGATAACCTATGTGGTCGAGATGCTCCTGGAGCTGTCGGGCCACCACCTGTTCAATAACCTTCCCTAAAAAGGGAAGGTTAGAGGCAGGCCGATAGCTGGCAGGGGAGTCAACGTCAAGCGATGGTTTCTTGAACAGAGGCCGCACCACCCCCTCTTTGAGGCAGCTCAGCACTCTGCCCTCCCATAGGGAAGTGTTGCCCACCCCGGCCAGCAAAGGCCCCATTGTCTCCCGGCAGCTCTTAACTAGCCAGGACAGGCATGGATCTAATTCACAAGAGGTGGCCCGAACTTCCCCCAGAACCTCCACCATGTCAGTGGGTGTCACAAACTGATATTGATCCCACGAAACTTGACATGACAACCTCTACCTCCTCTACTGTATTAAGTGCGGCATAGAAGTCATGGTGAATACATGCGATTTTATCCACAAAAAAATCCGCAAACATGTCACAGTGGGCAAATGATGACTCAATTCCAGGGTCGAGGGAGGACGGACTGACCAGCCCCCACACAACCCGGGACAGCTCCGCAGGACAGGATTTTGCGGACGCTATGAGGGTAGCAAAGAACTCCCTCTTTGCTACCCGCATAGCCACGGCATAGGCTCGTAAACTAGCTGTATGCCGCAATCTGTTGGTTTCAGCACGAGAACGATGCCACCATCGCTCCAACCGTTGCCCAGCTTGCTTCAGCCTCCGCAGCTCCTCGGACAACTACGGAGGTCTGCGGAGCCTCCGCCTAGGTAACGGACGCCTGGGAGCCGTCCGATCGATAGCCTCCATCAGCAAGGTGTTCCATAGCTTAATGAAGTCATCGATGAGACGGTCATCAAGGTCAGAGGGTAACTCCCTCAGAGCACCTAAAAACCACAATGGGTTCAACAGCCTCCGGGGCGGACCATCAGAATAGGTTCCACACCCTTCCAAGGGCAGACGTGTGCTAGAAGGGAGGTCTGCAGGAAGTAATGATCCGTCCATGACAAGGGCACAGCTGATATCTCCCCCATTAACAGAGCACCCGCCTCAAGGCTAGGGCAAAACATAAGGTCCAAGGTATGTCCTCCAAGATGTGTCGGGCCGTTAACCCTCTGGGACAGGTCCATGGTTGCCATGGCAGCCATGAATTCATGCTCGGCTCCCCCGAGAACCATGTCGACATGAATGTTGAGGTCCCACAAGACTATTGTCTTTGGGGACCACAACACCACCTCCGACACAACCTCCGCCAGAGCATGCAGGGAGGCCGCCGTACTGGTAGGTGCATGGTATACCAGCAGCACTCCCAAACTGTCCCCTGCCAAATTGAACACAAGATGGAGACATTACTGCCTTGATCTGTGGACAGGTTAAGTAATTTGCCAAAGGATATGCAGAAAGAGCCCAAGAATTGACCCCTTATTCCCAAGTTTATGGCTGGGGTTTTTGGAGGGACTGGGGACACAGAACAGAATGTGGAGGGAGAGAGAGTGACAGAGTCCAGAGCGAGAGCAATTATCCAGAGAAACCTGGTAAGAACTACCACTGGAAATTCCCCCTGGCCCCTGCCCAGTGCCCCTGGGCTGAACCCAAATTTAAAATTCTGCTTAAATCTAGTTTTTCCCCCTCTGCCATTCATTTTAGAATTTTTGCAGGTAAGGCAGGGCAAGCTTGTGGGCCCCACCTGCCTGAACATGGCTGAGCTGCCTCTGGCTCTTCTTTATGGACTTGGTTAGTGAGTTCCCTTGCTGTTCCATCCATATTGTCTGCTTTCTAATTTTAAGGGGGCAGGGGTAGAGCTGGGTTGGTGGAAGGTTTTTTTCCCTCTTGAAGTTTTGTTGCAACACATTTTTAAATGGTTCCTTTGGAGTTGGGTGTAGGTGGGTGGGATGTGGGTTTTTATCTGCAAGAAGGCCACATGTTCTGCTGGCTAATGTCTTCTTGGCTATTCTAATCCTACCTTGCCTGGCTGCAGCAGCTGGCTTTTACCCTGAAATGAACTGTGCAGCATGGTAGGGGTCCTGGGAAACCCCATGCTGCATTTATGGTGTGCATTTTAGAACTTGTTGGGTTTTTCTGCAATTTGCATGTGTTCTGGTTGTGGCTTTCTTTGCTGAACAAACTTGAATTAATTACGATGGTTTGCTTCTGCATGCTATGCATGATGCTGCACTGCGCCCTTGTAATGGACGGATCACTACCTCCCACAAACTTCCCTTCTAGCATATGCCTGCCCCCGGCAGGGTGCGGAACCTATTCGGATGGTCCACCTTCGGAGGCTGATGGACCTGGTGCAGTTTCTAGACACTCTGGGGGAGTTACCCTCTGACCTCGATGACCTTCTCATCGATGACCTCGTCAAGTTATGGAACATCTTGCTGATGGAGGCCACTGATCAAATGACTCCCAGACATCTGTTGCCCAGGCGACGGCCCCACAGGCCCCCTTGGTTCTCTGAGGAACTGTGGGTTTGAAGCAAGAGGGGCGACAGTTGGAGCGACGGTGGCATCGATCTCGAGCTGAAGCCGACAGATTGCGACACAGAGCTAGTTTACGAGCCTATGCCGTGGCTATGCGGACAGCAAAGAGGGAGTTCTTTGCTGCCCTCATAGGGTCCACGAAATCCCATCCATTGGAGCTGTTCTGGGTTGTGCGGGGGCTGGTCAGTCCGGCCTCCCACAACCCCGAAGTTGAGTCATCTTCCGCCCACTGTGACCTTTTTGCGGATTATTTTGCAGAGAAAATTGCTCGTATTCACCAAGACCCTGATGCTGCACTTAATGCAGTGGATGAGGTAGAGGTTGTAGAAGCCCCGGCTTGTCCGATTTTGTGGGATCACTTTCAGTCAGTGACACCCGCTGACGTGGTGGGGGTGCTTGGGGCTGTTTGAGCCACCTCTTGTGAATCAGATCCATGCCCGTCCTAGTTAAGAGCTGCCGGGAGACAATGGGGCCGTTGCTGGCCAGGGTGGTCAACACCTCCCTGCGGGAGGGCAGAGTGTTGGGCTGTCTCAAGGTGGCGGTGGTGTGGCCTCTGCTCAAGAAGCTATCGTTCAACGCTGACTCCCCTGCCAGCTATCGGCCTGTCTCTAGCCTTCCCTTTTTAGGGAAGGTTATTGAACGGGTAGTGGCTCAGCAGCTCCAGGAGCATTTCGACCACATTGGTTATCTTGATCCTTCGCGTCTGGCTTCTGTCCAGGTCATGGCACTGAGACGGCACTTGTGGCCCTGGTGGATGATCTTCGCCGGGAAAAGGACTGGGGTCGTTCGACCCTATTGGTCCTTTTAGATCTGTTGGCAGCATTTGATACCGTTGACCACGAGATGTTGGTGACGCGCCTGCAGGACAGTGCAGGGGTGGGCGGGATCGTTCTTGAATGATTCCACTCATTCCTGACCGGAAGAACTCAGCGGGTGGTACTCGGTGATTATTTTTCATCTTACCAAGACCTCCTGTGTGGCGTCCTGCACGGTTCGGTTTTGTCCCCTCTCCTGTTCAATGTGTATATGCAGCCGCTCAGCGAGGTGAGCAGAGTTCAGGGTGAGGTGTCATCAGTATGCGGATGACTGTATCTCAACTGTATCTCTCACCCAACTGTATCATTTTCGACTGACCCAGGTCCGGCTGTCTCAGTGCTTACCCGGTGTTTGGCAGCTGTGGGGGACTGGATGAGGGCTAACTGACTGTGACTAAATCCTGACAAGATGGAGGTGATGTTAGTGGGTAAGTCAGTGGAGTTGACAGCCATGTTGATTGATGGGGTCTGTCCTCCGTTGACTTCCCAGGAACGGAACCTGGGGGTGGTCCTCGATGTGCAGCTCCGCCTGGATCTCCAGGTGGAGGCTGTGGCGAGGAGTGCCTTCTGCCAGTTATATCTGGTGCAGCGGCTTCTGCTGCTGGTTTTGGTTCCTGATCTGGCCACAATCATCCATGCTTTTATTACCTCTTTGTTAGACTACTGTAACACTCCCTACGTGGGGCTACCTATTGTGATGGCTCGGAAGCTGCAGCTGGTGCAGAATGCGACGGCTCTTGGTGGGGCTGTGCCGCCAGGATCATATTACACCAGTGCTCCGATCTCTGCACTGGCTACCAATAGTCTTCCGGGTCCGATTCAAAGTGTTGGTTTTGACCTATAAAGCCTTACACAGCCTGGGCCCTGCTTATTTGCGAGACCGCCTCACTCCCCGGGTTCTGGACCGGCCCCTGCGGTCGTCTGGGGGTGCCATGTTGGAGGTTCCCCGGGTTTCCCGGGGGCCCACGCAGAATAGGGCATTCTCGGTGGCCACGCCGCACCTTTGGAATTCCCTCCCAGTGGGGCCCGTCTGGCCCTGGACCTCCCGGCCTTCCATAGGAACTGTAAGACCTGGCTGTTCCGTCAGGCATTTGGCGAGGGAGAGGGGTAAAGGTGGGTGGAGTGGGGTTCCCCCCCCCCTGTTTTTTATTATGTTTTAAAGTGTTTTTAAATTGTTTTATATCATATTTATATTTTTTCTATTGTTGTTAGCCACTCTGGGCTGCCTGTGGCGAGAAGAGTGGGGTACAAATTTTGTTAAATAAATAAATAAATAAATAAATAAAATAGTCTGCTTCCTCCCTGCTTTCCCAGGCATGCGGGAGGCCATTTTGTGGGCCCAACTGGAACTGGGCATGGCTGAGCCTCTGTCTCTTCTTTAAAATGACCATGAACCTGGTTAGTTCCCTTGCTGTTTCCACCCATATTGTCTGCTTTGCTTTCTAGTTTAAAGGGGTGGGGGTAGGGGGGATGTGGGTGGATTGGTGGAAGGTTTTATCTTTTTTCACTTTAATTTTGTTGCAATGCATTTTAAAATGATTCCTTTTCAGTTTGGTGTAGGTGGGATATGGGTTTGTTTTTTTCTGCAAGAAGACCACATGTTGGCTAATGAGCATTCCATCTTACCTGGCTGCAGCAGCTGGTTTTTACTCTGCAGCACACTCTGCCTGCCGTTGGCTAGACTCTGTCTACCGTTGGGCTGGTCCCACCCACTTCTGGCCCGCCCTGCGCCCACCAGCCTTAGAACTCACCAGCCATCACTGTGAGCAGAACCACTCAAGAGCAGTCCCACAGACCCCTACCAGGTCCTGCAGCTGTGTCAACAGCACCCCATGATCAACTGTATAAAAGGTCGCCAAAAGATCTAACACAATCAACAGGGTACAATTACCCCCACTGATTTCCAAGCGCAGATTGTCAACCAAGGCTACAAGTGGAGTCTCAGTGCCATGTCCAGGATGAAATCCTGACTGTCATGGGTCCAGGAATTCAATAGCATTGAGATGCACCCCACCTCCCGAGGTGTTTCCCTCAATTCGTCCCAGAGCGCTCAGTTGCAGTGTAAGCTTACAAGTCTCAGAATCCTTGCTGGCCAGGCCTGGCTCTGTCTGAGCTGCTCAGCTCTCCACAGCAGGGGTTCTCTGATCTGTCTGTGCTGCAGCAGGGTCCAGCAGTGTCTTCCCCTGGGACTGCTCTCTGCTCACAGATGGCACTGCTAGTTTAAGTCTCTGCTACTGGGCTTCTTACTTCTGATCTGGCCTACATTGGCCCTTCCAGCAGCTCCTTCAGTCTTTTCTCAAGATGGCCACACTGCTGCCTGGCTGCCCCTAGTGTGGAGGGAGAAATGCCTTCCCGATAAGGAGCATGAACAATTATCGAAGTCCTTAGTGGCAAGGTATTTTTTTAGAAAACTGGTACCAATCAAAGCATCTTGGGTCACCCCTTTCGCTACTAACTCACAAGGCAGCTGTAAACCTTGAAGGTCAATGACCGTGTTCCACACTCCTAGCACTTGAAGCATGGCTACATTAGCTATCTTAACAGCCACTTCACAGGGCTGAAGGTTTCTCTCGGTCTTCAGTGTGGCCTGCTTCCACAATCGGCTATTTACAATGGATACTTGGGCACCTGTATCCAGGAGGACTGGACACTGGATGTCCCCAATCTCCAGGTAATAGCCTAGCCCCGCTGTGCCAGCAATAATCACCTCCTTCTCTGGGCCTTGGCAATTGATGGCAGTGGATGGGCCCATCCCCTGCCCTTTTTAGTTTCCCTGCCCTGAGGTCCTTTCCTTTTAGGGCACTCCCTCCGGAAATGATTGAGACTACCGCAGTGCCAGCATCCATCATTCTCTTCTTGGCTCCGCTGAAACCTCCAAGGGCCAGACCGGGTTTGCCACATCTCTTTACTCTGCATCTGAATTTTTATGGTCTCCTTAAGCTGATTTAGCTCACCCCGCAACTCTTCCAACATGGTCTGCATGGCCAGGGAGTCTTGAGATGGGGCCCCTGTAGTATAAGCGTGCACCCTTGCCTCAGTAGTCTGAATATTGGAGGCCTCCAATTTCCTGGCAACTTCCATCTCAGTGGCTAGCTTGATGGCATCATCCAAGTGGTGTGGCTTCGCCGAGCGGAGTTGAATTCGCATCTTCCCACTAAAAACATTGTTAATGTATTGGTCCTGGGCCAGCATGTCCTGCATTTCAAAACTGGCTTCTGGGAAGGCTTTTGTAGCCAGCCGCCTCAGGGCAATGCCAAATTCTTGTACTGACTCTGTTGTTTTTTTCTTATAATTAAAAAAAAACTGCATGATCCCAATCCGGGCACACAGCTGGTTCCAAAGAAGTTTTGAGCGCTTCTGTCAAACGCTTATAGTCTTGTTTAACTTCAGTGCTAAAACCTTGATAAGCATCCGTGGCTTTCCCTGTCAGCAACAGGCTCAGAAATGTCAATTTATGGGTTTCATCCCACCCATTTAACTCAGCTGCCATTTCAAACTGTTCATGCCAATCATCCCACTTTTTTTTTACTCCACTATATGGGGAGGGATTAAAGATTGGCTGTGGTATCCTACTGGGGTCCCCCATGCCTGATCCTTCTACTACGGGTCCTCCCTCCCTTTCAGTACTCATTTTTCTCCAATGGAAGAAGTTGGCTGCTGCCACCAGGATGCATCATGCAATTGCCTGGCCACCGAGGAATGCAAGACGAGGAGGGAGATCCCTGCTTCACCTCGCGTTGGTGCTTTGTTTGTTTTCTGCAGCAGAGTTTGAAGTGTGGAAAATATTATTGTTTAGAGACTTTATTTTGGAGGCAATTGGCCAAAGGTTTCACAAGCCCAGTTGCTTCTTTGTCTTAGGTTAGTTTAAATAATAGAGACAGATTCTGGCTATTATGGTTTTACAATGTTTGCAGAGACAAGGGTGATGGGCAAGTGCATTTCAGATATTGTAATGTTGCTCAATTGCACTTTAAGTAAAGTATTGGAAATTTCTGTAATCTGGGCTAGCTGTTAAGGTACTTCTGTTTTCTCTGCTACTGTACTCCTGCTATTGAACACATTGCCTGTTGGTGGTTATTGGAGAAAGGTCCCTGCCCAGTGGGCTTACAGTTTAAGAAGGACAAGCCCTGTTTGCCCCCATGCACACTGGACTCACATGGCTATTTTGAGGGAGAGAGAGAGAGAGAGAGAGAGACTTGGGTTGCCTGTTTACCCTCCTCATTACCAGTTCATCTTTACTACCATCACTAACCTACTTAGTTGAAGCAGCTGTAAATTTCCATGGGATAACTGCTAGGGGTGAAGATGAGTCCTGCCAAGTTGGCTCAAGAGCTACAGCAAATAGTGCTGCAGTTGCTAGCCATCCCTCTCATTACCCTTGCTGGTTGGTCTGTGTGTAAATCTTAATATTGCCATTTAGTAGAAGTCAGCAAATCAGCAGCACAAGTGGACAGGAGAAGAGACACAGGTCCAAGATGGGGAAAAGGCTGGGGTCTCAACAACTAGACCCATGTTTTCCAACAGCCTGGTGTGTTGCAGGTCTCTCTCATGCACACACTGGCCTTCTTTTCTCTCTCTGTCCACCCACCCAGAGAGAGAGGCCCTTTTTACATGAGACGCACCCACTCATGCCCTCGCAGTGGTGCATCCTGTTAGAAAGTGGCAGTGGTGGGTGGGTGGGCATGTGTGCGTGTGTCAGCACTCTGGCATAACACCCACCTCCACCCATTGCCCCCACCTGGTGCAACCGGCAGAAGTCCCCTTCACCGCCGCAATGGCGGTGACGGGGTATTTGTCGAGCCCCCATCATGAGAGGGGGCTCAGACCGGAAGTACAGCGGAGCCCGTGGCACAGCACGTTAGAGTTCTTCCTGCCGGGGAGCTGGTTGCCCCACAACTGGCTCGCAGCGCGTGTGCAGAGCCGACGCACTGAGGAGTTGAACGGACTCCGCCCTTTGTAGGAAGGGCAGAGCCGTTCAGGCCGCGTAGAAGCGGCATTCGGCACGAGACGTGACTGAGTCAGCCCCATCCACCTCACCTCTCCCACTGTGGTAATTACTGGTTGCCAATATGGAGCCAAAGGGGAATTTTAGCAACTAGCCTGATTCTAGGGTCGCTCGTTTCACCCCTTCAACAGTGGAGAATAGGCTAAATAGGCTTATTTGGAACAGGCAATTGGCATTAATCTTGATTATAATAAACGCTCATTCGGAATGTAAGGTTCATACAGGTTGAAGTGGAATGATAACCACTAATGGTGGTAGAAGAATTCTACAATTGGAATGATATAATCGAGTAAGGGCAATCATTGTCGCACTCAGCAGGGGTCCAGTATGCTATAGTAGGCTAAATAGGTTAGAATAGGATAAGATGAATCATCTCCTTAAGAGATGGGGAGGTGACACCCAGTGCCAGGCAGAGGCAGCACGCACTGGG
The DNA here is from genome assembly GCA_003113815.1 of Sphenodon punctatus. Lineage (NCBI taxonomy): Eukaryota > Metazoa > Chordata > Lepidosauria > Sphenodontia > Sphenodontidae > Sphenodon > Sphenodon punctatus. Next base: position 500,383 of record QEPC01007352.1, read on the forward strand.
GTCATGACCCTGGAAGGGGTACCGCAGTTGCGTCAGTAAGTACATGCACTGTCTGCTGACTCAGTGGGTACTCACCTCCTTACTCAAGCCCACAGTTGGGACGTTCCCCCTTTCTGCCAGAGCCAGGGTGCTGTCGAAGGGGAGCTTTGGTTTGAGGGTGCTGACATGGGAGGGCACATCCCGGTCAGTACCCGAGTTAGTAAGAAGTTATGAGCTAGCATACTGGACCCATATTGCTTGTGCAATCACCCACCATCCTTGATGATTATGCTGAGTAAAGAGTGCGGCCAGTTTTAAACCAGCTTTTGGTCTCTGTGTCTCATTGGCGGGTGTGATGACAAATGCAGGTTGCCCCGTGTGGGGGCATGTGTGGGAATACAGGCGGCACCTCTCCCTCACACCACCCCCACAGTGGTGCGTCAGTGCACACACACACACACACACACACACACCCAGCTGCGGCACATTTTAAAAAGGCCAGAGAGAGAGCGAGAAAGAGAGTCCTTCAGGCCTGACAAGAGTGGGACATGAGAGAACAATTGTAGCAGGGCCTCAAGCTCATGGTGGGGGGGGTATTGGGAGGGCTCCTAAAATACAAGAATTTTCTTTCTTAATATACATTAAAATATAACAAGTAAAATAAAATTTGCAAGTGACATATGCATAAATGAAATACCAGTATGATCTCCAGATATTTCTTTCAAATTTTATTGAGAGTGTTTGTGGAGAAGGAAGCGACAGGGAATGAGAGGTACCGTTTTCCAGGTACCAAGTACAAAAATTTATCTCAGCAGGCCCAACTCTCTCTCTCACGCACGCACGCACGCACGCACGCACGCACGCACACACAGAGTTCCTCTTTTTTTCTTTCAGACACTGGGGCCTATCACAGACCCCGTAAGACCTTGCACATAGCTGCATGCAAGCGCACGAAAACTGCACACACCATCATTGCTGGCACATAGTGCTGGTTGCATGCACGCGCAAGGGTTCCACAGGGCTTGGAATCAGCCCCACCATTCTTCACTTCCTCAGGCTGTCTCTCTCACTCCCCTCACACACAGTGACCGTTGTCAAAGGAGACAATAGCCCACTGGTGTCGGTGTTCAGTCCATGCAGTCTCCACACAGCCCCCAATCACATGTTTAGCACATCCAGCCTAATAAACAGTCAGCCTCCTGCCTGTATTTCATGTGCTTGTGGCAGATTCCACCAGTGATACTAGCAATCTCCCTCCCCCGTGACCTCCTCTCAGCTGGGAGGTGTGCTAGCGATCCCCTTCTGCATAGTCTCCCTCCCCACCTCTCAGCTGGCCAGGTGTGCTAGGCAGGATTCTATGTGTTGGCAGACCTGGATACTGGTGAGGCTCCAGGTAAACCTAATTGATGAGACAGAGACATGTGGACACGCATTAGCCCTGACTGGCCCACACGGTAGGTCCATGAGGTTCCTGGACTCCGTTGTGAGTTGCAGCTCTGTGGTGAATACATGGAGCCCATACGGCAGATGCCTAATAGACAGGAATGCAGAAATGTGCCTGGTGAAGGCTAATGTGGACTATCATCTCATTTGATTCCATTCAGAGTCTCACCTGCTCAGCTCCACCACCACCTCACACAATCCACATTAGTTGAAAATGGAGCAGCACCATTTCCAACAGGTAGGTGAAAGTCAGCTTGAGGGGAAAGCAGAGCCAGGAGATTTTGGATAGGAGAAGCTGGAATCAGCACCAAAGGGACCCTCAGGGCTGCTCCCACACCTGGACTGTGCAGCACTGTCCCCCAGCAGCAACCACCACTGCTGCCATACTTTCTGTAGCAGTGAAGGAAAGCCTCATACCAGCTTCTCAGGGTGCTTTCAAATAGGGATAGGCGAACAGATCGCGGTTTGGGTTCGGCCGTTCGGTTGCGTTCGGTTCGGCCATTCGGTTCGGCTACGTTCGGTTCATCCGTTCGGTTAGTTTTGTTATGGGTGTTTTTTTGTTTTTTATATGGTTTTTTGGTTTTTTATTGGGTTTTATATGGTTTTCTTTTGTTTTTTATTTCAGTACAAAACTGAAATGAAACTTAAAGCAATCTAAAAATCCTACCCAACGCCTGCTGTTCAGGAACAGTGACTAGCTCAGAAGGTGTTGGGAAGGGGGGAGGCAGATAATTAGTTTTGTTTCTTGCAAGCCTCTCCACCCCTGGTGCCTGGAAGTCTGCTCCTCAGTGACTGACACCTCCCTGTCATGTTTGACCTTCCAGTGAACCTTTTTTTGCCACCCGAACTCACCTGAACGCGATCCGAACTGACAGAACTGTTTGGCCATTTTGCCGTTCGGTGTTCAGTTTGTTTGATATGTTCGGGTTCGGGTTCAGGTTCGAGTTCGGTCGTCCGAACAGGCCGAGTTCAGGCCGAACTCCAAACTGCCGAACCGCGTTCGCCCATCCCTACTTTCAAACATGATGGTTGCCTACTTCGGCACGGGGACCACCATCACATTAAAAAGTGGCTGCATTCCAGGCACCAGCTGTTGGCACGGGTAGATCCCGGCTGTAGTGGCAGCTAGCCTGGGCTGTGAATTGGGGAAATCCCTGAGTCACAGCCCGTGCTAGCCGCCATCACAGCCAGGATCCAGCCACCTGACCAGGAGTAAAGCAGGCTTCCTCATCTGGAAGCCTGCTTTACCTAACCCAGCTGGAGTCCCCCCACCCATAGTACTGGGTGCCATGGTGGCTGTCATTGGCCACCATGGCTGCCCATTGGGAGGGCAGGCTACTGCATGCAGTGCGGGGGCAGGGGTGGGTGGCCGTAGGTCCACTGAGCTCCCTGCCCTCTCCAGTGTCCAGACCCCCATCACATCAATTCAGGGGCCTGGCTGGATCCTGATCATGGTGGTGGTCCAATCCTGGAGGGGGTATGTTTGTGGCAGCACTTTGGCACTGTCATGTCTAAAGAAATCTTGAATCTCTTAACAGTTAAGGAAAAACTGGAGCAACCCCCTAGGGCTAGCCGAACTTTCAGCGACCTTTGATACCACTGATCATGAGGTGTTGTTGACACAACTGCAGGACCTGGCGGGGGTGCACGGGATCACTCTTTCCTGTAAGGGAGATTCCACAGAGTGGTGATGGGAGATTGCTCATTGTCTTCTCGGGATCTTCCATGGGTTCCATTCTGTCTCCCCTTTTGTTCAACGTGTATATGAAGCTGCTGGGTGAGGTCATTCGGAAGTTTGGGGTGAAGTGCCAGCAGTATGCTGATGACACCCATCTCCACCTCTCTTTTTCATCCAGTCCAGGCCCTCCAGTCTCAGTGATTACCCATTGTCTGGCTGCTGGTGGGGACTGGATGCGGGTGAGCCGATTGAAGCTGAATCCAGACAAGAATGGAGTGATGATGATTGGCCTGTCTTGTGGCCTGGAGGGGATTGGGACTCCTCTTATTGATGGGATCCGGCCTCTTCTGGTCAATCGGGTTTGCAGCCTTAGAGTGCTCCTGGACCCCTTGCTGCACCTGGATTATCAGGTTGCAGCGGTGACTAGGAGTGCTTATCAGCAACTCCATCTTGTAAGGAGGCTGCAGCCTTTTTTTTCTGATTTGGTTCTGACCACTGTCATCCATGCTTTCATCACCTCAAGGCTAAATTACTGCAATGCGCTCTATGGGGCTGCTGTTCAGAAGTTACAGCTGGTGCAGAATGTGGTGGCTGACCTTCTTTCAGGGGTGAGGCACCACAAGCACATTACTTCGGTGCTCTGTAGTCTGCCCTGGCTTCCTATAATGTTCCGGGCAAATAAAATAACTAACTAACTAAATAAATAAATTCAAGGTACTTGTTTTGACCTTTAAAGCCCTAAATGGTCTGTGCCCTACACATCTGAGAGACCACCTGTCCTTCCATGCCCCACTGTGGCCTCTGCAATCAGCCAGGAGCACTTCCCTGTGGGTACCATCGGTTAGTCTTGTTCGTACAATGAGGTCTCACAGGGGAGGTGTTCTCAGCTGCTGCCCCGATGCTATGGAACTCCCTTTCCTTGGAGATTTGTTTAAGCCCGAGCATCTTCCTGCGGCACTGTAAGACCTTTCTCTTTGTAAAGGCATTTGGCGGGCAGGGATAGGGGCTGGGGAGTTTGGTGAGTGGGCTGGGGTAGGGTTGTGAGAGGGGTTGGGGGTGGAGGTGGTATTGGGTGGTTTTGGGGGGTGGGCTGTGGGATGGTTGGGGCAGGTTTGTGTTTGTTTGTTTTTATGGATTTTTATATATGTTGTTAGCTGCTGAGCCTTTCAGGGAAGGATGGGACAAAATTAATTATTAAGTAATTAATTAATTAAATAAATAAATAAAATAGGTTTAAATACCAGCAGGCATCCCACAGCATGAAGCTCTCCCTTGCAGCTGCAGCACTGGCAGCTCTTCAGGTACTAACATTGATAGCCACTCCACGTCTATGTACATGCTACAGACAATGGACTGTGAGCAAGCTGGCCACAAGCCACAGAGAATAGCCTCTGCTTGTGGGTTGTATCTTGACAGCCGAGCCTTATGAGTTGAGGATACCAATTATGACACTGAGGACTTGTGCAGCTGGAGGTGTTCTCATATGCTTCAATCATCCCTCATCTGTGGACAGGTGGATGGCTGGGTTCGAGAATGAAGTTGAGACCCAAGGTATGGAATGTTCTGACAGCATCACTCCCCACGTAGTGAGAGGTTGTGCAGTGAAAGCAGGCCTCCTGGATGGCAGAAGAGGCTGATGACAGCTCCCCCAAATGACAGTGGGAATGGCTTTGTGGGTAGCCATTTATGTATATTAATAGGATCTGGCATTTGGATATTTTAGCAGTAGATTTCCCCATGCTTGCCATGATCAGTAGGGCAGGGTCTTTATATTTATTTATTTATTTATTTATTTATACTTACATTTGTACCCCACCCCCTCCAACCTCTGGCAGCTTGGGGCAGTTTACAATAAAAGCAGCATCAATATAAAAATATATAACAATAACAATAATATAAAATATAAAATGAATGCACAAAAAAGTCACAGAAATCAAAAGGAAAATATGCCACTCCAAACCCCTTCCATTACCCATCTCCCCCACAAAAAGCCTGGTGAAATAAGTAGGTCTTAGACTAGCGCCAGAAGGAGGCAAGATCCGGGGACAAATGGACCTCTAGTGAGAGAGAGTTCCACAGCTGCGGTGCTATGACTGAGAACACCCTACAATGTCGTCCCCCCGTCGTACATAGGGGACTTCAAGAAGGGCGCCCCCAGCTGACCACAGGGGCCACTCGAGAACCTGGGAGGTGAGGCGGCCCTGCAGATAGATTGGACCCAGACCATTTAGGGCTTTATAGGTAAAAAAACAACAGTACCTTAGGTTAAATTTGCTAGTTAGTGGGAGTGCTTTCTTTGTTCTAGGGCTACACATAGGGACTCAGTCCTTCCCAAAATTCACCAGAGTCCCAGTACACACTCCTTCAAAGGACAGTGTAAAACTGAATTGTTAAGCTATCAAACCTCATGCCCCAAACACCAGCTATTTTTAAAAATTGTTTGTTGTGAATGCTATTGTTTTTATTTACTTTGGGTGATTTCAGACGTTACGCATCTGAAATTCACCCCGGCTGAACCACGGTCAAACACGGGCCGCGTTTGACTGTGGTGCACGTCTGCTGACTCGCTGCCAGATGTGCACCACAGTCAAACACGGCCCTTGTTTGCATTCACCACACTTCTGGACCTACGGATGCGAGGAGGTCGAGAAGTGTGGTGAAAGGCCACCACGGCCGTGGTGAATGGAAAGTAACGTCTGGTTACTTACTGTTCACCACGGTCAATGAAATTCCCCCCCGCCTGTGGTTGCGGAAGCGGTCGGATTGGCCGCTGCCCGTTGAGAGGGGGGAGAGCTGCCGGGGAATGCAGGGGGCGGGGCCACTTAAATGTTACGGCTGGGCACTTTCACCACGGGCCGTGGGGTGGTTCGGACCACAGCCGGGGGCAATGGGATGCATGTCTGTTGGTGCGCCCCTTCACCCCCGGCCGTGGTCCGAACCACCCCACGGCCCGTGGTGAAAGCGCCCGGCCGTAACGTCTGAAATCACCCATTGTAAAGCACTCTGGGGGTACTATATAACATTTTAAAATGAAAATATAAGCTTTTCCAGTGGAACTGGATTGTCTACACTGGGTGATGGATCCCATAAGAATCTGGACCACAACAGATCAACTCATGTACATGTCTAAGTCCTTTGACCATCATCACCATAACAACAGCATACCTTTAAAGTAGGTGTTATCTCTATAGCAGTGCAACTGTATAACTGAAAACTCCTTGGCAGGTTTAGTACTTGCCACTACAATGGAGTGAAATCGCTCTGAGTCACAGCTGTGGCAACAGAAAATATAATGCCAGCATCTGTTTACATACTTTTAAGGAAAAGTATGAAGTGGTTGCTGTATAAGAGCTTCTGCTAGATAAGCTATTAACTATGAAAAGCTTAGTCTTCCACTTAGAAAAAAAATATAAGGTTACTTCTATTTCTGGGAGTTTTCTGAATTACTCCAATTGAGGGTAACATATGAGCTTTAAACAAATCAGACAAGCGTGGAAAAATTTTAATCCCTGAATAAATAAATCCCTTGGGGGAATCTGGCTGTAGAAAAATCAATTGGCAATTCTATTAGGCCTAACTGTGACTAAGGCACCAGTCTGGCTTTCATAATGAACTCTAAAGCCACAAACAGTGTCATAAGAATTTATCAGCTTCATAGGATCAGTCATCAGTGGAGAAAGCCTGGTTACACTGAGAATGTCATCTGCTCACAACAGCTGTGGGAACTAACTTTTGCTAGATCTTTTTTGAGTAAAGGTTATGATCTAATTGGGAGGGAAATCAATAGGATAATAGGCGCTAACTCTTCTCACTTTCTTTTTTTAATTTATGGTGTACAATGGGTCTTCTTTTCTTCCAACATTTAAAACCTGAAATCATATTGACTTGCTTTCTAATAAACAAATGTTAGATGGGACTCTCTGACAAGCCCATTGAGAAGCTCCTTTTTTCTCTTTGTGGCATTTTTTGCCTGGAAACTTTCTCTCGATATAAACCAAAGACTGGATATGGGAAACACATGTGGATCTCTCACATGGTGGTGGAAAGTATCTATCCCAACAGGCACAAATAGCATAACTGTGTGCTATTTGCACAGTGTGGTGTAGTGGATACGGTACTGGACTTGGATCTGGGAGACTGGGCTAGAATCTCACCCTAGCAAATGAACTTATTGGGTGGCCTTGGGCAAGTCACAACCTCTCAGCCTCAGTTCCCCATCTGTAAAATTGGAATATGTGTGTGTGTGTGTGTCTTTCCTTGTGTGTTCCCCTTATCCTTATCCATCTTAGATTATATAAATGATTAGTAGTAGTATCGAGTGGAGTCCCTCAGGGTCTCACTTGTTTCTGAGATTTTACTTTATATTGTATTTTATATTTTTATATTTATGTTTTTATTGTTTATTGTTTGCCACCCCCAAGCTGCCATTGGGCAGGAGGGGGCAGGTTATAAATTATGAAAATAAATAAATAAAAATCAAATGCACAAGTATAGGATGGGTGATACCTGGCTTGGCAGCAGTACGTGTGAAACGGATCTAGGGCTTGTAGTTGATCACAAACTGAACATGAGTCAGCAGTGTGATGCAGCTGCTAAAAAGGCTAATGCAATTTTAGGCTGCATTAACAGAAGCATAGCGTCCAGGTCACAAGAAGTAATAGTGTCACTCTACTCTGCGCTGGTCAGACCTCATCTGGAGTGCTGTGTCCAGTTTGGGCACCACATTTTAAGAAGGACATTGACAAGTTGAAACAGGTTCAGAGGAGAGTGACAAAGATGATCTGGAAATCAAGTCCTATGAGGAAAGGTTGAAGGAACTAGGTAAGTTTAGCCTGGAGAAGAGAAGATTAAGGGGAGACATGATAGCCGTCTTCAAATATCTGAAGGGCTGTCACGTAGAAGACAGTGCAGACATGTTCTCTGTTGCTCCTGAAGGCAGGACTAGAACGAATGGACTCAAATTACAAGAAAGCAGATTTCAGCTAATCATTAGAAAGAACTTCCTACTGGGTAAGAGCTATTTGACAGTGGAACAGGCTGCCTTGAGCGGTGGTGGGTTTTCCTTTTCCGGAGGTTTTCAAACAGAGGTTGGACAGCCATCTGTCAGGGATGCTGTAGGTGTAGTTTTCCTGCACTGAGCAGGGAGCTGAACTACATGACCTCTGAGGTATTACAGAGGTAATTGGTAATTATTACAAATTTTCATAGACACATGCAAATATATGCAAATTAGGGGTGGCACGAAGTGTACCTATTTCTCTCGGTCAAATCTTGGAGTGTCTCTCCTTTAGGTAAACGGTTTATGTAGCCAAAGTTCCACACCCTTAAAATGTTCATATGGCAAGTAGCCACAACAAGCCACCACACATGCATGCACACATGAACCTCTCCTGCTTTGTAATTGACTAGTAGAGCTGGTGCGCAACAGTCTTGGCTGCTGAAATTTTGAGGAGCAGCTTAAATTCAGCTGCTGAGACTTGAGCACAATGAAGTAAGACAAAAGATCATTAACACATTATGAGTCCCAGGACCAGCCCTCGCTGAGAGTCCACTCTTGAAATGCCCCAATAAAAGAGTCACATGTGACTCCCTGCTACAGTTTGGCCACCCCCGTCTGTGTTGTCAGACAAATGTACGTATACACTGCCTCTTGGGCTGCCGGATGGATGACGTTTTTAAAGAATGCGACCATTAAAGTGGAAAATAAAGCAACAACTTGACCTGGGCCAGCAAGCTAATCCTGTTGACATTACCTTTTGCATTTGTCAAATTGCCAAGAGTTGGGGAAAAGCCTGCAACAAGTCAAATAACCTTTATAAAAGGACTCATGTTACAGAGATTTTGAAGGACACTGAATTCCTGTGTCCTGTGGTACTATGTAGTGTTAAATAGGCTCTTAAGGAACAAGTATTTATTTATTTATTTATTTATAGCCTGCCTTATAGCCATACTGCATCTTCCTATAAACTACTTGAAGAGAATGACGTTACACAAATACAACTGCTGACTGAGTTACATGTGAGAGCTGAAAAATGGTTGCCACAGGCAGAGAACTGACATTTTGCTGAATTAACCCTCCTCTGGGTGCAATGAAGTCAAAGCAAGTTTTGCCATAATTTTTAAATTATGGACTAAATATACACCAGTGCTTAGTGATTTTGTGCTTCTCTGGGTGAAAACAGAGATGACGCTAACCACCCTTTAACCACCCTTGCTGGTCATTTATGTATGTTTCAGGGCTGCATAGGGCACCAATACAGCCCTGCAACATGCATAAATAACCACCAAGGGTGGTTAAAGGGTGGTTAGCGTCATCTCTGTTTTCACCCTCTGATAAGATCTCCACCACTAGGGGTGTGCGGCAGGGCTGTCTGTTAGCGCCGGTACTTTTCAACATATATGTGAATTAAATTATTATAGCATTAAGGGACCAGGGTCGCTATACAGCCCCAAAAATAAGTAATCGAAAGTTGTCTGTATTAATGTATGCAGACGATATCGCTTTACTATCACTTTCGAGGTTAGGACTTACATATTTACTTCTGGATTTTGGTGAGCTTTGTGATTCCTTGGCCTTAAAAGTTAATTTTTCAAAGACCAAGGTGTTGGTCTTTGCCCCTCGCTTCCAGCCTTGTTCATGATATATGGGTAACAACAGACTGGAGCAAGTATCCAGCTATAGATATTTGGGAGTTATATTTTCCCACTCAGGAACCTGGAAACTTCATGCCAGGCAGTGAAATCACTTATAACCAGGGAAGCATATGCTCTCATAAAAATTTTGTATACCCATGGAGGAGGCCACTTAGGCATTGCTCAAAAGGTTCTTAGTGCTAAATTTATTGCAAAAAAACAGTATGGTGCTCAGGTATGGGCAGTAAACCCAGGCATTGCAAGTATTATAGATCCGGCAATTAACTATGTCCTACAATCGCTTCTGGGGGTTTCCAAAGCCACCCCAATTGCTATTGTTAATTTGCAGTTGGGCTGGCTAACATGGCAGAGAAGGTTAGATTCTCTATTATTTCCTTCTGACATAAGCTTAACAATCAGGGGGCTCTAACCATTGCCGGGAGATGTCTCATTGAAAAAGTATCAGGCCAGTTTTTGGATCGCTGGTAGAAGGAGACCAACAATAAAATATCTCTTCTTGGGTTTTCACCAGCTGGTCTGACATACTTACCCACAGCTACTTGTAAATCTTTGGTTAGGAGGAGGATTATGGATATTTTCTATCAAACTGAAAGAGCAGCTGCTGCTATGGTAAAAAGCTCCCCCTGGTATAAATTTCTTGTCCCAAATAGAGGAGGTGCCAATTATGCAGAGGCCATAACAGATATCCAGCTTAGGAGGGGTTTCACCTCCTTTCGTCTGCAAACATTTAATTCAGAGGGTGATATTTGGGTACCCCATGGAATGAGCGACTTTGCCCTTGTGGCCAAGCCATGGAAGACATCTGTCATCTGCTGCTTGATTGCTCCTTGTATGACCATCTGAGAAGCAGGCTGTGGCGGAGGGTAAATTTTAAAAGGGGGGCTAGTCTAAAAGGAAAATTATTTTTTCTTTGGGGGGATAAGGTTAGTGAGCGATCTATTCAGGTAGCCATCTTCATCAAAAGTATGAAGAAATGCAGGAAACAATTTCTCCTACATCAAGCTAAGACCCCCTAGATTAGGGTGCTGTTGGGATGATTTTTATTTCTATTTTTATTTTTGTTGATTGTGTGGCCTACTATTATTTGCTCTGCTTATATCTATGTTTGTATGAATTTTTAGATTTGGCTGATGCCGTTATTATAATTGGAATTTTATATTGTGTGTTTATAATGTACTCTGTCATGACTTGTTGCCAGTACAGAAATAAACTAAACTAAACTAAACTAAAAAAAAACCCTAAAAACTTCTCAAGCCTCAGCAAGGGCCTAATTCAATTAAACGTTGAGTACCTGGAGGCTGTCCTAAATGTCTCAAGATGGACACTTAAAATCACTAGTATTTTATTTTTTTTAAATTAAGCCTTTTTTTTTACTGATGTACTTTAAATTACACGGTTCTTACCTTCTTGAAAATCTCATTTTAGACACTTGCAAGGGTCATTAGTTATACATATTACCTTTACTTCTGTGCAGTATGTAACAGTATTAGCAGACTGAAAACAAACTATTAAGATATCAAACTTGGGGTAATTTCAGACGAAACGAGACCACGGTCAACCAAGGTGAATTCCCTGTGGTGGCCATTCATCCCGTTACGTCTGTTTGCTCCCCGCCAGATGTTCACCACAGTGAACCACTGGCGGGAATCAAAATGACCATGGTTCTGGACCTCCGGCTGCCCGGAGGTCCAGAATCATGGTTAGATTGGCCATGATTCGGAATGGGCCAAACGTTACATCTGTTTCGTTTGGCCCATCCCGGATCGTAGTCCCGGCCACGGGACAGGATCGGGCGCAGTGGCTGGATTGGCCAATGCACCTGCCCGTCTCCCGGAAGAGCACGGGGCTGTGTGGCTGCACGTCGCGCCACGCAGTCACGCCCCCTCCCCAATCCCCAGTAGGAATCCGGCTGGCACATCTAAAGGATGGCTGGACTGATTCCTGACTGGGATCCGAAACAGATCCCGGTCCGTGGTTCAGCGTGGCGGGCCTCCGGGCCTGGTACGTCTGAAATTACCCTTGATGAGGAAAGACCAGCCAACAGCGAAAGAGTGAGAGCAAATACCAGGATCTCTGTGCGGATACCTGAGAGCTGCCTCATGTGATCTGAAAGAAGCAGAACTGAACATGAACTGAAAAGATCCTTTCTTTCTCCTACGTTATACCTTTATGCGGTTCAGTGTCTGTGTGTATGTTTGCAAAATCAAGACACTTGTTTGACTTTGGAGACCAACTGCTGTAATTTAAATAGTTTGCTCATTCATTGGGTGAAAACAGACATGACGCTAACCACCATTTAACCACCCTTGGTGGTCATTTATGCATGTTTCAGGGCTGCATGTGGCACCACTACAGCCCTGCAACATGCATAAATAACCACCAAGGGTGGCTAAAGGGTGGTTAGCGTCATGTCTGTTTTCACCCATTGTCAACTGATTAACTCCAACTTGTTTCTCATGAGCTGTCTTGATTTCCTGCTCTTTGGGCGTGTTTGTTCAGTACACTTTAAAAAAAAAAAAAGTCTGCAATTAATCTCTAGGTAATTTTGTTTGGTAAAAGAAAAAAACGACTTGTGATTACTCCCTTAGGACCATCGTCTTCTCTTCCCCACCCCTCGAAAAAGGATACAAGAGCTATCCTGGACTGCAACGTCACACTCCGCCTGTGAGACAGCCTTTTCCGCCAGTTGAGGGGGAAAGGGCTTTCCAGGGAGTCAGAAAAGGAGGGGGTAGGGCTTCCCCTGCCTCAAAGACCAAGGACAGGGCCCAGGTGAGGAGTTGCAGGGGGTGTGCCAATGGCCAGGGGCCAGCTTGCATTTTCACAGGCTTGGGGCTCGTGTGACACGAAGCATGCAGGAAGGGTATTTAACAGGGCTAAGATGAGAATCTATTTTTTTTTTCTTGCAAGATTTCGGGCCAGAGACCAAAATCTTGCCAAGATCTTGGCCCAAGTATGCCCCGTTGCTGCCATTTTGGGAAAGGGCAGCCAGTCTGTGCATGTGGAAAATGGCCAATGCATGGGCAGAATGGCTTCTCTTTTCCAAAATAGTGAAAATGCTGATGGCACCATTTTGGAAAAAGGCCACGTATGTGCAGAACAACCACAGTGACCATTTATGCACATACAGTGTTTTTAAAATTTTCTCGAGAATCTTGTCAAGTATGGTGTCAAGAATGGCTGATTCTCATTCTTGATTGGGAAAATCAAGCACCCCTCCTCCCCCCGTGCAGGCCACCATTTCCTCAGAGGCATCCAGGAATGCTGCAGTTTGCATGGGGGAAGGGGAGGGGCGGGTGGGTGAATGGAGGGAAGGAGTGGGCCCTGCAGAGGCCACTGTAGTTTGCCCAGTGGTGTCAGGTACTTCTCTCAAGAGAAAGAGATTGGCCTGGAACTGGGTCTCGGCTAGTTTGGAGGCTGCTGCAGTAGAGGGCAGGCTGAATCTCTCCAGTTTGAGTAAGAATTTTTTTTTAATTATCTTTTCTTTTCTCTCTTTCTTTCTTTTTTTTTAAATTTGGTACGTTTTTAAAATAGTGTGTCTGAAAGGGAAAAGTAGTGGTGGCCACTTTGAATTTTGTCCCCTGCTCGCCAAATGATCTGAGGTTCTGGAAATCTTAGGATTTTAAATATTTTTTCATGTTTGGGGAAGGTGGGGAATCTTTACCATCCCAGGGGCCACTTTTAACAATTATTACAATCCCCGAGGGCCGCACAGAAGTTAGGGGTGATGGTGCTTAATATAAGCGGCGTGCCTAGGAAGAGCCGCGTCCAGATTGTGAATCTGAGCCAAGGTTCCATTCCTTATCCTTGTGTGCATGCCCTCATTTCTGTTCCCTTACCCTGAGCACAGCTTCTCAGTGTCATGGGGTAGGAACTGGATCCAGGGGTCAGATCCAGGAACTGGGAAGGGACCACATAAAAACTAGCTGTGGGCTGCACATGGCCCCTGGGATGGAAAATGTTCCTCACCCCTGTGCTATAGAAGTGTTTGATAATGATGATTCTGGGGACATACGTAAGTGTTTAGCAGTGTTAGGATTAGAGAGTTATTGAATGGCATGGAATGCCCATGGGAAACAATGGAGGCAACAGGAATGCCATTTGGAAATAATGGGATCTGCTAATGACCATAGGTTCTAACTGGGTATGAAGTAATACAGTGGAGCTTCATTTTTGAGGGTGGGGAGTAAGGAGGTGTGGAACGGTAAGGTAAACACCAGGGAGAGTGAGTGGGATGACAAGTGAATAGCTGGAATGACAGGGAAGAGGCCACGAGGAGTGGGTGGAATGACAAGGTTTTGGGGTGTTTTTAGACGTGACGGGGCGGCTTCGCCCCATCACAGAAACAACCCTCAGATTCCCTGCTGGGATCACTCCGGCACAGCCAACAGACATGCCGGGGGATCCCGGCGGGGAATCGGGGAGGGGGCGGGGTCGCACGGCACAACGTGCAGCCGCATGGCCCCGCCCCCTCCACGCTCCCTCGCCGCCCACCCTCTGGGGAGACGGGCAGGCGCCGCGGCCAATGCGGCCGCAGCACCCGCCCGAAATGACCACGGGCCGGAATCTCAGTGGGGATTCCGGGCCGCGATCGCCGTCCAGATGTGACGGGCACCTTCATCCCCGCTGGGAATCTCCTTCACCACGTGATCGGCACTGGCCCCGCGGATTCAGCCAATTGTGTGGTGAATGTGATTCCTGGCGGGGATTGAGCGTGGCAAACATCTGGGGGGGGAACTTCCGGTTCCCCAACAGACGTTACGGGACCATTCCCCACCACAGGGTATTGACTGTGGTTGAGCATGATCTCGTAACATCTGAAAATACCCTTGGTTGGAATGACAGGGGGAAAGCCATGGCAAGGTTCTGGGTGTAATACATGATTGAGAGGAATTACAAGATGACCGTTGGAAGCATTCATATCATTCCACCGAGTCCCTTGCCATGGCACCCAATCCCATCATTCCAACAAGGCTCTTGTCAATCCACCTGCTCCCCACAGCCTCCTCCCTGTCATTCCACCCACCAGTTCCTCTTCAACCACCCACTCCCTGTGGTCCCTTTCCTACCATTCCTTTCAGTCTGTCACTCCATACACTCCCTGTAGCCTCCCCTTTGTTGTTCCACCGTCTCTTTCTGGCCCCTTTTTGTCATTCCACACACCCTTACTCCTGTACCTCCTGGAAATGCAGCTTCATTGCTTTACAACCCATTAAATTAAAGCCTATTATTTTTCACATCTCCTTTATTGCCAGTTGGCATTTGTGTTTTCTCCACTGTTTCCAATGGGCTTTCCATGTCATTCATTTTAGTGTGGTCCAGAATCCTAGCCTCTAATTCTCTATAGTTTCCAGATACCAAAGTATCTGCTTGAATTGTATCTTGACTAACATACTCTCCCTTTGTTTGGATTCTGCTGGCTTTGGTAACTGACCCACATTGCTGCATTCAGGGCCTTTTAGTCTCCAGTGACCTCTGCATGGCCTCTTCATTACACTATCCTCATCCTCCTTGACCTATCTGCTGCTTTCGACACCATTGACCACCATCTGCTCCTTGTAACTCTGTCCTTCTTTGGATTTCAGGACTCCGTCTTATCTTGGTTCTCCTCTTACCTCTCCCATAGTACATATAGTGTATCCTTTGATGGATCCTCCTCTACTGCTATCCCGCTATCAGTTGGTGTGCCCCAGGGCTCAGTCCTGGGCCCTCTCCTCTTCTCTCTCTACACTCCTTCCTTTGGTGCTCTGATCTCCTCCCATTGCTTTCAGTACCATCTCTATGCTGATGCTTCTCAGACCTACCTCTCTGCACCAGAACCCTCATCCAGAATCCAGTCTCAAATTTCAGCCTGCCTGTCTGACATCACTGCCTGGATGTCTCACTGCCACCTTAAAATTAACAAGGTCAAGACAGAAGTTCTTATATTTCCTCCTAAACCCACTTCTCCCCTCCTACCGCTCTCCAGCTCTGTAGAGAACACTGCTAATCCCCTCAGCCGGCAACATTCATCTTTGACTCTCCATTCCTTCTCTGCTCATATCCAAAACATCGCCAAAACTTGTTTCTTTCTCTATAATATTGGCAAAATCCATCCCTGTCTGTCTGAACACACTGCTAAAACCCTAATCCATTCTTTCATCACATTCTGCTTAGACTACAGCAACCTGCTTCTCACAGGTCTCCCACTGACCCACCTATCTTCACTACAGTCTATTCAAAATTCAGCTACAAAACTCACCTTCCTTGCACACCATTACGACCATGTAACCCTTCTCCTCCAGTCACTACACTGTCTCCCCATCCGCTTCTGCATATAGTTCACGTTTCGCCTACCCACCTACAAGTGTCTTCACTCTGCAGCTCCTCAGTACCTCTCATCTCTCCCTACACCTCTACTCCTGACTCCGTTCATTGGGCAAGATGCTCTTATCTGTGCCCTTCTTCTCCATTGTCAACTCTCAACTCTGCGCTTTCTACCTTGCTGCACCGTATGCTTGGAACAAACTTCCTGGGTGGTGCATCAGGCTGCCTCCCTGTCCATATTCAAGTCCTAGCCTCCTAAAGGCCCACTTCTTTGAGATCGCTTTTAAATCATGAACCCAGGCCCTATCCATATCATAGCCTTGTGGATTTCAACCACATTAACTGATAAACTTACTGAATACCTGCATCCTGTAGTCCATTATTCATAGGAAGACTTATTTGTAGTTGTCTATGCCTTAATGTCTTGATTAGATTATAAGCTCCATGGAGCAGGGACTGTCTTTATGTTGTGTTTTGTACAGCGCTGCGTATGACTAGTAGCACTATAGCAATGGTAAGTTGTAGTAGTAGCTGTAGAGTTGCCAATCAGCCCTGCCCTTGCAGGCAAGCAGCCTCTCTCACTTTGGAACAGAGTATGTAAAGAGAGGGAGAAGTGAGGGAATTATTTAGATTCTTTAATGCATACTAAGACTGAGGTTCTCACTGAAGCTTACCCCACAGTTAGGTATTTCTTCTGCATGGTGGATTCCCTGGTGTGTGCATTGAGAAGGTTTCTTTCCTGTGTGAATTCTTATTTTTTTAAAGTGAAAAAAAATCCCACACACCTACAATATCCCCTTACCAAAAATAGACTTGAAGCCTTGACCTGCCAATTTTCTTTTCTAGCGTCTAATCTAACAGAGCAACAGTTGTTTTCCTCTTTTTGATTTGTTCAGAGAGTTTTGCATTTTGCTCATTATTGAATGCCACTAACATTGTGTAGTTTTTATATCTGTATTCACTGTGGAGTTTTTTATTCATTGTGTATTTCATAGTAATGTGTGCAATTTTTATGGTGACCCATCTACCCCACCAACCTAAAAGTCCACCAGGTGCCACTGTGGTATACCCAACTTTCTCTGGCGATGGTGCTTACCTTTGTCCCTGGATCCACATTTACAGGTTCTTGTCTCCCTCGCCAGCTTCAGCTGTGCAACTATGCATGCATGAATCTTGCCTTAATCTAACTCCACCATGAAGATAAGATAGTTCTGCCAAGAGCTGGAGTTCTTGAAGTAGAATTGATTGATACTGTAAGACCTTTATAAGCTGTCTGAATGAGCATCAAATCCAAACAGGCAGACTTTAAAGAACGCGTGTTTTGTTAAGTAGTTTTAAAAGTAAGCATTTACCAAATGCTCTCTGCTGCATAGAAAGACAATTTTTGCATTATATTTACTTTTTGTTGTTGTTACTAAAACGTAAAAGGAAAAATTACAGGTGAAAAGTAATCTGCCAGTGCTCGGAGTACAAAAAAGTGGTCAAAAAGTGTTTCAGCTACACTATGTGTGTTCAGCTACAGTTGCTATATAAACAGTGTTTCCTACATTCTGCAGATAATGTGAAATATCTCCTATGTTTTAATCAGCAAAGGAAAATAAACTTGTGTTAAGCAGCACTGTTTAATATAGCTTCTTTGAGAGGATAGTAACTCACTTTGCTTAGTTTTGCAATCAGCAACATATGAAAGCACTGTATCTAAGTTGAAGTTTGACTTAGCAGTGCCAGGCAGCCCAATTCTCAAAGAGCTCCACTGGTACAATTGTTAGGATGTTGGATAAGATTTCCCTCAATTTCCCAATGTCCTCGCCATAACCACTTTCTATTATTTCTAATGCAATAGCACCTTAGTATCCTAAACTTGGATGAGGGCTAAATTTTGCCAGGCACTGTACAAATACATTAGAGAGAGGCAGTCATAGCCCTGAAGAACTTATATTCACTATATTCCTTATACTTCAGCAACCTGAAAACTGTTCATGCTGCTGATAGAAGTACTGCGTAGGAGAGGTAACTTATCAACGCATTTAAACTTTATATATTTTTATAGTAAGTTTTCCAGTTGCAGCACTAATAACTAATCTGAACTACCTTTGAAGGTGTTAAGATATTTAGTATTTTCATTATATTGGGTAAAAACAAACATGACAGTGGCCCGCTGTGGCCTGTGACCCACCGCATTTGTGTTTACAGGCCGTCAGATGTTGTCCTGGGACTGTCCTGGCCAGGTATTATTATTTAATAAAATAATAATAATAATAATAACACTAATAATTATTATTATTAATAATAATTATTATTATTAGCAATGTACCTGGCACTGTGCAGTAAATAGTTACAGACAGGTCCCTACCCCAAAGGGCTTTAAATCTAAGAGACAAGGAAGGGGGAGACGAGGGAGAGGTGAACATCAGGAGAGACAAGGATACATTGTCTCAGAAGAGGTAGGTTTTAAGGAGGGATTTGAAAGTTGGGAGAGAGGGAGCAGAATGAATGTATCCAAAGAGAGAGTTCCAGGGCTGGGGGGCAGCAAGAAAGAAGGGGTGAAGATGTCTAGATTTAAGCACCCAAGTTTGCAAATTTTGGCATAGGTTGCTTATACTTAAGGTCTCATCTTATACGCACAACATGGAGACTAGTAGGAATAACAAGGAATTTAATGATGATTAAGAAATTGCACCATGTTTAATTGGCATATGTAGAAATGACTCTGAGGCCCTGGTTTTTGTACATACAATTTTTGACCCGTAACAAATTTCATCTGCAATGAATTGCAAGTTCAACTGCCTAGATGTTCAATTACCTATAATGAGCCCAGAGAAGATGAGACTAAGCAAGACTTTTTTTAAATTGTAGTAAAATGTTACATAGGCCCGAGTAGCTTTCATAGTACAACTTGAAAACACAAAAGTAGAATTGGAGGAGACAATAGGTAAAAACAGACGTGTGGGAAAACTATAAAAAGCTTGAAAGACTCATTTATAACGGTCGCTAATAGGTCAGTTTTATAGTGTATACAATCTACTGTTTTTAGTTCATAAGATGTTAAGGTTTTTTTAGTAAACAAATTAACAAGGACCACTCACACAGGCCAATTTGGGCTAGCACATTTGTTTGGCCTTGCCATCCCCACCTCGAGGCAGGGGCTGCCATGGCTGGTCGCTATGACTGTCCATCATGGTGGGGAGTGGGGTGCTGGGAGCAGGGTGGGACCAGCCAGCCACAAGTTTGTTGAGCTCCCCGCCCTACCCAGGGTATGCAGGTGACAGGACAGATCTCCAGTCACGGGCGCATTAGTTTGTGCCCATCCCTGACCTGGGGAGTGGTGGCCGCTGTTTCTTGCCAAGGAGTCGCCACGCTGCCGACACATCTTTTTTACCTATTGTCTCCTCCAGTTCTAGTTCTGATGTTTTCAGTTTACTATGAAAGCTACTTGAGCCTATGTAATCTATAGATAAAGTGTTGCTAGATAAGTGTGGAAAAGTGAAGGTGACTTTTTATACCTAAGTAAAAAGTTGACAGCTGTAACCCTTGTCCTCTCTGCAGGTTTAGAAGTCTCTTTCTATCTCTGATGGGTAAACTGATCAGAAACGTTGTACGTTTACTGATTTTTAGCCCTGCTGTTTTCTTACCCAGCTTTTTTTTTTTTAAATTGTCTTCAAGTAGATACCATGTGCCCTCTGAAAAATGAGTGTTGTGCAGCCTTTTAGTTGCACTTGACCAAGGATTCTCTATTCAGAGTGCCAGTAACAGCTGGAGTCATGGCTCCACAGCTCCACCTGGTCCTTTAATTGCTCATAATACACAAAACATTACAACAACCTGCTTTAAGGTTAGCACAATTTTCTTTTATCCTCTTACCAGTTTCCCAGGCTCTTAGAAAGAAAGTGGACTGTTAATTCTTGAAAAACTTGCCCCGAATGAATATGGTATTTTAAACTTCAAAAACAATTTACTTCGAAGGAAAATATGTAAGCACCCCTCCCTGTCATAAATCTACTCAGGAATGTTGTGATTATTTATTTATAGAATAAGGGCCATGCCCTCTTCATAAATGCTGGGTGAATGATAATTACCAGAAGTAATTTCACTGGGTTCAGTGAGACTACAAACACTACATGTAGACGTTACTGCAAAATGAGTACCCTGGCTCAGGACAGGAACTCACGTTAACTGCGTTTCTCTGATTGTTGCCTGATGGGTGGCTATGGTGGCCAGTGAGGGCCACCGTGGCACCTGGCCCCTCACCACTTCGGACCATGGTGAGTAAAGTGGGCTTTCAAACGTGAAAGCCTGCTTTACTCCTGGTCAGGCAGCAGGATTCCAACTGTGGTGGTGAGTAGTCTGGGCTGTGACTCGGGGACTAGTCCGGGTTAGCCACCGCCATGGTCAGAATCCAGCCCATGCAAACATATGGTTGTTGTTTCCTAGCATGAAGGTGGCCTGCAGTTTAAAGCGTGCTAAAGACGGCCACCATCAAATCAGAAAACATCCACAGAATCATAGAATGTCCGAGTTGGAAGGGACCGCGAGGGTCATCTAGTTCAACCCCTTGCTTGGATGCAGGATGACTACAACTAGTACATTCCCAACAGATGGCTGTCCAGCCTTTTATTGAAAACCTTCAGTGACAGAGAGCCAATAACCTTTGTAGGAAACTTGTTCCATTGCTGAACAGCTTTTACTGTTAGGAAATTTACTTTCTTGTAATTTGAGCCCATTACTTCTAGTCCTACAATCTTTGTCAATTATGAGGTCAGGCAGAAAGAGAAATTTTAGAACATAATGCCTGCGGTTAATGCATAAACAGCAGTGACCAAAGGCATGCAGAAAATGCTCTGCGCTGGCATGCTGGCTTTGAGCACACTAACAACGCTAGTCCTATTGTAAGTTCCACAAGGGCCCGAGGGGGCCCTAACATGAGAATCATGGAATCTTCAGCTTATAAAAGAGGGAAGGTGTGAGAAACAGAATGAAAAGGAGGGGACAAACAGGGAGGTAGGGGCAGACAGACAGATGGAAGACAAAGCAGCGAGTGGTGTGTGGGTGTGTGTACTGAGACAGCTTTTTTGTGTAACATATTGTTATGCAAAGCTAGTAGAAACTGTTAGTTGTGCCCCAAAGCAAATATTGAAAAATTCAATATGAAGGTATTTCTGCTTCTCTGCTGCTTATCCTACCACCTCTTGCTCCACCAATACTTAGTAAATCTCAGGTCACTTTAAACTAAACTGCCTAATGGAGTCAGACCAATGGTCAGGGCCCCGAGGGAAACGCGGGTCTGCGAATCGCAGATTTCCCGCGGAATTCCCCTCCCCCCGCGGAATCTCCTGCCCCGCTTACCCCAGCGCAGAATTTCCAGCCTGCGCTGCGGGGACGCGGGGCAGGAGATTCCATGAGGGGAGGGGAATGAAAAAACCCTCGGGGCTTCCCCTCCCCAGCCTCCCCAGTTGCCAGGG
>QEPC01007352.1:525933-536133 GCA_003113815.1 Sphenodon punctatus
GGGAGGGGGAAGGAATTCATTTATTTCATTGAGTTCAATGGGGACACAGCGCCCCATTGAACTCAATGAAATAAATCCGGTACCGGTATACCGGATTTAATCCGGGAATCCGGTTTTTGCAGAACCGGTAAATCCGGTAGCCGGTAATGGGCCCGGGGTCCCACCTCTAGTATTCTGTCAACGTCTGTGACGTCACCGAAGAGACAGTCGATACTCATTCTCATGGGAGGTATCTCCTGTGACTGCTGTGAACACGTGTCATCACCAATTCTAGAAAAAACCCACTGCACACCTTTCTCACATTTCAAATTTTGCCTGAGTGTTCTCAAGCAAGCTTTAAGCGATTTCCAAATCTGAAAATATCATAACACAAGTATTCCCACGTTCCAGATTTCACGTAATTGTAATACCTATCACAAACATGATATTCCCACGTTCCAAATTTTGCGGTAGATTAACTCTCATCACTATAAAATTAGGATTTCCTTACCCTGACAGCCCTGATTACGTTCACCTGAGCTTGCATGCAGGATGTGGAAAAGTGCATTCACACAAGCTTGAAACTTAAGCTACTATTAAATTTGTGTGAAAAATCATCTTGCGTGAAAGCAGCCTCAGTCGCAGTAGTGGTTGCTGCTGCAGTCTTTTTCCCAGGTTAACAATCAGGCATGAGAGAGAACTTGGTTACACGAGTCATCTAGTGGCATGTTGATCCCCAGCTTTTCTGGCCTTCTCAGCAGTCCTCTTATTCTCCATTGCTTTCTCCCTCTCCTCCATCTACACTACAGCCACAGTTAAATCTTATGCCACAAGTCTGAGAAACATCCATGGGGTTCTGTTCTTTACACTCTCCTTTGAGTAATGGTTGTAAAATGTTTATCATCAGTTACCCCAGAAAAAGAACTCTAACAAAAATGTAAGTTTTCTGAACAATTTGAAATAGTTATCTATTTAGCTTTTACTCAGTTTTAGTGTTAGTATTTAGTATAGTCAGTAGTTACTTGTAGCAATTATTACTATTTACCCTGCGAGGTTTCATAATAGAGTTTATAGATCCCCACATATCTGCATTACTTGAAAGAGTACTTGCTAAAGATGCTAAAACTAATAATAAAACTTTTTCAAGTACATCAGAAGCAGGAGCCTGCTAGAGGTCAGCTGGGCCGTTAGATGACCAGGGGGTGAAAAGGGTGCTTACGGAGGAAAATGACATTGCAGAGAAGCTGAAGTTCTTTGCTTCGGTCTTCACTGCAGAGGATGTCAGGGAGATACCCATGCCAGAACCTTACTTTGTAGGTGATGAATTGGAAGAGCTGTCAAAAATCAACATGACTCTGAAGGGTGTTCTAGAGCAAATTGACAAACTAAATACTAACAAATCACCAGAACCAGATGGTATTCATCCCAGAGTTCTGAAGGAACTCAAATACGAAATTGCAGACCTACTGTTAGTAATTTGTAACCTATCGTTAAAATCTGCCACTGTATCCGAGGACTGGAGGGTGGCAAATGTAACCCCGATATTTAAAAAGGGATCCAAAGGTGATCCTGGAAACTACAGACCAGTAAGCTTGACGTCTGTGCCAGGCAAAATGGTGGAAACTATCATTAAGAACAGAATCACTGAGCATGTTGATAAACATTACTTAATGGGGAAGAGTCAACATGGATTTAGCAAAGGTAAGTCATGCCTCACTAATCTGTTGGAATTCTTTGAGGGTGTAAATAAGCATGTGGACAAGGGAGACCCAGTAGATATAGTGTACCTGGATTTCCCGAAAGCATCTGATAAGGTCCCACATAAAAAGGCTGTTGAGAAAATTAAAAAATCATGGGATAGGAGGTAGTGTTTTACTATGGATCAGTAACCGGATAAAGGTTAGGAAGCAAAGAGTAGGACTGAATGGTCAGTTTTCACAATGGAGAGATGTAAAAAGTGTATTGGACCAGTGTTGTTTAGTGTATTCATTAATGATCTGGAAAATGGCATTAAGAGTGAGGTGATCAAATTTGCAGATGACACCAAGTTATTCAAGGTAGATAAAACACGAGCAGACTGTGAATGTCATACTGCCGCCATACAAATTGATGGTATGACCACACCTGGAATACTGTGTGCAGTTCTGGTCGCTCCACCTCAAAAAAGACATAGCTGAACTAGAAAAAGTACAGAGAAGGGCAACGAGAATGATAAAGGGTATGGAACAGCTTCTGTACAAAGAGAGGCTTGACAAGCTGGGTCTCTTCAGCTTAGAGAAGACTGAGAGGGGACATGATGGAGGTTTATAACATCTTGAGTGGTGTGGAACGAGTAGATAGGGAACGGTTATTTACCCTCTCAAATAGTACTAGAACTAGGGGACACTCCATGAAACTAGCTTCCAGCAGATTTAAAACAAATAAAAGGAAGTACTTTTTCACTCAAAACATAATTAACTTATGGAATTTGTTGCCAGAGGATGTTGTCAGGGCCAGTAGTATAGCTGGATTTTAAAAAGGACTGGATAAGTTCTTGGAGAATAAGTCCATTAATGGCTATTAACCAAGTAGCTTACGGCATGAACTTCTTACTGTTGGGAAGTGCAAGTGAACAATGGAGAATGGATAGTCTATTGCAACTGTTGGTTCTTTTCCCATACGATTGAGATTGGCCACTGTCGGAGGACAGAATGCTGGGTTTGACGGACCATTGGTCTGACTCAGTATGGCACTACTTATGTTCTTATGTATTTGTGATAAGTGTAGTTATTACTTTCAGAGTACATAGTTGTTTATTGTCTTTTTATTTATTACTTTATGATTCCACATTCCCACTTCAAAAACACACAAAAAGTATGGTAAAAAAAACCCTTTAAATTATCAGTTAATATGGAGCTATATTAATATGAGCCCTTCATGAAGGCTGAATACAATGAAATTCATAATTCTGCAGCACATTAAATATTTCAAAATGTATGCTAAACATGATATAAATAGGCTTTCATGTTCCACTAAATTACACAAAGGTTACTATAGTCGTATTACTAAAGAGCTCTGGTTACTAACATTGCTTGTGTAATAGGTGGAGTGAGGAGGATCAAAATCTTTTCAAACACAAATTCCCCAGAACCCAAATTGATTCCAAATGAGATCTATTGGCTTGATGGTAAACCAAGGTCTAGAGGAAAGACACCATAGCAGATTTTACCTTTAGGAATATACAAACTGATAACTTATTAATTTAATATAATTATTAAATTATAAATATATACCTTAAAATAAATAAATAATTTGACTGTTTTGTATTTATTCCTATTTGTAATGGTCAGATAATAAGTTATCACCCTATGTTTAGAAAAATAAATGTCAAAATGTTCTACAAAGAACCTCTTGATTAACTTTATGTTGCATTTTTGGTGAGAGAAATAGACTATAAATCCCCAAAACAAATGGAAGCATTACTTTTTCTTGTTGCTTCACAATAACTATTGGAAAGGCACAAAATTACCATATATGTTTAAGGTTACATTTAATTTATGACTAAGAACACTTACATTCTGTAAAGCAACAAAAGGAGACTGCTGGAATGAGTGAACAAATTTTTATTTGTACCTGGGGACTTAAGGCAAGGATCTTGTTCAAATTAGTGTATCCTACTGTTTCTTACTACATCAATCACCAAAACAAAACAAAACAAAACAAAACAAACATGATCAGTTCAACACCTACCATCCTGAGAAAACACGTCTAAACATCTTAAGTACATAAGGAAAACTATTTGTCTTTGAGAAATGTATATTATGAAGCAAATCTGATTCCCCATCCACAAGTGAGGGCAGCAGAATTCATGTCTTTCAGCTGTGTAGGGGATTTGGCAGACAGAAAATTCATATAGGGGCCTGCAGGTAAAATCTACTTGTTTACTCAGGGAAATCTGAATGGCCATGGAAGGCAACAGCAACATTTCCATTAATTTCAATGAACTCAGAATTTCACCCTCTGTATGCTCTGAGTCAGTTCATGGTAGCGTTTTGCAACCACAAATCAGCTCTTCTACATTCTGCAGCCTGAAGGAGAAGAGCTGGGGAGGTATTACTTAGGGTGTTTTTAGAAAAGTGCCTCTCCACCCATTACCCATCCATCATGAATGTTGCAGTGCCACATTGGCACCCTTTGCAGCCCTGCAACATGCGAGATGGGTGGGGAGGTGTTTGTCTAAAAAAAACCTTAGTCTTTGTACAAAGAAAGAGAATTTGACTTTTTGTCAATAGCTACTGATGATCTCATGGTGTCCCCGCTGCATTTATAATGCTGCTTTGCCACAGCAATAAATACCTCTTCCATCAGGCTTTCCCTGGCTTGTCATGATTGATAAGAATCTCCTCCCTGTAACTAAGTTAAGCATATGCACCTGCAACCTCGGAAATATATCCTCTCCTGTCTTTCCTGATGTTCACCTCTCCCATGTCTCTCTTAGATTCACTGCAAGCTCCTTGGGGTAGGGACCGGACTACAAATACTCATTGTACAGTGCCATGTACACTGCTTGTGCTATATAAATAAATAATAAATGATAAAAATAATAATAAATACGTGACTGAGATGTTTTCATTAATCATTGCCAAATTATTGCCATTATAGTAATATTTTATTTTGGATTGGATTTTAGTATGTTTTATCATGTCTATCAATCAAATATAGATATAGGTGAACTATATCTAGCATTCATCGACCTCTCAAAAGCGGTCAATTCTGTGCCCAGAAGGGCTTCGTGGTGTAAGCTGGGCAAGATGGGAGTTCATCATCAACTATTGGAGGTAATAGTTAACCTTCACAAGAATAGTAGTGCAGCCGTGAAAATAGGCTCAAGTGGAAGAATAACTAGTTTATTTCCCTTACTACTTGGGGTTAGGCAAGGTTGCTTGTTGGCCCCTATTCTTTTTAATCTCTTCATTAATGGTTTAGTACAGATGGTTGATGCTGTTAATCATACACCGCCTTTGATAGAGGAAAGACCGCTTTCAATCCTCATGTATGTGGATGATGTAGTATTAATGTCTCAAACAAAGCAGGGCCTACAAAAATGCTTAGATGCTTTAAACAACTTCTGTGCTGAAATTTTTTTATCAGTAAACCTCAGTAAATCCAAAGTAATGTGTTATGGGACCACTTGTCCAAAATATAATTGGAAGATAGGGTCACAGGATATAATACAGACATCATGTTACACCTACCTTGGGCTCATGTTTACATCGTCTCAATCATGGAGGGCCGATAATGAGAGTTTAACAGCAAAGGCCATGTAGTCACTTGTAAGCATTTTACGACTGCATCACTCTTTTCCTTCTGCAACTATTGATCAAGCTATTGATATTTTTATGCTGAAAGTCCTCCCCCAATTTACATATGGAGCCGCAATAACAAGCATGGGCTACTCAAGTAGGATAGAGCTACCACAAAATTATTTTTAATGGTCTATTCTTAATGCACCCACAGCAACACCTTTGCCAATGCTGTGAGCATAAACAGGTTTTTTGAAGGTATCGGTTCAATCCAATTTAAAAACGTTACTCTTTTGGCAGAAGGTGGTGCAGGGAAATTGTTCACCTTTAGTGACTAAATGTTATCATGAACAAAGCCACCATGCAGGCAGTATCCAGTATAAATGGTTGGCATGGGTTAAAAAGCTTGTGTCAGAGTCTGCTTTATTAGCAGAAACCAACAAATCCCTTGAGATTATTATGGACAGAGATGAGATTAAGTATAAAGTCAAGACCTGTGCCGTAGAGAGAGAGAAACGGCCGCAATTAGAATGAACAAGGTAGCCCCGTTATACCTGTTAGTTAAACAACAGGTTTCTTTGGAGCAGTATTTACTTCAGATGCATGATCCAAGATTGGGGAGACAAATTACTTTGATGCGTTTTAATTTGTTTGATACTGCAGTGGTCAGAGGCAGGAGAGAACGTCTACCATATGCCGACAGAACTTGCTCATGTGACTACCAAATAGTGGAGACACTGACCCATGTCATATTTAGTTGTTCTAACTATGATGACCTCAGAATGGTATGGATAGAGCCGCTGTACAAAAACCCTACCTTATCTATTGAGGACAAAATGAAATGATTGCTGACAGCTTCAGACATGCACCTTACTAAAGCTGTCTCTTTCTTCCTCCTGCTGGTAGAAAAAAGGATCAAAGCCAATCAGGGTAAATCATTTAAATTGGGCTGTTAAGCTTATTGCCATAGATAAGTGGATCCTGACTGTGAAGGCAGCCAGCTAGTTAAATGTTGATCTCTTTACTTCTGGTGTTTATGCAGAGACGCCTATTATATGGTTTCGCTAGGAATCATTCACTAGAGGCACAACCTTAAAGTTTAACAGATTATAGTTTTTGTTTCTTGTTTTACGAAGCTTTACATATTGTTTTTCCCTATTTGTTTATTGTAATCATTTTGTTTTTTATCATTTGATGTTAGAGTATCTCTCCTCTGATGTTAGAGGACTTATTTCTTATATTTATACCAGTTTTTAAAATTGTTCTTCAGTCCTTCTTTTGAGTGAAGATTGATTCTGTTTTGTCGATTGAACCTTTGTGTATGATCATAGGTGTGTTTTGGTATCGAGTTTCATTCAACTATGCGAGTTTTATATTGTTTTTGGTTTTAGAATTTTGTATCTATTGCTATTTTATCCTATGTTGTAATAGCATAACTGCTGGGAACAATAAACTAAACTAACTAACTAACTGTACACTATATAGCATTCATCATGTTGTTACTATTGTCTGTTTACAGGAATGGCTTGGAATGTCACTAATGCCTTGATACTACAATGAACATCATGTTGGCAGATAATTGCTTGGGTTAGGACCAGAGCCCATGTTTGATTCATTGATTCTTCTCTCACACCAGCATAAAATAAGAGTAACTCAAAAGTCAATGGAGTCAGTAACATCAATGTATGTGGTATGAAAAAGAAAAATTAGGCCCAATAGCTTGTAGATTTTACAGGTGTTATATCAAAATACTTAATAAAGCATATTTTAAAAGATAACTATAATGAAAAAGAATGTCAGTTTTCTATGCTGTCTTGTATTATATGGAAAACAATCAAACAAATCAATTATCTAGTAATACAAGGAAGTAGAACTCTTTCTTCATTGCCAAATCAGCATAAACATACCTCCCTTCCTTGTACCAGAGATATCATGCAATTACTTTCCTTCAATGATTAAAAAGACAGAAGACAGTTACATGTAACAGTGTCTAGATTTTTCCTGCTAATCTAATCTTTGCCCTGTGGAAATTGCTGAAAGCTTGCTTCCACTCCAAAATATACATAAAAACAAATAGGTACATGACTGGACTTTTCAAAGATTTGATTGAAAGTTCTAAGAATAGACTCCAAGACTTATTGTAGTTAGTCTTTAGAAACAAATTAAATTACACCATTGTGTGGTTTTAGCAGTACTCCACAACAGCTATAGAATGTTTATTGAAACTCTTGACTTGCAAGGTTTCACAACTTCTTTTTTTTTAACAATAACAATGGGGAAAACAACCCAAGAGATTGTACAGAGCAGTTTCAGGACATGCAGATTTAGCTTTTACGTTCAATTTACCCATGTGTGCTTTAAGAAGCTAAACAAACCAAAGGGAGAGAAAGCGGAGCTTTTCAGCACTGCACTCCAGCGTTGTACACATCCTGTATTGCTTAATGGAAATACATGATGTCCAGTGAAGTTGTAGACTTTGTAGAGGATTAGTCTTATACAAAGTCACTTGCTACATTTGCTGTAAATAATTTAAAAATTCACTACTTCAAAATCCTCTACAGGCATATAAAATGAGTCCCACAATTGTTTTGCAATAGAAATGTTTGCCTCACCTTAAATTGAAATGACTTTTGTAGTTCCGAATTTTCTGTCTCCATTTCCTAAATGCTCTTAACAAGAGTTTAATCACCACCCTTGAGCATTTTAGTTATATGCAAGGAGCAGAAAATTAAACGTTCTGGTATACAAGAACTTTGGTGATGAGCCTACATTCCTTGAAAAAAACCCAAACAGCCACTGAAGTTACCAGAGATGTTTAATGTTTAAAGAAACAGAGCCACAATACAACTCTCCTTTTATTACCCTTTTGAAATATAATTTAACCTAGTTAGTAGGTATATAAAATGAGTGTTAAATGCTACCAAATAAAAATGGTGTCATTCCATTTTGCACCAGTGTAACCACACAAGATTCAAAAGGGAGCAGCGAATCAGGCCCAAAGTGTGGTGTCCATTGTGAGTGCTTCCAGCAAGTGGCTAGTTCTTGCAGGACACACGAAAACATCTGACAGTACAAAAAGACATGTTCCAATTTTCCCACCGCAAACAGTTGTTTAGCTACTTTCCCATCCCCACGATCTCCTCAGACAGAAACAATGCCAGTTTTAAGCCTTGTCTTGCTTTTAAATCTCCCAGTATTTGCATTACCACTAGTTCAACTAACTTCAGTGGGAGTTCTGACACTGATCAGCCAGCGTTTTTTAAACTAGAGAGCAGAGACTGCTAACCTCCTCCTGTCAGTCTAGTCCGGCTCTAAGCAGGTAGAGCCACGTTTGGGGTTTTAAGAAAGTGCTAGTGTAGGTAGCCAAAGCCTCCCCCACCCGGCAGCCTGAAGAAGAGAGAGGGGCTGGCTGGGCGGGATTAGAGTTTGCTTAGGGCCATGCAACACTTGGGGATTTGTCCTTGCTTCACTCTGACGCGAGAAGTTTCCGTGCACGCACGCGGCTAAACATGGAGAGCCGTGACCCAGCTCGGAGGGGCACAGGAGGGAAGGCGGGCTTGGAGGAGAGACGCTGGCCTCTCTCTGCCCCGGCCAGGTGGCAGCCTGAGACAGGAAGGCGGGCGGCCCCAGGGCGACAGCACCTAGGACAGACAGCGGGACACCGGCACTCACCTTGCTGTAGCTTTGCCTCAGAGAGCGGCCGCGTCAGTGAGCAGGCTGCGGTTGGCGCGGAGCGGGGCACTGGCAGCCAGGGGAGCTCGGTACCCGGGGCTCGCCCCGCCGCCGGGGGCGGGGAGGGAGGGAGCTTGCGCGTGAGTCACTCAGGGAGCGGCCCATCGCTCAGCTTGAGTGAGGGCACCTTGCTCCGCTGGCGACAGAGACCGCCACCTGCGTCGCCCGCCCCACGGGGGAGCCAGCCAAAGCAGTGACTGACAGCAGTGCGGTGGGATGCGTTCCCTCCTCTGAGCTGTGGCGGGAGGGACCCGGCAGAGTGGGTTAGGGGAGGAAGGAGCTTGTCTGTCACTAGTTTCAAAGCAAAATGTGCCGGGTCGGTCAGCTAGTGCAGCTCCCGCTCACCGTGCAACTGGCCTATTCCTGGAGTCAAACGGGAGATTTGTTTAAACTGGGAGCGCTGGCAGCCTGGGCCCAGTATAATCCTTGTAACCAGGGACCAGCCTGCTTGTAACCAGGGAACACTTACTGAACCCCACTTGTAACAGATTTTATGAGAGCCGAAGAAATTTAAGCAGCCCAGCAGTTTTAACGAAAATTTCTCTCTCTCTTCCTCTTTGAAGACTACATTTGTTTCTCCTTCCTGAATCTTTCATCTCTTAAAATCACTTTGGGACTGGCTAGTCAACATAAACTTTCAGAATTTGTTTATATTTTCCAGTAATATTGCTGGAAATATTTTTTAAATTGCTGAAATTTTGTATGTATATATTTACTGTTATGAGTCTCTGGGTGTCTTTAAAGGAGGCGGGGAGGATCTGTAATTGGTGCATGGAGTGGGTGCGTGGGCACCATGCATGGGAGAACCCTTCAAATGAGTGGCCCCACCCACAGTCGGACTGTCTGTCCAAGCATCACCCACCCCATCCCCACATGGGGCACTACGGCTTTTCCCAGAGTGCCCTGTGCGTGGGTCACAGGAGCATTGCCACTCACCTGTATTCAAATGAGACCTCCCCCATGTGTGGCAGTGTCTCGTTTAAAAACACTCTCTGTGTAACCAGTCTCTAACCCAAGGGCCGCCCTTGGCAGGGTCAGGAGTGGGGGGCAGGTAACTGTGTTGCGGGGGTTAGTGGAGGTTATGGGGGAAAGCATTTTACGCAAAGGTGGGGAGATATGGGTTTCAGCAGAAGGGGAAAAAATTCAATCGGGTGAGGAACTGGGGGGGTTGGTGTGTGGGATGCCCCTCTATGGCAGAGGGGGGCAG
>QEPC01007352.1:546330-591219 GCA_003113815.1 Sphenodon punctatus
AATCCCACCTCACCCCATCCATCCTTACCCTTCTCCCTCGCCAAATGCCTGACAGAACAGCCAGTTCTTACAATTCCTACAGAAAACCGGGAGCTCTGGGACCAGACGGGTCCCCACCAGGAGGGAGTTCCCGTGGCGTGGCCACCAAAAATGCCCTGTCCTGCGTGGCCCCCCGGAAAACCCGGGGGACCTCCAACAGGAAAGGTAGCCCCATGTAGAGCGCATTGCAGTAGTCTAATCGAGAGGTAATAAAAGCATGGATGATCGTGGCATGTCCAGAACCGAAACCAGCGGCCAAAGCCGCCGCACCAGATGTAATTGGCGGAAGGCACTCCTTGCCACAGCCTCCACCTGGACATCCAGGCAGAGCTGCGCATCAAGGAGCACCCCCAAGTTCTGTACCTGGGACGTCAGTGGAGGGCAGACCCCATAAATCGATGGAGCTGTCACCTCCATCGACCTACCCACTAGCATCACCTCCGTCTTGTCAGGATTCAGTCGCAGTCGGTTAGCCCTCATCCAATCCCCCACAGCTGTCAGACAGCGGGTAAGCACCGAGACAGCCAGACCTGGGTCAGCTGAAAATGAGAGATACAGTTGGGTGTCATCCGCATATTGATGACACCGCACCCCGAACTCTCTGATCACTTCACCGAGCGGTGCATATACACATTGAACAGGAGAGGGGACAAAACCGAACCCTGCGGTACCCCACACGGGAGATCTTGGTAAGATGAAAAATAATCACCGAGTACCACTTGCTGAGTTCTCCCGGTCAGGAATGAGTGGAACCACTCAAGAACGGTCCCGCCCACCCCTGCACTGTCCTGCAGGTGTCACCAACATCTTGTGGTCAACAGTATCAAATGCTACCGAAACATCTAAAAGGACCAACAGGGTCGATCGACCCCGGTCCTTTTCTCGTTGAAGATCATCTACCAATGCAACAAGTGCTGTCTCAGTACCATGCCCCGGACAAAAGCCAGACTGTGAAGGATCCAGATAACCAACATGGTCCAGATGCCTCTGGAGCTGCTGAGCCACTACCCGTTCAATAACCTTCCCTAAAAAGGGAAGGTTAGAGACAGGCTGATAGCTGGTAGCTGCCAGGGGAGTCAGCGTCAAGCAATGGTTTCTTGAGCAGAGGCTGTACCACCGCCTCCTTGAGGCAGCTCGGCACTCTGCCCTCCCACAGGGCAGGACTGACCAGCCCCCTCACAACCTGGAACAACTCCGCTGGATGGGATTTAGCGGACGCTATGTGGGTAGCAAAGAACTCCCTCTTTGCTATTCGCATAGCCACGGCATAGGCCCGTAAACTGGCTCTATGTTGTAATCTGTCAGCTTCAGCGTGAGAATGATGCCACTGTCGCTCCAACCGTCACCCCTCTAGCTTCAGGACTCGCAGCTCCTCAGAGAACCAAGGAGGCCTGTGGGGCTGCCGCCTGGGCAATGGATGTCTGGGAGCTGTTTGATCGATGGCCTCAGTTAGCATGATGTTCCAAAGCTCAACGAGGTCATCGATGAGACTGTCGTCAAGGTCAGAGGGTAACTCCTCCAGAGCATCTAGAAACCGCACTGGGTCCATCAACCTCTGGGGGCGGACCATTCTAATAGGTCCCACACAGTGCTGGGGGCAGACATGCACTAGAAGGGAGGTCTGCAGGAGGTAATGGTCCATCCATGACAAGGACATAGTTGTTATTTCCCCCATTAACGGAGCACCCGCCTCGAGGCCAGTGCAGAACATGAGGTCCAAGGTATGTCCTCCAAGATGTGTCAGGCCGATGACCCTCTGGGACAGGCCCATGATTGCCATGGCGGCCATAAACTCATGCTCGGCACCCCCAAGCACAGCGTCGGTGTGAATGTTGAAGTCCCCCAGGACTATCGTCCTGGAGGACCGCAACACCACCTCCGACACTGCCTCTGCCAAAGCATGCAGGGAGGCTGCTGTATTGGTAGGTGCACAGTATACCAGCAGCACTCCCCAACTGTCCCCTGCCCAATCAAACACAAGATGGAGACCTTCAGTACCTATAATATCCCGCACTGGATACCTCCTTGCTGACCACCCCTCTTTAAAAATCATAGCTACACTGCCCCCCCATCCCTCCAACCGCGGCTAGTGTTGCACGGAATACCCGGCCGGAACAAGATCAGCGAAGATAGGCCCCGATTCATTGTCCAGCCAGGTTTCCGTGATGCACGCGAGATCAGCAGCACAGTTCAGGATATCTATTCTAGCTTGGAAAATCTGCAAATATGGTTCTGAGATTATGATGGCTGCTATTTCACTAGCTCTTTTTAATGAAGTTTAAACCTCCACCCCATAACCAGTTAATTTGCATGCCCCTATAATTAATTCACGTTGCCCCAGGGGCACAAATGAAATGGTTATGGGTGGGGGGGCAGTGTGAATTGATTATATGGGGGCAGGGATGCAAATTAACTGGTAATGGGGTGGGGGCAGCATGAATTGATTATGGGGGCACAACTGAACTGGTGTTTATATATATATATATCTTTTCAAGGCATAATGCACTTCGGTGTCTTGTGTGTTTGATAGCAGCATCCCCAGGCCTGCAGAGCCGGGTAGCGCCCCTACGCCTGCCGGCGGGACACAAAGAGATGGTCCACTTTGGGGTTTTTTTGGTTTTTTTTAAAAAGAGGGGGTCTCATTCCCTAGTGATTATCCCGTCATTTCTTTTTGGATTGTTCAGATCTCTTTATTATCTTCTTCTTTTACAGTCTCTCTTAAGGACTGGAGAAGAGATGATAACTCCTAGCTTCCTCAATTTTGCTGAAGGAGAGAATGACACTGGTACTGGGAGATTCGGTGTTGAGAGATTGGGTGCTGAGGGAGAGGGTGCTGGTGATAGTACAGGAGAAGGTGTTGGTGCTGAAGAGGGTGTCTGTGCCAGAGATGTTGGTATCGGGAAGGTTGGTGCCGGGGAAGAAAGAGGTTCTGAGGAGGATGGTGCTGGGCCCAACTTCAGTGAAGATGGTGGTCAGGATTGAGGAGACATTTTAGAGAGTTCTTCAGGTGCTTCAAGTGCCTTTTTGGTCAGCTGAAGGTGAACTGAAGGTGCCTTTTTCTATTCTTTATGGCTCTGCCCAATAGGCTTGCACAGGGGGAGCGACCTGTGGGTTTGTAAGCCTCACTGAGGCAAACGAGGCACTGATTGTGCAGATCTATGATAGGGGATGGACGTTGGGCAAGCAACACATTTTTAAAGCCTCCCTTTTTACCGACAGCTGCCATAGTAGCAGCTTGAGGGACTAAACCCCATCTAGAATTGAAGAAAGATCTTTCCTTCTTTCTTTTGATAAATAAAGGGTGATTTTAACTGCTATCGACAGTTCCTCACAGGGAAGAACCAAAGAAGGCTGTTTCTAACTACCGAATGCTGTGGTGGTTGGAAGGAACTGAGGTACTTTGTGCTCTGCCCCTCCTATTTATAGCCTCGCTACAAGACCACCAACAGCACAAGATGCAAGGGGAGGAGCAGTGGATAAACTGCTTCTAGAAGATTCCTGAAGCCAATCTGTGCAGGCACAGCTCCTACTGGTTGGAGTCCACGGAGCCCCACTCAAAGAAGAACCTGCCCAACTAACACGATCTGATGTCAACGGGAAACCTGTGTCTCTGGCAAATGAGATGTAAAATATTTAACTCTGACTTTTTCAATATAACTTCCTGGTGAAAGAAAAAAGAAGGTACTACATTAGATTAGAGAAGATTGTAAACACTCTAATATTATAGATCAGTACCTACTTTTTAAGTTAGAAAAATGAAATGAGGTTTAAACACTAAAATGAAGTAAAAGGGGTGGGAATATCAGTTCTCCCGAGATCCGATATTGCCGGTATTTGGGTGTATCGGCGTAATCCAATATTTACCTGTACTGGCATACCAGATTTTTAACATTGGCTGCAGTACCTGATTTTTTACATTGCAGCCATTGAAGTCAATAGCCGCAATGTAAAAAATCCGGTACTGCAGCCAATGTTAAAAATCCGGTATGCCGATACCGGTATATCCGGTACCTGGGAGATCCGATACCGGTACATCCGGTACCTGGTATTCTCCCCGGTGTCCCACCCCTGTGTCAAGCCTACCATTATTGTGCTATAATACAGTGACCACTGACCTTCAGTATTTCCAAAGTGGAACAATAAGGTGCCAGAAGTTAAGATTTTTATTCAGATTACATTTGTGTTCCATAAACTAAGGCAAATGCAGTATAGTTAGTCCTCTGTCATCTTTTCTTCCTCTTTATCATCTTCTATTTCATTCTTTGTTTTCAGTTTCAGATGCAAGGATGGTGCAGTACCAGCTTACCAATCCCTGTGAAGTTTTTCTTTTGGGTCAGTTTTTAATTTGGTTTTTGGCATACACAATGGTAGCTAAATGCTGTTGTAACTAGGGATGGGCGAACAGATCACAGTTCGAGTTCGGCTGCGTTCGGTTCAGCTGTGTTCGGTTCGTCCATTCGGTTAGTTCGCTGGGTTCAGGATCGGCTGTTCAGTTCGGCCGTTCGGGAAATGTTATGGGTGTTTTTTTTGTTTTTATATGGTGTTTTGGTTTTTTATTGGGTTTTATATGGGTTTTTTGTTTTTTATTTGGTTTTTTGTTTTTATATTGTTTTGTTTTTTTAAATCTAATATTATATCTATCTATCTACACTAAATCTAACTGCTATTAACTATTCTAAATGCTATGAACTAAATGGATTATTTAATAAGTACACAGTCCTACTCCTACAAACACTAAAACTAAATCACTAACGCTATCTCTATCACTAAGCTAGCTCCTACAATTACTATCCCTAACCAATCTAATCTAATCTCTCTCTTATCTCTCTCTATATGGGATGGGGGAGAATCACAAACACAAGGTTTCAGTTTAAGGTTTAAGTTTCATTTCAGTACAAAACTGAAATGAAACTTAAAGCAATCTAATAATCCTACTCAACGCCTGCTGTTCAGGAACAGTGACTAGCTCAGAAGGTGTTGGGAAGGGGGGAGGCAGATAGTTTCATTTCTTGCAAGCCTCTCCACCCCTGGTGCCTGGAAGTCTGCTCCTCGGTGACTAGGACTACCCCTCCCTGTCACCTTACAGTGAACCTTTTTTTGCCACCCGAACGCGATCTGAACTGACCGAACTTGTCGGCCATTTCGCCGTTCGGTGTTCTGTTCTGTTCTGTATGTTCGTGTTCAGGTTCGTGTTCACGTTCGGTTGTCCGAACAGGCCAAGTTCGGGCCAAACTCCGAACCGCGTTTGCCCATCCCTAGTTATAACCAAAGAAGGCCTAAATAAGCCTATGACAATGGTAATCTTCTATTCCTCCCACTCCATCCATTCTCCTTCAGAAATGCTAGTCTCTGTGTGGCACTGATTTGGTGTAATCCGGTCTTAATCCCTGCTAGCAGCAGGAGAGACATACGTATTGAGATGACAAATTATGGTTTCCTTATTGTTTTCTGGGCAAAGCCAGGTCTGAACGTTGTATAACATTCAATATTGTTGTATTTTGATATCAAGAAATGCAATAGTCTGTTAGTCTGTCCCTGTTCAGTTCTAATTAAATTCAATAGCAACAATATCACACTTTTAACACAGCACAGAACTGGACTTCCCTCTAAGCTATATAACAGGGGTTGTAAAAGTTCCCAAACCCAAGAGCCACATTCCAAAATCATCATCTTGCCAACACACATACATACGCACTCACACATGCATGCGTGCACACACAATCCTCTCCTGCTTTGTGAGTGGCTGTCTGAGTTGGTTTCAGCAATCCTGGAGATTCAGCTGTTGAGATTCAGGTGCAATGAAATAAGGTGCAGGATCATTAAGGAAGCACAAGACCAAGGACTAGCCCTGGCCATGAGCTGCATTTGGTTCCCAAGCTATAGTTTGTCCCCCCCGACCCACCCTGCTCCCAGCCAACATAACTCATTAAGAACCCATATTAATAGAAACAAGGAGGATGCCTCATCTTTCTCTCTTTAAAGTCTCTTTCTTCATGTCCTAAGGTAGACAATAGTCTTATAAATAAGAACATTTTAATTCCCTCAGAATCCATCAACAATGCTTTTTATGTCAGACTACTAAAACCATTTAATAGCACAAACTATTGTTTCTCTCACCTTTTGGGACTGACTGTACAATTCCTAGAATTCTATTATCAGCAGGAAAATACTGACAGCCTGATTTTGCAATTCTTACACATGCAAGTAGCTCTGTTAATAGGATTACTCAAACGACTCCAGACTGGTCAGTAAGTAAGGGTTGCAGAATCAGGCCATAAATATTAAACTTAAACATCATTGTTTCTGGAATGCAGTTCTAGCCTTAAGAATTTTTACCGTTTAAAAATATATACCTGTTGAACTATGGTTTTTGCACATTATTTATACAAATGCTTTTTAAGCAATCTGTTTTACTGTAGATAAGCATTAACGCTCATAGAGAAACAATGTTTCAGAGATACTAAATGATATTAAATATGGTGTGCTGATATTAATCCACTTCATTTGAGAGTTGAACTTGAATTTTAGATAATCAAGTCATGACAGATGTTAAGGATAGATATAAGATCAATATAAGTGTAGAGATATAAGTCAGTTGGAGATAGGAATAAAACCATGATAGATCAATCCTCCCCCTGTTGCCTTCAACAAGAAAAGTATATGTTTGATGTAACTGCTAAAATAATCTTCCTCTGAACAATGAGAAAATCTTTTTAAAACTAAAGCAAAAAGGACCAAACAGGAAACATTGTAAATTAAATTACAGACTCAGTGAAACAAGAATCGTTTTTCATTGTTTTCAAATACAGAAATAGTAATAACACAGATGGTTTAGGACAAGACCTTTTTTTTGCTATGGATTTCAAGTTCGGATTAAATCAACACCTATTTATATTATGTTTATAAAGTGACTAGGGACTGTTTTAATAAAGCCTGTCATGCTTATGCCTCCATCAAATTTGAAGTAACAATTAAACAAGCAGACTAATACCTAAGAAGAGTAGTATTAGCATTCTTTTAAATTTTATGTAAATTAAAAGCCAGGTGTTTACATTTAAAAATAAATAAATCATTTATGTACATTATAAAATTTACTTTATCAGGAAGGTACCATAATTGGAATAAGCAATTACATATGAAACACTCAATGGTTATTTCCATAGAAATATAGAGATTTACTGACTTTGAAACCAAATGCATTTTGACATCTCTTGACATTAACATCAGGTTTTATTTAAAACTGGGATGTATATACTGTAGTTAAGAGAAGAATATGCCGTATCCTTAAGTGGAAGTTTGGCACATCTTCACAAGAGTAAATACTACATACCTCACCCAAAAATGCAACCAAGTTACAACAGATGTTTGGATGTATAAATTTAGACAGATTCCTGTTACACCATGCTTCTTTATTTTTTCTTTGGAGGGAAAGATTTGATTTAAATAGTGGAACATTTTAAAGCTTTCCTTTAAACTCTCATTCAATGTGCAGATACAGCCACATGCTGCTGCTTTGTTAATGCAGGTCCTATTGTTAGGCACTACAATAATGATTTGTTATATAAAATGAAACATCAAAATGATTTCCTTTTGGTCATTAAAATAAAAGAACTTCAAAGTGCATGTTCTCTTATAGGCAAGAAGTACAGTGAATGTAATTCAGCATTCAATAGGTTACACCACTGGTTAGTAAGCCCTGAGGAAGTTTTAAATCTTCAGGTTTTTGTAGGTCATGCAGAATCTTCCCCAAATCATTTGAATAATCTTAGAAGTCCTTCAGAATACAAGTGCTGTAAGAGAGGAAAAATTATTAAATGTAGTACATTTGCTTCCTGTGAAAATACAGTCTGAGGTATGTATGTGTAAAATCTATGGTCTTGATACTACAGGTCCTTTGTGTGTGAAATTTTCTTTCTCTTCAAGAGAGGTTCTGAACATAGAAGTTTTGCAGGATTAGGCACTAATAACTTGATTTTTCAAAGACACACAAAACTTCCACTAAGCCAAAAACAACTGTGGACCCTCGCCACCTCTGAAAATTAACTTACGAGTGTCTTCCCACCAGGCCGCTAAGTATACATACAAATTTTTCACTTTACAGAAACAGAGGAGTCAGTGTTACAACTAGAAATCTTATGGCACAAAGGCACTAAATATTTATGAAATCAATATATATGAGTAGGAAGGAAGATGAAGACAACTGAAGATGATTTTTCTTAGGCTGATCACTAGTCTGAGGGCAGTTCTAACATTACATTGGGGGTGGGTGGGAACTTCTGCGATTGCAATAGCAGCTATGTTATTGCAGAAATCAGCATGTGTGAGAATGTGCTATTCCGCTTTTATGCCACAAAAACACTCACACATGACTGGGTCTTGAAATGTAGCTCTTACAAGGATGGGTGTTCACCCGGCATAAAAGTGGAATAGTGCGTTCTCATGTGAGCTAATTCCTGCTATAACAGAGCCATGATTGCCATCACGGATGTTTTCCCCTCCTCCCATGTTAGTAACATGAGAAAGCACCCTGAGTCTTGTATTGCCGTTACAGCATGATATCAACAGCTTATCTAGTTGGTCTCAGTCTGGGATTACACACATTTCTCCTTGGTTCAGGTCTACTGTCACTACTATTAGCATTTTAAAAAATTTAGCCAGATCAAAGTTGTAGTTGAAATCTTGGAAGTACC
Organism: Sphenodon punctatus; assembly: GCA_003113815.1. Classification (NCBI taxonomy): domain Eukaryota; kingdom Metazoa; phylum Chordata; class Lepidosauria; order Sphenodontia; family Sphenodontidae; genus Sphenodon; species Sphenodon punctatus. The sequence goes on from QEPC01007352.1 coordinate 555,060, forward strand.
AGTTTTCTAGGGCAAAACAGTACATCACATGTAGAGGGGCATCTGTAATACAGAGGTTCTAAAAGCACAGAAGTCTGAATTCACTCCAAAGTCTATTTACTATCAGAGTGTAGCAGGATTTCTACTGAGAGTAACTGAGATTTGATGGCTATTTTCTTGAGTTCCAAAACTTTTCTACCTTGCCAGTCTATTCTGGGACATTAGAGTACTTGGAGGAACTCTCAAGAATCATTGGTTCCTTCCTGTGTATCTTAGTGATGGAACTCAGCAGAAAGGATCCATCTGGAAAAAAAAGTTCTCTTGGCTTGAAAAGAAGCATTTTAAAGAACTATTTTGGGATGGGGCTTAGGAATATTTAGGAAAAGAGCAGGGAAACTATGCATCCACACCAATGTACTTGAGCAAACACTATCATAGTAGGAACTTCTCCACAGGGAGTCAGGAAGAGCAGTTAAGCTGTAAGGGATTTCGAAATAGGGTGTTAACAAATGAGATGGTAGCCCCCTGGAGTCCATGATCTATCTAAGCATTCCCACTCAAGTTTAGCGTGTACAGCATAATAAATGGGTAGCCCCCTATGTGGATTTCTTGTGTGTTTGGGCAACCCCCACTCAGACACTACTCACATGTTTAGCATGACAAGCCGAATGCACGGGCAGGCATTCTTCCCCATCATGCTCTGCCCACCAACTCCCTCCCTTCTCAGTATCCCACCCCCTATGATACGTCACCAGTTACATAACATAATCTTCAATGATTGATTCCTGTTTTCTTGAAACATAATCATTCAACAACTAATTGGCTTGTTACATCTTAATACGTAAATGTATATTTGTCAGTTACTATGGTTTATTTTACTTATTTATGTGAATTTATATGCCAACCTTCCGATAGAGGTTCAGGGCGGCTCACAATTCATAAAACAATAATAATAAATAATAATAATAATAATAAAACTGAAATAATAAAAACTCCCACCTTCCCTTCAAAACTCCCACCCACCCCTACCCAACCCAGCCAACCCCTATCCCTGCCTCCCAAATGTTTTTTCAAATAAAAATGTTTTGCACCGCCTCTAGAAAATGCTTAGGCTCAGGCTCAAGTGAACCTCCTGGGGAAGGGAGTTCTACAAAAATGGGGCAGCAACCGAGAACTCCTTCCTGCGTACCCCATCCCATGGACAAAGGTAACAGACAGAACCTGCAAGAGGGTGCTTCCAGCCAACTGTAGGAGCCACAATGGAACATGCTAGGACAGGTGTCTTTCAGATATATGGGACTCAGACTGCTTGGGGCTTTAAAGGTTAAAACTAGCACCTTGAGTTGTGCCCAGAAAACTATAGGTACCCAGTGCAGACTTTGGAGCATCAGTGTAATTGCTCCCAGCGACTAGTTCCTGAAAGGAGCTGTGCCGCTGCATTCTGCACCAGCTGCAGCACCCGAACAGTCATCCCCAAGTAGAGTGTGTTGCAGTAATCTAGCCTCAGGGTGATGAAAGCATGGATGGCAGTCACCAGCTCTGAATCAGAAAGAAAAGGCTACGGCCTTCTCACCAGATGGGAGGTGGTGAAAAGCGCTCCTGGCCACCGCCGCCAACTGGTATTTCAGGTGCAGTGAGGAATCCACAAGCACTCCAAGGCTGCAAACCTGATCAACCAGAGGGGGTCAGACTCTATTAACAAAAGGCATCCCAATCCCCTCCAAGTCACAAGACCAGTCAGCCATCATCATTTCAGCCTTCTCAGGATTCAACTTCAATTGGCTCACCCTCATCCAGTCCCCGAAAGCAGCCAGACATCGAATAAACACCAAGACTGTGGGATCTGGGTTGGATGAAAAAGAGAGGTAGAACTGAGGGTCATCAGCATATTGATGACATCTCACCCCAAACCTCTGAATGACCTCGCCCAGTGGCCTCAGATACACATTGCACAAGAGGGTATACAGAATAGAAACCTGTGGGACCCCACAGGGAGCTCCTGAGGGACAACGAGCAATCGCTCATCACCACCCGCTAGGACCTTCCTGACAGGAAGGAACAGAACCACTCAAGAGCGGTCCTGTGCACCCCCACCACGTCCTGCAGTCGTGTCAACAACACCCCATGATCAACTGTATCAGAGGCCGCTGAAAAATCTAACTTGATCAACAAGGTAGAATTCCCCTTGTTCATTTCAAGGTTCAGATTATCGATCAAAGCCACAAGCACAGTCTCTGTGGCACACCCAGGACGAAAATCTGACTGAAATGGGTCCAAGAAGCTGACAGCATCAAGATGAGCCTGGAGCTTCTGGACAAGCACTCATTCAATAACGTTCCCTAGAAAGGGAAGACCAGAGACAGGCCGGTAGCTGGACAGGGAGTCAGCGTCCAAAGATGGTTTCTTGAGCAGGGCCTCGACCACAGTTGTTTTAAGGAGTTCTGACACCCTCCTTTCCCATAGGAAGGCACTGACAACCCCAGCCAACAACAGCCCCAGTGTCTCCTGGCTGGCTTCCACTAGTCAGGATGGGCAATAATCTAATTCACAACCAGTTGCCCGCATCAGCACCTCCCTTGCATCAGTGGTGATCCCAATTGAAACTGATCCAAACGAACAGGTGAAGACTGAGCTTCCATAATCCCAAACTCTGACTCTGCAGCTGAAATAGCAGTGCACAAGTCATGGCGAATACCAGTAATTTTGTCTGCAAAGTAATTAACAAAAATGTCACAGCAGGCATTAGATGACTCCGTGTCCTGCTGTAGACAGGCTGGATTAACCAGACCCCTTTCCACGTGGAACAGGTCCACTGGATGAGACTTTGCAGAGCTTTCTTCACCGCCATCACAGCCATGGCGCGGTCCCACAAAAACTATTCTGCAATTGGTTGCCTTCAGCGCAAGTCAAGCGCCACCTGTGCTCTAACCGCCTACCCTCCCTCCCATGGTGGCCCCCAGCCCGAGTTGGTCGTGCGAGAACAGACATGCTAAGCCCATTGTGGCCCAGTCAGGCGGACCTTACCCCGGGCTGTGACCTTGGAGATTTTCCGAGGTCACAGTTTAGGCTAGCCACCAACATGGCCCTGGGCAAATCCTGGGCCAACATCTGGCGGCATGTGTTTACACGTGCTGCCAGGCCCCAAGCCACAGTGGGCTAAAATCATGTCTGTTTTTACCCACTGTCCCCCTATCCTTAAAAAGACTTATTTTTGACCCTTCTGCCACCTCCAACACCTTATCTCACTCATCCCTTTTGATTCCAAACTTCCTGGATGTGATTTCTACACCTGCTGACTTGACTTTCTTTCCTCCAATTTGTCCCTTGATTCCCCTTCAGTGTGACTACAATCCTTTCCACTCAACTGAGATTGCTCCTACCATAATCACCAATCACCTCCTCATAACCAAGTCTAAGGGCCTCATTCCATCCTCAACTTGCTTGTCCTCTCTGCTGCCTTGACCTGGTCAACCACTCCCTCCTCAATTCTCTTAAATCCCTTGGTTTCTGGGGCTCAGTTCTCAGCTAGTTCTCCTCCTATCCCTCTAGCCACTCCTTGATTCTCTCTGTTGCTGGTACCACCTCTGCCTCCTCTCCCCTCTTAGTTAGAGTTCCCTTGTTCTTGGCTCCTTTTTTCTTCTTGCTGTACACTCTCTCCATGTGCAAATTTATTTATTTATTTATTTCCTTCTATTTATATGCCGCCCCACCATGCCTACGGCATCCTGGGGCAGCTTCCAACATAATATAAAATAATTTTTTAACATAAAAAGTCTAAAACATCTTAATTAAAACAAATTTAAAACACCCCCCACAGAAATTAACCCCCACCCTCCCCTTCAAAGGCCTGGGCGAACAGCCAAGTCTTACAAATACGTCGAAAGGCCAACAGGCCCGGGGCCAGGCGAGCCTCCTCCGGGAGGGAGTTCCATAACCGCAGCCCGGCCACCAAGAACGCCCTCTCCATTGTGGCCCCCCGTCTTACACGTGGGACCTCCAGAAAGGCGCCCCCGGTGGACTGAAGGGATTGCTGTGAGGCGCGGAGGGCGAGGCGGTCCCCGAGTTATGAGGGGCCCAGACCATGCAGGGCTTTGTAAATCAATACTAACACCTTGAATCTGGCTCGGTACGCTATAGGCAGCCAGTGCAGAGCGCGGCGCACTGGTGTTATGTGCTCACGCCGCCCCGTCCCCATCAGGAGATTTCTAGCCTCGAGGTGATGAAGGTATGGACGAGAGTGGCCAGATCGGGCGCGGAGAGGTAAGGTTGAAGCCCCCGTACCAGATACAGCTGGCGAAAGGCGACTTTAGCCACCGACTCCACCTGTCGATCCAGACGGAGGTCCGAATCCAAAACCACCCCCAGACTCCGAACCTGAAGAGCAACAAGCGGGCGAACCCCCCCTATCAGGGGGGCCAGCACCTCCCCTGCCCTTCCCACCACCATCACCTCCGTCTTATTGGGATTGAGCTTCAGTCTGCTCTGCCGCATCCAATCCACCACGGCCTCCAAACATTGGGAGAGTAACGAGACAGCAGGACCTGGGTCAGTTGAAAACAAGAGGTACAGCTGCGTATCAGCATATTGGTGACAGCGCACCCCGAACCCTCTCACGATCTCCCCCAGGGGCTGCATATACACATTGAACAACAGCGGAGACAGAATGGAACCCTGCGGAACGCCGCAGGTCAAGACTCGGGGGCTGGATGTTTCAGCCTCCAGCACCACCCGCTGGCTTCTACCCGAGAGGAATGAGCGGAACCATCCAAGGACAGTCCCGTCCAGACCTCCCAAGTCTCGCAGCCGTCTCAACAGCAGCCCATGGTCCACTGTATCAAAAGTGGCAGAGAGATCTAGCAGGATCACAAAGGTCGAACATCCTGCATCCATCTCCTGGCGGAGATCATCCACCAAGGCCACTAACGCCGTCTCAGTACTGTAGCCGGGGCGGAACCCAGATTGACACGGGCCAAGGAAACCGATGCTGTTCAAATGCGCCTGGAGCTGCAGTGCCACTGCCCATTCAATAACCTTCCCTAAAAAGGGAAGATTAGAGACGGGTCGGTAGCTGGCGAGTGCGTCCACATCCAAAGATAGCTTCTTCAGCAGGGGGCGCACCACAGCCTCCTTGAGACTGGGTGACAATCTCCCCTGCTGAAGGGACACATTCACTACCCTCGTCAGCACCGTCCCCAAGGTCTCCCTGGAGGCTTTCACCAATCAGGACGGGCACGGCTCTAGTTCAGAACTAGTGGCTCTGACAGACTCCAGGACATTTACTTTATCAGCCGGTGTCACTTCCTGAAACTCATCCCCGAAAGATTGACCAGACGGTGCCTCCATAACCTCGTGCCCCTCGCTTACTGCTTCCAATCCGGTGTCAAAGTTACTCTGGATCTTAGCTATCTTGTCTGCAAAGTAGGTGGCAAACTCCTCACAGCGGGCCTGGGACAAGTCCCCGTCCAGGCGGAGGGAGGCCGGACTGACCAGCCCCCGCACCACCCGGAACAGCTCCGCTGGACGCGGCTTCGCAGACGCTATGAGGGCGGCAAAGAATTCCTTCTTTGCTGTCCTCACAGCCTCAACATAGGACCGCAAGTGGGTCCTATTGAGAAGTCGGTCAGATTCAGAGCGAGTCCGACACCAGCGTCGCTCTAGTCTCCTACCTACTTGTTTCATACACCGCAGCCCCTCAGTAAACCAAAGCCTCCTGGAACCGCTGCGGTTCCATCAGCCTCCGAGGACGGACCAACCTAACTGGTCCATTCCCCTTCTGGAGGAGGTGCACTGAGAGGCTGGCCCGTAGGAGATAATGATCCGTCCATGACAAGGGCGTGACCCTCACATCCCCCTCATGGAACTGTATGGCTTCAACTATCAGCAGTATGCTGATGGCATCCAACCCTATCTCTCCAGCCCCACTCTCCCTGCCCTCCATCCAGCCTCGCATCTCTGTCTCTCTGACATCTGCGCTTGGATAGCTCACTGTCCTCTTAAGTCTAATATGCACAATAATTAATTACTCATCTTCCCCACCCACACATTTTCTTCCCATGGATGATGTCATCATACATCACATCCCCCAGGCACATAGCCTCAGATTCATCTGTAGCTCCTCCCTCTCTACATATTCACTCTGTTGCTAAGGCCTGTCACTTCTTCCTCCATAACCACTAAAATTCATCCTTTCCTTACTGCTCTCACAAAACTGTAGTTCATGCTCTAGTCAGTTCTTGTCTTGACTGCTGCGACCCTTACTGGCCTTCCCCACTCTCTACTTGACCATCTCACTTCTCATCAGTACTATATATTGTATCTCACCCACCACTTTGATCATGTTCAGACCCTCCTCTACTCCCTCTTCCCCTTCACATCCAGCACAAACTCCTTGTCCTCACCTTTGAGGATCTTCATGAGCTTGCTCCTCTCTATCTTCCTGCCATCATTTCACACTATGTTCCCACCTGGAAACTTCACTCTTCCTCTGTTATCACCTTCACCTGCCCCAGAGTCTCCTGCACCCTAAACTATCTTCACACTTTTTCTCATGCTGCCCCCTACACCTGGAACTTCCTCCCCCAGCACATATACTCTGTTTCCTACTGATCTTTAAATCTTTCCTAAAAACCTACCTCTTCTGTCAGGTTTTCCCTAGCTTATCGTTCCCATGGATTGCTTACTGGTGCTTCCCCTTATACGGTCTTATCCTTCAGGGTACTCCTCTTCCCCATGTAACTAATACGATATTCGTACCTGACGCCTGGGGTTGTTAAAATGACATGTAGGCAAAGACGCAGCAGAGGAGAGGAGCCCGATGCTGGCAGCAGCGCCGACGCAAACGGGGTTCTGCCACGTCGAACAGGATTCTGTCGCGGTTTTGCTCATGCATGACAGGGTTGGATTTTGTGCCATCATGTGCAAGCAAAGCTGCGGCAGAACCCCATTTGCACAAGTGCCACTGCCGTGTCTTTGTCTGTGCATCATTTTAACAGCACCAGGCATCAGGTGTGAATATGGTTGGAGTCAAACACATGCATCTGCAACTTCATGACTGTATCCCTGCCTCTCTCTATGTTCCATTTCCCCTTGTCTCTCTCTTCCATGTCACTTCTATATTATAAGCCCCTTGGGACAGGGACCTGCCTCTAATCATGGCTGTTCACTTCCAGACACATTGTTGGTGGTAAATAAATAAATAAATAAAAATAATAATAAATAGTAGAGACCTTGGTCCTGATTCTCTTTTCACTAAACTAATTTTACACTAGGAAATTCCACATAACTTCAACCAAAAACATGATCACAATTAAGGCATTTCTTCTATTTCCACCAAAAGTTCTGACTCTAAGTTTGTGTGCACTTTCATGGTTGGGGTGGTCCCTGATTTACTTACCCTTCCAAAGATTTGTCCAGAGTTCGCTCAGGAGATCTATGTAAACGTTCAGGTGATGTTGCCCTTATTGTTGAGGTTAATTGATATGAGGTAGTCATACTTTGGCGGCGAAGCTCTTGTACAGCACGTTCCCTAAAGAAAATGGTAATTTATTTTAAAGAAGAGCACATCACAAAGAAGCAAAGTTTCTCCAAATAGTTTTTGTTTAGACGCATGTTAATTTTATGTTACAACTGAATATGGGATGTAAAAAATGGGAGTATACTTGTGTTCTTGATGCAGCTCAGTTTGGCAGCATTAAACCTTAAGACCATAAAGCTATAGAATTACAACTTTTTGACAGTTCTGCACTATAAGAAATGCCATCTACATGAGAATTTAAGCAAAAATTCCTTTTGCTCTTCTCTTGTATTTGCCCAAATGGAAGACAAAAATATCATAATATCATGACACTCACAGTAGTCCATGTTTCTTTTGGATAAAATTATATTTTTCACATTTCCATGATTGTGCAAGATCTATTACAGAGCACACAATTTCTGTACCAGTTGCTTTCCATTAATGCATTACTTTTTTCTAACTCTCATTGCTTTGTAAAGAACTTACATGACCCAATCCAAGGTCTGCATGCACACCTGAAGCATGCACAGAAACCAAAATTACAATTACACATGCACACATAGTGTGTGCATGCAGGGGGACCCAGGGAAAGTCCCTTGACCCCTGCTGCCACCATGGCAGACATTTTATTCCCACTTCTCCCTCTCCTGGTTGTGACAGGGTTGGGAGTCAAGGGACTCTCCCCAGGCCCCACTGCATGCACATACTGTGTGCATGCAACTGCAGTTTCTGTCTGCGTGTGACCCTGTGGGGTGTGTGCGGATCTTGGATGGCATACATTTCTACATTATGAAAGCCAGGGCCGGCCTTAGGATGTACGGGGCCCAGGGCAAAGATAAAGTGCGGGGGCCCTAGTGGCCTCTCCCCCTTGGGGGCAACCTCTGAGGTGCCCTGAAGGTCGCATGTTTGGGGCTCCACTGAGCGGGAGTGGTGCCCCCACAACCTGTCCTGGTGGAAATAGAGGCCATTGCGAGGACCTCAGAAAGAGCAGGGCCCGGGGCCCCAGGTTGCTCTGTGGTAAGACCAGCCCTGATGAAAACTTGTATAAATTCTAGTCCTTTCTCTCTGTCGGTGCCTAAGTCAGTCATTGTTTCTGATGACAATGAAGTAGATGCTGACTGTGGTACACAAGGAACCACAGTGGTGGTTTAATGCAAAGTAAAACAATATTATAGAGGTATGTTGCTTGTAAAATAACTGGATAAAATGAAGATTCTGACTGATTGCCCCAAAGTGTAGAATCAAGAATCTGTGAGTCATTGGCAAGGCAGTACTAAAGGCAGTTTGTCATATATTCAATTTGTCACCTACAGTACAGGCCTAACCTTTCCTGCCTATACTTATACTTATCCCATACTATACTATAGTTATGCTAAACATACTTATATACTCATTAGTGGGTAATTTCAGATGTTACAATACCATGGTCAACCCCCCGTGGTGGCTGCGGTACCGTAATGTCTGTTGGGCCCAAAAGAGATTCCCGCCAGATGTTCACCCACCGGCAGGAATCTCTTTGACCACACTTTTGGCTCTCCGGCCGCCCGGCGCTCCAGAAGTGTGGTCAATGAAACCATAGTATCGTAACGTCTGTTACTGCCCCACGGCCTGGAATCGGCGGACGGTAACATCTGTTACCGCCACCAATTCCGGGCTGTGGCCCAGACCCCAGGAAGGATCGGGCACAGCAGCCACTCACCCGTCTCCTAGAGGACGGGCGGCTGGGGGAGTGGGGATGTGCGGCCGCACGTCGCACCGCGCAGCCCTGCCCCCTCCCCCGATCCGGAATCAGCCGGCACGTCTGTTGACCGGCCGATCTGATTTCTGAGAGGGACGAAGAATTGACCATGCGCCGCGTCAAGAAGGGAGGCAGGCACGTCTAAAATTACCCATATACTTATTTACTCATTTACTCAATTTACTTGTATACCTAGGATATGCTTAAGGGCAATATTAATTTGTTTGGGGATCTAGCAGGAATTAGTGGGGTAACATAAGCAGTGAGGCACTGGCTTTTCATAGGCCAAAAAGTCAGCTTTTATAAAATGTGGAATAAAAGCAGCTTAGTAGAACAGCTTGCTGGAGCAATATAATGCAATAGTAAATTTCGTTTAGATTTGGTGAAGTAGAAAAGGGAGGTTTTGCCTAACATTTATTGGAATGATAAAATAAATATTGCTAGGGAATTAACAGAAAGGTGTTAGCAGTGCGTTAGCCAGCTGAAAAAGTTGTAGGCATCCAGGGTGATTTCAGACATTACGGGCTCCCGAATCACCACAGTGGATTCCCAGCGGTGGCGAGCTGACCACCCACCCACCGTGGTCCAGGAAGGCCCTGAACAGATGTGACGACTGGGACCACAGCAGAGAATTGAGTCGACAGACCACGGCCCGGGGCAGCACAACAGACGTGATGCCAAATCCGGGCCGTGGTCAAAACACCCAGAAGGCACCGGGGAGGGGCGAGCAGCAGACATGGTCGAGAGAGGGCAAACGAAGCCAGAAGGACCAAAAGGAAACGCCCACACAAGGGAAATGGGAAGGGATGGGGAGGAAGGAGAAGAGCTGCCGAAGCGGTACACACAACAGGCACAGAGAAAACGAGGTCAGAGCGGAACACACAGCACAAACACACGCCCGCACGGGAAAGGAAGGGAAGGGGGAACACAGCGGGATGGCCAACACACACGGCACAAGGGGCAAAGGGGGGAGGGGACTTGCCCGGGGGCAGGGCAGGACACGGGGAACAGCATCCAGAACCCCGACGACAACAGCACAGGCAGCATGGGCAACCCCACAGCTACACAGGCAATCCTGGCACGGGGGGACCCCCCCAGGGGCAGAGCACAGGCACAGGGGGAGGCCACCCGGACAGGGAGCAGCCTGGGAATGGTCCAGGAAGTAGACAGGGACCCCATGCACCAGCGAGGGTGTGATGAATGCAACGGAGGGGAGCCAGAGCCAAAGAGCTGAGCAGGCGATCCAACACCCCCCCCCCAGGAGGACGCCGGGAGGCGCAGTCCGGGGGCCCCAGAACCCCACGGTCATAAAGTCAACCCGGGGGTGGGGTGGGGGCACGGGCACAGGAGGTATCGCGGCTGGGGTGCTGGGAGCCGGCTCGGCGATCAGGACACAGCCACAGGAGAAGGCAGTCACAGAGGGGAACAACAGTTGCAGAGGCTGACGGGGGGCCCGTGGAGGGGGCCCAGAGCCACAGACAGGGGCAGCGGAACCCCAGGAACCCGCCAGCACAGCAGCGAGCCCGGGACAGCATGGAGGGAGCGGGCAGCAACCCACAGCGTTGGGGCGGAGGTGGGAGCTCACAATGGGGTCAGCATCCAGGGCTCACAAGGCACAGGGGGCCTCACAGCCAGCTGCAGGTGTCCATGAAGGGGTCCGGGGCCGGGTGGCCCGCCAGGTGCACGTAGTGGGGCCACTGGAGCATGCCCCGACGGTATCCCAGTGCAGACATGTGGTAGGCAACAAGGTAGTACGCCTCGAGGGATCCTGCATGGCGAGCCCCACCTGGACATCGGATCGGGACCATACACCAGCCAGCGCCATCAGCTCCACCCCGGTGGGCTCCGACAAGCCATAGTCAGAAGCTGGGGGCCACAGAAGGTGACCAAGCTCCAACAGGCAGTCACAGACCACCCCAAGTGATCGCTGGTACCCATGGGCCCCGTGAACGCAGTCAAAGAAGGACACAGCCAGGGCCGGGCCCCCCTCCGCCAGACAGGCCATGTAGGCAGCCAGGCTGTACGCAGAGAGAGCAGACACGGTCTCCACCATGGACCACCTCACATGCGAGCACCTCATCTCCGGGATGCGCCCATCGGGAAACGGACACAGGCCCAGCGTCTCCGCATGCAGCCGGCAATCGCAGGCACTCACCTCATAGCCAAAGTAGCGCAGGCCGGAGCTCAGACTCGCATAGGCACCTGTGAGGCTGTCCGGGCAGCTCAGGAGCAATTGCACAGCCGGGGAATGCCACAGGTCACATAGGGCGATGGTCTCGCAGAAGGTCCAGCTATGGGGGGCGTCGGAGATATTGGGGCCCGCGAGCCCTGGGGAAGCATTGCCAGCCATGGTCCAGCAAGCGGCGGATAATAACTGCAAGTAAAGAGGGGTCCCACAATCCCTGGAGGGATAGGAGGGGAAGCAGGGGAGCTCCAAGACTAAGCAATAAAGCCACAGGCCGCAACATGGCACGGCAAATGAGCGAGGCGTGGGGTGCGGACCCAGCCCAGCTGCTGGAACTGAGCCCACATACAGGCAGCCAAGACAGATAGGTAGGAGGTGATGACAGCAGGAATGCAGCTGCTGTCCGCGAGCCCAGGCGCAGGCCGGTTCATGCGACAGGCCTCGTGCAGGAATCGCAGGTGTACTAATGGGGCACCCCCTGCCACCCCGCCCCAGCCGAGGGGGCAGGCAAAGGTGACCTGGGCCCCCCCCGCCCGGTTAGCAAGCCGTGACCTGGGGGTGGGGCCACACATGCACCAGCCTATAACGGTTGCGGCTGCACCCCACCCGGGGCACCGTTCACCATGGAGCTGGGATGGTTGGGCGCTTGAGGGATGCACCTAGCATCTGCGCAGAGTGGTACCACTCTCACACTGACCTCTTGCGCATCAAGATGGCAGAGGTGCACCTGGCTGCCCGGCTGCGGGTGTGCATGGCCAGGAGTGCAGGTAGAGCCCGGCGAGCCCACCACGGGCGCAGGCGCTCCCTAGCCCGGCTCCGGGCCCAGTGGGTGGCCGGGACGGTCCAACAGGCACTCCCCCACGCCCGGGAGCGGGCTGCAGCGTTCTGCAAGGTGGCCGGCTGGCTCCAAAGGTGGAGGGAGACCATGGGGCATGCAGCCCTGCTTGCTATGCCCATTGCCCGGCGGGTACGGGTCACGGAGCGGGCACAGGGGTGGTGGGCCAGGGCGCTGGCTCACTGGGATGAGGTCGCCTGGAGAGAGCACTTTCGGGTGGACAGGCGCATCCTCCTGCAACTCGCGGAGCTGTTAACGCCCTGGCTGGAGCGGCAGCACACCCCCATGTGGGCTCCCATTCCCATGGTCCAGTGGGTGGCCATCGGGGTCTGGGCCCTTGCAACACCCAACTCCTGCCGGTCTGTCTTGCAGCACTTCGGCGTGGGGGTGAGCACCGTCGCCGGTATCCTGCGAGGCATCTGCGAGGCAGTGGAGGGTGTGCTCCTGGACCGAGCGATCCAGCTGGAGGACCAGGAGGCCGTGATGGCCGGCTTCATGGCTGGAGGATTCCCCAACTGCATGGGCGCCGTAGACGGCACCCACATTGAGATCCTCCGCCCATCCGATTGGGAGGCCGCGGAATATGTCAACCGACATGGGTACCACTCCCTGCAGCTGCAGGCGGTAGTGGACCACCGGGAGCGGTTCATAGACATTTACACGGGCCACTCTAGCTGCAGCCACGATGCCCGGATCATGACCATCTCTCCCTTCTATGCCCAGATGTACCGTGGGGACTTCACAGACATGAGGATGACCCGGATCGAGGGGGTGCTGATGCCCCCCTGCATCCTGGGGGACTCGGCCTATCCACTCACCCGGTGGCTGATGAAGCCGGCATACCCAGTCGCCAGGAACCCTGTGGAGGCACTGTACAATACCTGCCTGTGTGCCAGCCGGACTGTGGTCGAGAGGGCCTTCGGGGCCCTCAAGCAGCGCTGGAGGTGCCTCACGAGGCGGCTGGACTACACGGTGGAGACCTCGGCCCTGGTGATCGGAGCCTGCTGTGTGCTGCACAACGTGTGCGAGACCGATGGGGCCGCCCTCGACTACCCCGTGCTCCCCCGGCCCCGTGCCTCTCCATGTGAACGCAAAGAACCTGCGGGAGTACCGATACGCAAAGCGCATCCGTGCTGCCCTGGCTAGGTGAATCAGCTGGGAGGCCGAGGCTTGAGGCCGCACACCACCATCTCCACTACCCCGGGGCCCCCACCGGAACCCTGGGCGCACCTCTAGATACCCACCTGCCCCCAGCCCCGTGAAACAGAATAATGGCAGCGACTGTGGTGCCCGTGCATTTATTGTGCATACCTCCTACAGTTAACCCCACCACCACCTCCCAGTGCCATGCCCCCCCCAGGCCGCCCTCTTCCTTCCCCCACGACCTGCCTGTCTCCGGGGCCTTCCTCTCGGCCGCCGTGGAGCTCTCGGAGCTCCCCTCCCCCCCGCTGTCCATGTCCCCGACAGTGTCCTGGGACACCTCGGTGTCTGAGGGGCAGGCATTGTTGGGAGGTTGCTCCCTCCGGAGGCCTACAGGGACTGGCAGGCAGATGTGTGGGCCCTGCAGGTGTGCCAGCGGCTGGGGCGGTAGGGGCGCCGAGCGGCCCGGCATCGGGGCAGGTATGTTGCCCGGCGGGGCGGCGGCCATCACGTAAGCACTCATGGTCCCTGCGTGCAGCAGCAGCGAGGTGCCAATGTCATGGGACCGGTCCATCTTGGCAGAGTGCTCCCTCACCATCCGGTCGACGGCCTGTTCCAGCCGCCCGAACGTCTGCACCTGCCTGCTGTGCTCCCGGCGCTCCCACCTCCGTTCAAGTCGCACCTCCGCCTGCAGCTCTGGTCCCTTGCCTCCACTTGCTGCACAGTCCTTTTGGTGGCCGCGTCCATGCAGTTGATTGCCATTATCATCGGCTCGCCCTGCTCGTGGTGGTGCGGACTATGTCCTCTGCCTACTCCTCCCCCCCCGGCGCCATACCTGTGTGTGGTGCTCCCTCATCTGCTGAGCCGGGGGCATGGGGCTGGCTTGCTGGGACCCAGTGGCTCGCCCTGTTGGGGTGCACAGTAGGGGTTGGTTAGGCGCCCCAGCCACCCTCCCATGGGTCTTGTGCGCCCCCCCTGGCGTTCCCCTGCACCCAGGCCCCCCCCTCCATCACACCACATGGGCCGGGTCCCCCGCCCGGCCTCCCCCGGCCCCCTCTCCCCCCATCTGCCGAGGTGCCTCACCTGGGACCTTTGGCTGCTCCTGGGGCAGCTTGCCGTCGTCCCCCTCGCCTGCCTGTCCCGGGTGCCAGGGCGTTCCGTGACCTGTGAAGATATGGGAAGGGGTGGGTGAAGGTAGGCGGACCATGTCCCCCGGTGGCCCCCTGGCCCCCATTCCCTCCCATCTGTTTCCCCTCCCACCCGCTTGCTTACCCTCGATGTTGGTCTCTGAGCCCTCCGAGGCCGGTCCCTAGTTGTTACTGGGGTCCCCCTGCGTCCCCTGGCTGTGAGCGACCGCTATGCCGGCCCCGGCTCCTCCCAGTATGGACATCGGCTGGGGGCTCGTTGCCTGGCAGCGACGCTGCGTGCTTTGTCCCCAGCTGGGAATCGTTTTGATTGCTTCCGGCTGGTGGTTGCCGTTCAGTCGTTACGTTTTGTTGTTTCCTGGTTGGAATTGCTTTGACCACCCTTTTGGAGATGGTCCGGCCCGGACCTCCGGAAGGGTGGTTAACGTTGTCCTCTGCTGGGGATTGTCTGTGATGAACATCTGGCGATCGCCGAACAGATGTTCGGGGCCCCTTGGCCCCGCCGTGGGGTTGTGTGTGGTTCACTGATCTTGTAACGTCTGAAAACACCCCCAGAAACCACAAAATCTTCTATTTTTGAGGGGCCAGTTTAGACAGCAATGACTGGTAGTTTCATCACATCTTGTGAGACCACATGGTACATAATAATTAAGAATTACACTAGTCCTATCCTCATTATTCATCTTTACAAGGATAGGATATGGATTTTATATTTTTATTGAAAGATGTAAGCATCTCCGACATCTCCGGTGAGTTTCATGGGAGGTGGAGTTAAGACCTTAAAAACCCATTTAACCCAGGAAGAGATGCCTTTGAATGTTCTCGAATGCCATCTTCCTTCTGTCTTCCGGAACCAGTACTGATGTTCAACCACCTTGGGAGCTGGTCTCTTTGGTAACTGATGCCAAGGAAAGCTAACAATTCCTTTAGGCCTAGAACTATATTTAGATTTGTCAATCCTTATGAATACTTCCAATATTTACTTAATCGCTATCCTGTTTTAAGGCTACTTCACTTACTTGCATGTTTGACCATTATTGGTGTGATTGTTTATGCATGTGCTGATGTTTCCTGGGGGATATATCTTTTAATAAAGGAAAATAATTCATATGTTCAGGAGTGGTTGGTGGGCTCAATCCCATGCTGTGCGGATCACACGCGCAACCGCACGCAAACAGTGTGAATCTGCATTGCAGGCACATTGTGCCCTGCAGATACCGTGCGCACTTGATCCGCACAGCATGCGATTGAGTGTCTCTTAAGAGTGCAGTTCATAATTTAACTGGGGACCATCAGCTTGAACCCACCAATTAAGCCAAGAGACCAAATTAAGTTATTGAGCCAAAGCGGTGATCAACAAATTTAATAAATTATAATATTTCTATATAAACAAAACTGACAAGGTTACCAAGGTTATACAAAATGTGATGTTTCTCAAATTGTTGAGGCACTTGATACAACACCACATGATGTTAAGTATTATTGCTTACAGAAAAATGAACTTCAGTGAAAATCTCTCTCTCTTTTGGAGAGGCTTTTGTCACTAATATTTATCATTACCAGGGTCCATGGAACTTCAAGACACTGCTATGCTTTTTGTGTGGCAAGATTGTGTTCCAGATCAAAAGCCAACAAGCATTTAAAAAACATATTTTTGGAGGCCCTTTGGAGGCAGTGGCAGAGCCATAGGTAAGAAATGCCCCATCTGGTCAGTGTTTATGGGATCAGTTCCAATTGGTAATGCATGCTGAGGCGGCGGATATGCTTGGATCTGTGCGAGCTACAACATTTGAACTGGATCCTTGCTCATCCTGGCTGGTTAAGGCCAGCAGGGAGACAGTGGGGCTGTTGCTGACGGAAGTGACTGCCACTTCCTTTGGGGAGGGAAGGTTACCAGAGTCCCTTAAGTGGGCTGTGGTCCAACGCCTCCTCAAGAAACCATCTTTGGACGTTGATTCCCTGGCGAACTATCAGCCGGTCTCTGACTTTCCCATGTTAGGCAAGGTTATTGAAAGGGTGGTGGCTCATCACCTGCAGGCACATCTGGACCGTGTCAGTTTCCTAGATCCTTCGCAGTCTGGTTTTCAGCTGGGTTATGGCACTGAGATTGCATTTGTGGCCTTGGTTGACAACCTAAGAGTGGAACTTCCACTCTTAGGTTGTCGGTGGAACTGGATAAGGGTAATTCAACGCTGCTGGTTCTGCTCAATCCTTCGGCAGCATTTGACACAGTGAACCATGAGGTTCACCCTCCACACCTTCAAGTCCCTCCTCAAAACCCACCTCTTCCTCTTGCCCTTCTTAACTCTTGCTAATCACCCCCACCCAGGATTATCCCCCACCTGTTATCTGCACACTCCCAATTTACTGTAATCACCAAGCCAAGAACGTGTACCTGAGTTCTCTCATCCTCATGAATGTTGCATCCCTTGTCTCTCCCTCTGTTCCCCCTTCCCTGTCTCCCCTCCCCCTGGTCTTTAGATTGTAAGCTCTCGGGCAGGGACCATGTCTATCTTATTCTTTGTAAGCACCAGGTACATCGCTGGCGCTATATAAATGCTAATAATAATAATAATAATAATTAATTAATTAATAATGAGGTGTTGGTGACCCGCCTGTGGGACCTGGCTGGGGTGGATGGAAAAGAGAATTGGTCACCTACCTCGACGAATTCTTTTCTTCCTCCGCTTAGCAGACAGTCCTCCGGCCGGGTAGTACTACCTTGACCAGCAGGCAGCAGAAGAATACAAACTTTTGTGCGCATGCGTGTACTGCGCCGCTGCCTCCTCCTCCCCAGTGAGTTCCAAAGCTTGTCAGCGGCAGCCTGTAACTCAGCTTATAATTAAGTGGCTAACTGTGCAAACAATTGAACCTCAAACTAACAACCTATGGCCAAGTTGGCTGAATTCCATAACTTCTGTCGAAACTGCAAATGGAATAAAACCCACAGAGAAGCCTTATGTATATATCAATTCTCGTGTGCTATACTGTTCCTAAGGGGAACCCTTGAAGAATCTAGACTATGTTATATCAAGGACCCCTCCTTACACATTCCCTCGCAAGGAATCCACTGATCCCAGTAGAAACCCTTTTCTTTTAAGAATCCCTCCACCAGGATTGTACTGTTCCTAAAGAGGGTCCGGAGGACTGTCTGCTAAGCGGTGGAAGAAAAGAATTAACCGAGGTAGGTGACCAGTTCTCTTTTCTCCCCCCGCTGCAGACAGTCCTCCGGCTGGGATATACCCAAGCCATTCGGACATTCAGGGAGGGCAAGGAACAGTCCCCGGAGGCTCCAATACTGCCTGTAGGATTCTCCTCCCAAAAGCTGCTTCTGCAGACTGAAAGGTGTCCATTTTGTAGTATCACACAAATGAATGTATGCATGCCCATGTTGCGGCCCTGCAGATTTCAGCGTATGACGTCCTGGCCCTAAAAGCGTAAGAGGTTGCTGCCCCCCGCACCAAATGTGGCCAAATCTTCAAAGGAGGGGGCTTGCCTTTAGACTTGTATGCCTCCACAATGGCCTGTTTAACCCACTTTGAAATTAATGTTTTTGAGGCTTTGATTCCTACTATGCTGGGTCTTATGTTCACGAACAAGGATGATGATTTTCTAAAGGTCTTAGTCCTATGCAAATAAATTTTAATGGCCCTCCTCACATCGAGTGTGTGCCATTTTTTCTCTCTGGGGTGCACTGGGTTAGGGCAGAACGATGGAAGGACAATCTCCTGTGCTCTGTGGAAGACTGAATTACATTTGGGAATAAACGCCTGGTCCAGTCTCAATGTAACAGATTGCTTCTGGAAATTACAGAAGTTTTCCTCCATTGACCCAGCTCTGACACTCTGCGAGCTGAAGTGACTGCTACCAGAAACACCACCTTGATGGAAAGCCAATAAAACAAGACATGCGAGAGAGGTGCGAAGGGCGGACCTGTCAGCACATCGATCCCTAGATTAAGATCCCAAGAAGGGTATCGATGGATCACGGGGGGTGATAGGTGCTTTGCTGCTTTCAGAAATTGTCTTACGTGCCTATGAGAAGTTATGTCCATACTAGACACCGCCCCCAGAACTGAGTTGAGCGCGGACACTTGTCTCACCAGTGTGTTATACCTAAGTCCCTTGTCGAGCCCATGCTGCAGAAATTCTAGTATCTGAGGGATGGCAGTTGCGCAAGGGTCAAAGTTCCTCTCTCCTGCCCATAGGGAGAAGACCCTCCAGGTTGCGGAATAGGATCTTCTAGTCGCTGGTCTCCTCGTCTGCAGGAGAGTTTTTAATACCGGCCTAGAGTACCCCATGCCCTGCAACGCTAGGTGCTTAACCTCCAGGCTGTTAGGCATAGCACACTGAGATTTTTGTGGAATACCGGTCCCTGGACGAGGAGATCCTGAGACAGTGGGAGGTGAAACGGTTCTTGGATTGCCAACTCCATCAGAGCTGAGAACCACAGACATCTCGGCCACCATGGTGCCATGATGATTATCTGGGCCCTTTCCCTCCTGATCTTGGCTATTGTGCGTGTAAGTAAGGGAAAGGGAGGGAATGCGTATAGCAGACCCATTGGCCATTCCTGATTTAATGCGTCTGAAAGGAGACTGTTTTGAGCCCTTATTCCTGTTATGAACTGTTCCACCTGTGCGTTTTCTTTTGTTGTGAAGAGATCCAGGATTGGCATCCCGAATCTCCTGGCAATCATTCGGAATACGCTCTTGTTGAGGGACCACTCGTGCAGATCCACCTCCCTTCGTCTAAGCCAGTCCGCATGAGAGTTCTCTGAACCCTTGATGTGGACTGCCTTCAGGGAGGCCAAGTGGTCCTGGGCCCATGAAAACAGGAGAACCGCTTCTCTCTGCAGGGTTTTGGACCTGGACCCCCCCTTGGTGGTTGACATAGGCTCTCGCTGTTCTGTTGTCTGTGTGAATAAGTACATGTGTTTTTCTCAGGCGTGGTCCAAACTTTAGAAGAGCTAGGCGAATAGCTTTCAGCTCCAAAAAGTTTATGGATCTTATCTGGTCTCTCTGACTCCACAACCCCTGTATCGAGGTCGAGTTCATGTGAGCCCCCCATCCCCTGAGACTCGCATCGGTGGTGATGACCTATCGAGGAGGTTCTGTCAGTGGCACCCCCTGTTGGAATCTTTTTGGGTCTAACCACCAAGACATTAATGGTTTTATATGTTCCGGGATGAAGACCCAGGGATTTGCCCCTTGCGTAAGCTCTCTCTGGAAAGGAGCCAGCAAGGACTGTAAGGGCGTTAGGTTGTGTCTGGCCCACGCTATGTGTCGGGAGCAAGAGACCATGAGTCCCATTAATCTGGCTAGTGTCTTCAGCCTCAAGCGGGAGCTAGCTTGAAGGAGAAGAACCAGAGAGCGGATCTTTTTTCTCCTTTCTTCTGGGACTCAAATGGTATCTAGGGCTGTGTCTATGATCACCCCCAAATGCTCTATTCTGCGTGTGGGGGTCAGGTAGCTTTTCTGAAAGTTCACTATGAATCCGTGGCGGGATAGATACAAGATGACCCTGTCCACACTCTGGAATGCTGACTCCTGCGTCTGTGCCTTGACCAACAGATTGTCGAGGTAAGGGAATACATGTATCCCTTCCCTGCGAAGATTCGCTATAAGCGTCACCAGCATTTTGGAGAATGTATGGGGCGCTGATGAGAGGCCGAAAAGAAGAGCCCTGTACTGCCAATGTGTGTTGTTGATGGCAAAACGGAGCCATTTCCTGTAGGCCGGGTGGACCGGAATATGGAGGTAAGCCTCTCTTAGGTCTAATGAGGCTAGCCAATCCCCCTTGGAGAGATTTTGACAGATAGAGACCATCTCCATCTTGAATCTCTTGGGTGAAACCCACTGGTTCAACCTCTTGAGATCCAGGACTGCCCTCCATTCCCCCGTCCTCTTTGGCACCAGGAAAATGATAGAGTAGAGGCCGCTTCCCTTTTGGTCCTCCGGCACTCTCTCTATCGCCCCCATGGAAGCTAATCTTTCTATCTCTGCTGACATGGCTCCTGCCTTCTGGTGGTTTTTTGACAGGGGAGAGGGAATGAAGTAGCTCCTCGGTTTTTGGAGGAACTCCAGTCTGTAACCTTGCGTTATGATTTGGAGGACCCAATGGTCTGATATGGACTCTGTCCAGATTTCCATGAAATCTGACAGACGTCCTCCTATTCCCTCCCCTCTCAGACAGTCATGCCTGCTTGGCTGAGGATGGGCCAGCCTGCTCTTGGGGCCTACCTCAGTCTCGTCTCCGCTGGTATTGGCCCCTGAAGCGAAAGCTCTGCCTGTGCCAGTCCTTGTCATGAAACTGGCCTGTTTTCTGCCCTGAGGGGAATGTATTTGAATACTGGGGTTTTTGAAAATGAAAATAGGGGGTGCGAAAGGGCTTCTTTTTTACCCCCAGTTGCTGCAGTGTCTTTTTCTTATTTTTATCATTTGCGTCCTCTAGGACCTTGTGCAGGCAAGTCCCAAAGAGCTTGTGCCCTTTATAGGAACTAGACACCAGCAAGTTCTTAGCTGTGTTGTCCCCCATCCAGGTCCTGAGCCACACCCTACGTCTAGCTATGATCTCCAGACCCGCTGCCCTGGCAGACCAGGCCAGCGCGTCTGTAGTGGCATCTGTCATAAGAGCATTGGCTAGAACCACCCTTGCTGACAGGGCTTTTGCCCTCTTATCTGTCACCGACGGTGACTGCATCTCCTGCAACCATGCCATAGATGCCCTGGCTACGTATGACGCTAGGATGTTAATCCTAATAGCCGTGGAGTTTGCCTCAAAGGCCTTCCTAAGAACGCCTTCCATTGCTCTATCTGAAGGGTCCTTCGGGTAACAATCCCCCTCTATTGGAAACACCATCTGTCTCGCTAAGAAGGCAGCCGCTGCATCCACCTTAGGGGATTTAAACAGGTACTCCTTCCTTCTGGAGAACCTGTATAGCGTCTCCTGTGATTTATTTCGTCTCGTTGTCTTTGAAGGGGCCTTCCATTCTGAGATCAAGAGCTTTTTGAATGCCTTGTCTAAGGGGACCCCGTGATCCCTACCTAAGGCAGACGGAAGGAGTTGTCTATCATCCTCCTCCTCCGATTCGGATGATTTATCCTTAGAAGGTTTTTCCTCAATCTGTAAGGTTTTTATGACCTGTTCCATTAACTCCTCTCTAAATGATAGGGGAAAATATCTATCCTGCTCCCTATCGGGTTGTGCTGGCTCCTGCCATTCTCCATCCTCTTCCTCTGAGTAAGAGGAGTCGGAGTCTGTGTCTGATTGCAGGATGTCAGAGGCTGAATGCCCACGCAAGTCCTCAGAGCCACTGGGTGAGGATTGAGGCGAGCCTAAAAGGAAGGAACTCGTGCCTCCTGGTGGGTGAGCTTTGCTGCTCTCTCCTTTTCCCCTCCTTTTCTCCTGCCCTTTTTCCCTCCTTTTTTGGTTATGGGGGATCTTGCCTGAGAATGCCTGAGGCCCCTTTTTCTGCCCTGCTTTTTGCACAGCCAGGAGATGGATTCAACCATCTTAGCCATGGTTGTGCTCAACTGTGTCAGCCGTCTGCCTGGGAGACCTGAGGCTGATTGAGCTGAGGCTGAGAGGGCTGATGTTGAGAAGTGGCTTGCGGCTGCTGGGGGAGGTCCTTCTGAGGGGACCTTGTAGGGGCGCCGCTTGAGACCTGCCAACATAAGAAAGTGCTGTAAAGCTGCTTTCCTCTGAGAGGAGCATATGGTGACTGGTGGAGAGAGCTTCCTCCCATGAATATAGTCCTCTTGTGAAAGGACAGAGGAGGAAGACCTGAGGGGACGAGCTGCTTTCCTTTGAGAGGAGCAGAGGGTGAATGTGGAGCGAGCTTCCTCCCATGACTATAGTCCGCTTGTGAGAGGACGGGTGGGGGGGGGGACGAGGAGAGGAGTGATGTGATCTGAGGGCTTTCACCCCCTTTCTTACCTCCATTTTGTAGCTCCCTCTCCTCTCTCTCTAGTGAGCTCTCTCTCCCGTCACTGTCGTGAGGGAGAGAACGGGGCCTCGGCTTTCCTCTTTTCCTCCGGGAGGAAGCCGGTCAATTCTTTTTTCAACTGTGCTGCTGCAGCGGCAGAGGACAGTTGCACCACGGAGGAGCGAGCCCGCTCCTTCCTGTCCCAGACAGCCGGGGTTGAGCGCAGCGCCCTGCAGGCTCCTCCTCCCTCCCAGGCAGCGGCGTCGGAGGTGGCAAAAGGGAGGAAGAAGCCATCGCAGCAGCGAGGCTGCACACCAATGCTCCCCTTGAAAACCCCGTGCGGCCTGAAAAGAGCTCTCCGAGTCTTCTCCCGGAGCTTACGAGGATCCAACCTGCCGGTATCAGGCAGAAGAACGAACTGGGGAGGAGGAGGCGGCGGCGCAGTACACGCATGCGCACAAAAGTTTGTATTCTTCTGCCGCCTGCCGGTCAAGGTAGTACTACCCGGCCGGAGGACTGTCTGCAGCGGGGGGAGAACAGTTTTGCAATGGTTCCAGTCCTTCCTAGCAGGCTGATCTCAACGGGTGGTTCTGGGAGATTGCACATCTTCTCCCAGGGGTCTCCCATGTGGGGTCCCATTCTGTCCCCCCTTTTGTCCAATGTCTATATGCAGCCACTGGGAGAGGATGTGCGTAGATGAGGAGTTTGCTGTCACCAGTATGCTGATGACATGCTGATATCTGTCCTTTTCATCTGACCCAGGCCCTGCAGTCTTGGTGCTCTCCTGGTGTTTAACAGCTGTGGCGGACTAGATGAGGTTGAGCTGACTGAAATTGAATTCTGACAAGATGGAGGTGATGCTGGAGTACTGGATGAGGGGATATTACCGTTATTGACGGGGTTCGCCCTTTTTTGGCATCTCAGGTTAGGAGCCTGGGAGTGCTCCTGGATTCACAGCTGTGCCTGAATTTCCAGGTGTCAGCTGTGGCCAGGAGTGCGTTCCGCCAGTTACATCTGGTGAGGGGGCTCCACCCCTGTATCTCGAATTCTGACCTGGCCATTATCATCCATGCATTTGTCACCTAGAGGCTAGACTATTGTAATGCACTCTGCGTCATCATGGGCTACTTGGGCTGCCCATGGTGACGGTTCGGAAGCTGCAGCTCGTGCAGAATGACGCGGCCCATCTGCTTACTGGGACGAGTTGTTGGGAGGATATGCCCGTGCTCCGGGCACTGCGCTGGCTGCCTATAGTCTTCCAGGCCCGATTCAAGGTGCTGGTGCTGACCTATAAAGCCCTAAATGGTCTGGGCCCTGTCTATTTGAGGGACTGCCTCACTTCCTGGGCCCCTGGGCAGCTCCTGTGGTTGTTAGGGGGCGTCCTCCTGGAGGTTCCCTGCTATAATGGGGACTGACAGGTGGACATTCTCGGCAGCTGCTCCGGTGCTGTGGAACACCCTCCCGGTAGAGGTCTGCCTCAGCCCAAGCCTTCTTGTGTCCCACCATCAGTGTAAAACCTGGCTCATCCACCAGGCATTTCGTGGAGGGGAAGGTCAGGGGGGAGGTTTTTTTTGTTGTTTTGCTGCATGCCTTTTCTACTTTTACTGTTTTATAGTGATTGCCTATTTATATAGTTTCTATTGTTATTTTATGTTGTATTATATGTATTTTATTATATTGTTGTAAACCACCCTGAGCTGCCTGAGGCAGGAGGGGAGGGGTAGAAGTTCATGAAATAAATATTTATTATTGTAGTCTCAGCAAAATGTTAACCTATAAATCACTCCCCCTTTTCACAATTATGTACTTTTAAAATGCACACACATTCCTGATTTCAATCAACTTTTATTTTAAAATGGTATAACACTACAAGGTTGACAGTTGCTGACTGCCACATAGTACTGCGGAATGCAGGCTACTGAGAGTAATTTTAGACATGACGGGCCACTCGGCCCTCCACACTCAACCACGGTCCAGGTTCCGTTTTGGATCACAGACAGGAATCAGCCCGGCCGTCCATCAGACATGCCGGCAGATTCCTACAGGGGATCGGGGGAGGGGCAGGACTGTGCGACGGCACAGCCCTGCCCCCCCGCGCTCCGCCGCCAATCCGGACGCTGCGCCCGATCCCGTCCTGTGGTCTGGGTCACGATCCAGAATTGGCCAAGGTAACAGACGTTTCTTTTGTCTGATTCCGGACCATGGTCCAGCTAACCACGATTCTGGACCTCCGGGCGGCTGGAGGTCCAGAATCGTGGTCAAAAAGATTCCCGCCGGAGGTTCAGCATGGTGAACCTCTGGCGGGAATCCTTTAGATGTTACAGGACTTTTGGTCACCACAGGGGTTTCACTATGGTTGACCGTGATCTCGTAACGTCTAAAATTACAGTCTCACTCCTTTCCCATACTTTCCTCTGTCACATCTGCTTTTCCTCTAACTTCTTTTCCATCTTTCTTTCCCATCATTTACTCATACTTTACTCTGTCCCTTCACTTTCCTACACTTTTTTTCTAGATGCCCGCTGCACCCATTTTTCCTTTCCCCTCTTCCAACTATTAATATTTATATTAACTAGCATCTCCACCTACAATGGGAGGAAGAAAAGTGGAAGGAAGAAAAGCAACAGAAAAAATGTAACTATCTTTTTCCTTTGAAAAGCATGGCTACTATAGATCTATTAGGAAACAAGAGTTACAACCCAGTACATACTTCATATAACTGTAGTGCTGCTTCTGGAAAGTTTTTACACTACTTTTTATAACCAGCCATGAATTTTCCTTTTTGCCATGGCTTCAGAAGCCAAGGTACACAAAGACCCTGACATAATAATTAATTATACTTTGTATTTCCATAGGGAGTATTAAAAAAATTAAATAAAACCCAGGCAATAGATAAGAATTACCTTTTTATGTATGAGAAAACATAGGCAGAGAGAAGTAAATGACTTACTAAGGAAACACAGATTTCCTCACTCCTATGTCTTTGCTTTAAGTGGAAGTGTTGCTTATTAAAACAGCCTAAGTGCATTTTACTTAATCTGAAATAACACTGAAAAAGATTAATAATCCAAAAACATACGCTTGCCTTTCAAATCGCTCTGTTCCCAACTGTCTCTTGGTGATATCTAGCTCAGACTCCAGCTGAGTCATTGTATTTCTGAACTGGGCACAATATCGACTCTGGATAGCACTGTATAGTATATAAAATTGACATTTCGTTTAAAAAACAACATTCTGTTGTAACTCTCCAAATACTTTATAAATATGCAGTGTAAATGGCTTACCAAAGAAAAACTTGTAATGTAATTGATAAACAGTTTTGAAAAAAAGAATTAGATAAGAATCTGTTGAAAAAGCATGCTCGTAAGCAAATTTGCATGTATAAATTGTTGCATTATTATATAGTCAAGTTAATTATGCAAATATTAATGTTCGCGGTGAATTTGTAGAATTTGGCTTCACTGGTTGCAGAATTTAAGATTTTTTGGTGCAGTCAACTCAGGTCCCTATAGGCAGGGTCCCAATTTTCCTGTGGAATTGTTTTCTAAATTCCGCAGGAGGTTGCAGGCCTCTGGGCCTGATTCTGCATACACACCACACGCACACACCACTGACCCACCTGGCCCTCCTCCTCCCTCACCCCTCTGGGGCTGGGGTGGGTGAGTGGTGGTGCCAGAGGTTGCCTTCCTTCCTGCCATCCCCACCCCCCAGATTATCAGTTACTCACCTGGCCGGTGGAGTGGAACTGGCTGCAGCAGCGGAGCCCGAGCCTGACGCGTGGGCCTTCCTCTGCAGACGCAGGCCTGACACGCCATCAGGCCACACCCACAGAGGAAGGCTCCAAGTGCTGGGCTTGGGCTCCGCTGCTGCAGCCAGCTCCACCGCTGGCCAGGCTGGGTGAGTTCCCCCCCCCCCATTTCCTTCCCAGATCCCCTCCACTCCCCCGGATAACCCCTCTTCCTCCCCAGGGCTGTGTTGGGATACTGGGGGTTGCCTCCCTTACCACCCTCCCCATCCCCCAGATTGGCAGTTACTCACCTAGCCAGCAGTGGAGCTGGCTGCAACAGCAGAACTCAAGCCCAGCACATGGAGCCTTCCTCTGCAGGTGCAGCCTGATGACATGGCAGGCCTGAGCCCACAGAGGAAGACTCCATACACCGGGCTCAGGCTACACTGCTGCAGTCGACTTCACTGCTGGTCAGGCGAATCAGTCCTTCCCCCACTCCTCTTCCCCCAGGCTGGGCTGGATGTGGAGGTTTGTGCCTGGGGTTGCCTTCCCATCCCCACCCTACCAGGCCCGCGACCCCTCCCTCCCTCCCCAACTTTCCAAGCTGGGAAATCTCTTCCTGGCATGGAATCTTCTCCCCCGTTTCTCCCTTACATATTGGAAGGAAAACTCTGCGCTGGGGGGGGGGGGGAGGAGGAGGAGGAGATTCTGTACCCAGAAGAGATTTCTGTGGGAAATGCACACATCGCAGTCCCGCAGTTGGCTTAGGGCCCTGATTATACATGCTCCTTAAGCTACACTAGTGATAGCTGAATCCAGCACTGGACTGTTAGCAAGGCTATATTATAGGGCCACAGTCGTGCCCCTATAGTTAAGGCGGTAGCAAAGTCTCATTGAACAGCGCCTATGCTGTTCAATAGGAGTCAGCAGAGCAAAAACTTCCAGTTGGCAACCATTCTAGCTTTCCTCCAGCAACACATGTATTCTGTGATTACAAACAATGAAGGGGAGTCCAGGGGCGGGGTNAGTAGTCCCCATTTTTAAGAAAATGGATCCCTTATTACCTGGGAACTACCGCCCAATTAATCTATTAAGTGTGGTGGGGAAATTATATGCACGTTTTTTGTTGGCGAGGCTGCAACATTGGTTGGATACAAACAACATTCTGGAACCCGAGCAGGCCGGTTTCCAGAAAGGTAAGTCTACTTTGGACCACGTGATCACTCTTAAATAGATCTCTTGCCCGACAGAAGGAATTTTATCTCTGCTTTGTCGATCTTTGTGCTGCCTTCGACTCAGTGTGTAGGGTGCATCTCTGGTTCAAACTGAGTAAGTCCACAATTCACCCTCGTCTTTTGTTTTTAATTGAGAAGTTGCATGCAGGCAATTCACTTCAGGTCAGGTGTAATTATATATTTTTTTTTATTTTATTTTATAGATTTTTATCCCGCCCCCTCCTGCAATGCAGCTCGGGGCGGCTGACAACACTAATAAAAACAATTTAAAACAATTAAAATATAAATATAAAATACATCAATAAAACAGGGCTAAAAGACAGTAATAAATAAATACATGGGCGGGGGATTAAAATCACACACCCCCTCCCTCCCTCCCAAAGGCCTGGGCAAACAGCCAGGTCTTACAGTTCCGCCGAAATGTCAAAAGGCTTGGGGCCAGGCGAGCTTCCTCCGGAAGGGAGTTCCACAGTTTTTACACGGCTTCGCCAGGTGGTGGGTCCATGGGCGTGCCGATGCATGGGCGGGGCATGCACACAGCTGCAAATGCATCTCCGTTCACCCCCCCACTCATCCACACCCACGGAGCAACCGCTGTTTTCCCGGTTGCTCCATGCATGGGGATGAGATGGGGGGTGAGTAGGGATGCGTGTTAGGCAGGCGCACACGCACCCCCACCCAATGCAGGTGCATGCACCGCATCATTCACAAAGGGCTCCCCCACCCACGAACAGGCAGAAATCTGCATGTTCATGGGTGGGAGAGGCCCATGTAAAAAGGGCCACATTCTCACGACTGTCTTACTTATATTGTCTTAGGTAGGAATTTAGGATGTAAAGCAATATCTATTCTATCTTGGAAAATCTGCAGATATGGTTCTGAGATTATTATGGCTTCTATTTCACTAACTCTTCTTAATGAAGTTATTGCTAACAGGAATACTGTCTTTAAACCCCCACCCAATGACCAGTTCATTTGCACCCCCCATATAATTAATTCACGCTGCCCCGGGGGCGCAAACAAAGTGGTTATGGGTGGGGGGGCAGTGTGAATTGATTATATGGTGGGCGGGGGCGCAAATGAACTGGTTATGGGGTGGGGGCAGCATGAATTGATTATGGGGGCACATCTGAACTGGTTATGGTTTTATATATAAATATAAATGTCAGCCATAGGCTGCGGGGGCGCCCCGCTCCGTTTACTCCCCCGGCCGTTTCCGCTTCCCCCGCCTCAGCCCAAGCCGCAGAGCCGTCACCGCCACGGCTGTCTTCAGTCACTGAGGCAACCGGCCAACGTGACAGTGGCACTCTGCCGCCTCCAGTGACCCCAAGCAATGTGGGGTCAGTGCCTGCGCCACTGCGGCGCTCCACTTGGTTACAGGCACGCTGGGGGGCGGAGCCAACAGTATAATAGCCAGCTCTGCGAGGCACCCAGCGCCGGTAATCCGAGTGAGAAGCTGGCCCCCTGTGAGAGATACGCGAGATTAACCTTGTTATAGCTGTTTCGTGTGTGTGTGTTAGAGCTTGCTAGTGTGTATCCCTTCCCTTGTGGTGTGTGTGTGTGTTCCGAAAATTGAGCGTTTGTGCGACTGGGTTCCCCCCACCCCAGGGCTCCCCCCCCTCGCCCGCATGCTGTGTGAATCTTCATCTTGTCTTCAATGTGGTATGCACCCCCGTGTTCCCCGTGGTGTTGGGCCTTCCTTGGTTAACTCAGCACAACCCCAGGATCAATTGGCGTTTACCTCACCTTTGCTTTTCCTCTCCCTATTGGAAACAGACCTGCAATCAGAACCCACCAGCCATTTCCCAGCCCACCGCGATGCTCTGTGGAAGTTCTGGGAACGATAACTTGCCTCAAGAATATGCGGATGTTTTCAGCCCAACTCAAGCAGCAGAACTACCACCCCACCACATCTATGACTGCCCCATAGACCTCCTCTGGGGAACAGAGCCCCCCTTTGGCAGAATCTATGCCCTGTCTACACTGGAGTTAGAGACTCTATGCCAGTATGTGGAGGATGGCCTCCGGAATGGGTTCATTCGCCCCTCCTCCTCCTCCCCTGCAGGCGCCCCCATCTTTTTTGTCCCTAAGTGTTAGGGCTGGGTCTTGAACCCCCAGCCTTGGAGGGTTGGAAAGCACTGCCTTAAGGGTGGTGCCACCTCAGGTTGTGTTAACAACCAAGTCCTCTTTCCTGTGTCTTCTTTTGTGTCTCCGCCCCCTGTGTTGCCATGCCCTTCTTCGGCTGTGCCCTGTCTCCCTAGACTTGTCCCCCAGCTTCTTGATTGGCCACAAGGTAGCATTTAAACCTTAGTGTGGCCACAGGAAGCTGTGGGAGCAACTTTTCTTACCCCTTGTGTGCAAGTCTGTGTGAAATGTCTTGTGGATTCTACTCTCCCCCCCACCCAGGTGCATGGGTGCGCATATGGACCCGGCACCTCTTTCCCTCTTTGTTGTTTGTATTATAATTAGTCCTTGTCTTCCCCTGTGTGTAACCTGTAGTAAGTGCCCTGGTATTGTCGAGTCCTGTCTTCTCTGTTGTCTGTGCTAGAGACTGGTTAGCCTTGTGTTCCCCGTAGCCCCGCCTGGTCTTGCTCGCTCTACCTATAGCTCTGATCCCCTGTAGCCGTGCCTTGTGTTCCCCGTAGCCCCATCTGGTCTCGCTTGCTCTCCCTATAGCTCTGTTCCCCCATAGCCTTGTGTTCCCCGTAGCCCCGCCTGGTCTTGCTCGCTCTACCTATAGCTCTGATCCCCTGTAGCCGTGCCTTGTGTTCCCCGTAGCCCCATCTGGTCTCGCTTGCTCTCCCTATAGCTCTGTTCCCCTGTAGCCGTGTCTTGCTCCACCATAGCCTTGTGTTCCCCCTAGCCCCGCCTGGCCTCGTTCACTCTCCCCATAGCTCTGCTCTCCTGTAGTCATGCCTTGTTCCCCCATAGCTTTGTGTTCCCTAGCCCTACCTGGTCTCGCTTTCCCATAGCTCGGTGTTCTCCTGTAGCCGTGCCTTGCTCCTCCATAGCCTTGTGTCCCCCTTAGCCCCGTCTGGTCTTGCTCTTTCCCTAGCTGTACGTTCTCCCTTAGCGGTGCTGTGTCTCATTCCCCCTTAGCTTGTGTTCCCTCCATGCCTCACTTCTGTAACCTCAATGATGAGCCGCACACTCTGAGGCCAGGTTCCCCAGCTGGTAAGAACGAGAGCAGTCTCGAAACACCCAAGAGACCAGCTGAGAGGTTTCCCCTTCCTGGTGTTTTCCCTACCTGGGTACCCGGGGCCTTTTCTACGGTTGGCCTCCGGTTATAGGTTCCCTCACCCCTACTCCCCTGACACTAAGAAGGCTGGAGGCCTCCACCTGTGTATCGATTACCGGGGCTTGAACCTCGTCACTGTTAAAAACCGGTACCTCTTACCCCTAATACCAGAACTCTTGAACAGATTGCAGGGGGCCCGCGTGTTCACTAAATTGGATCTCAACTTGGTATGAGTGTGGGAAGGCGACGAGTGGAAAACGGCGTTCCACACTCGTTACGGCTATTTCGAGTATCTAGTCATGCCGTTCGGCTCAGCAAATGCTCCGGCGACCTTTCAACATTTCATCAATGATATCTTTCGGGACATCCTTGATCTCTTCGTCATCGCGTATCTGGACGACATCTTGATTTACTTCCCTTCCCTTTCGCACCATGTTTCTCACGTCTGACAGGTGCTCCAGCGACTGCGAAACAACAAACTATATTGTAAACAAGAAAAATGCGCCTTCCATCTGACCACCGTGAACTTTCTGGAGTTCGTGATCAGCCCTGAAGGAGTGGCCATGGACACGCAGAAGGTCGAGGCTGACAATGGCCCATTCCAAAAGCCATAAAGCCCCTGCAATGATTCCTTGGAAGCACCAATTATTATCGGCAGTATATTCCGAATTATGCTGAGATAACCAAACCCCTCACCACGCTGGTAAAGAAAGATCGGGCCTATACATGGGGGCTCGAGCAACAACACAGCTTCATGTATTTGAAACAGGCCTTCCTCACCGCCCTGATTCTCCAACATCCAGACTTTGTCCAACCTTTTTATGTAGAAGCAGATGCCTCTAGTAGCGCTATTGGAGCGGTTCTGTTACAAGCAGCCAAAACTAAGGACTTGCTACATCTGTGCGCGTACTATTTACAACAACTGATCACAGCAGAACAAAATTACACGATCTTCAATTGGGAATTCCTGGCCATAAAGGCCACGTTTGAAACATGGTGACATTATCTTGAGGGAGCGAGGTACCTGGTCATGGTGACGACAGACTACAAAAACCTCACCTACCTACACACAGTCCAGATTAACAATGCTCGCCATGCCCTTTGGGCTGTCTTCTTTGCCCGTTTCACATTCACAATGAAGTATCGACCCGGGAAAGTGAATGTCCTCGCAGATGCTCTATCAAGATATCACACAGGCCGGGATCAGCCCAGGCCCATACCAGGGCCCATTCTAGAAGCAAAAGTTTTTGCAGGCACCTTCCTCACCCGTGACCAGTTGCAGCGCACTACCGCAACAGAACTCAAAGCAGAGGACGATCCCTCCTACGCAGCAGACCATGGGTTGCTCCAAAAAACTGGAAGAATCATCATTCCTCCGTCATGTAGGCACCACGTATTATGGGCCCATCATGATGCCCCCCTTGGCGGGGCATGCAGGAACCGAACAAACTTGCCAGTTAATTCAACTAACCTTCTGGTGGCCGGTCCTGCGCACCAACGTTCACCAACACATACAGAAATGCACGATGTGCGCCCAAACCAAGGTGCCCCGTAAGTCCCCTGTGGGGCTCTTGCAACTTACCCTGGTCCCCCAAGGACCATGGCAATGCATGGGTCTGGACTTTATTGTGGAACTACCCCCCTCACAAAGCTATACGACAGTTCTAGTAGTGGTGGATCATTTCACTAAATTAGCTCACTTCATTGCTTGCAAAGGCTTATCTACAGTCCAATGTACTATTTATCCGCCACATTGTTAAACTGCATGGATGGGCCCTGGAGATGATTACCGACCGTGGAACTCAGTTTATTTCGCACTTTTGGAGAGCCCTTTTTAAGACCTTACATGTGACCCCCAAACCTACCACCGCTTATCACCCCCAAGCCAACGGGCAAGTGGCACGTGTAAATCAAAATCTGGAACAGTACCTAAGGTGTTACATCAACTATTTGCAAGATGATTGGTATCATTGGCTCCTGACTGCAGAGTTTGCATACAACAATGCCCCAAATGCATCTCTTGGCAATTCCCCTTTTTAAAGTCTCCTATGGCTTTCATGCTCCGTTAGGAACCATCAACATAAAATCAATGCAGGTCCCTGCCACAGGGGTCTTAGCACGACGAACTCAGGAAGCCCAAGTGGTCACCAAACACATATTGACCAGAGCCCGACAACAATACAAAGATAATGCAGACAAGCATCAATGCCCAGCACCATCCTTCGAACCAGGAGACCTTGTTTGGCTGGACCACCGACGCTATCCATCAACCCGACCATCTCGGAAATTAGATTGCAGGTTTCTTGGGCCCTTTCCTGTTCTATGCAAGGTAAACGAGGTCACCTACACCTTGGGCCTCCCTTCCTCCATGAGAATCCACCCCACGTTTCATGTGTCTCTCCTTAAGGCGGCTATGGAGGATCCCTCCCCCCCCCCTGACTCCTGCCTTGGACCCCCGTACCCTTTCTACAGTTGACCCTGAATATGAAATGCAAGCAATCCTGGACTCCAAATTTTGTCGTGGCCGCCTGCATTAGCTTTTAAACTGGGCCGGCTACAGCCCTGACGACCGCTCCAGGGAACCGGCATCCCATGTCTCTGCCCCCCGCCTGGTCCGCCTCTTTCATCTTCATCACCCACGCCGTCCCTGCCCATCCTGGGGCTTTGGCCAGGGGGCTCGACAGGGGGTACTGTCAGTCGTAGGCTGCGGGGGTGCCCTGCTCCGTCTTTCCCAGCCATTTCCACTTCCCCGCCTCAGCCCAAGCTGCGGAGCCATCACCGCCGTGGCTGTCTTCAGTCACCAAGGCAACCGGCTCACATGACAGCGGCGCTGTGCCGCCTCCAGTGACCCCGAACAACGCGGGGTCAGTGCCTACGCCGTTGCAGCACTCCGCTCGGTTGCAGGCATGCCGGGGGGCGGAGCCAACAGTATAACAGCCGGCGCTGAGACGCACCCAGCGCCGGCAATCCGAGTGAGAAGCTGGCCCCCTGTGAGAGAGATGCGAGATTAGCCTTGTTATAGCTGTTTCGTGTGTGTGTGTGTGTGTGAGAGTGCGCTTCTTAGTGTGTATTGCCCCCGTGTGTGTCCCCTCCCCTGCAGTGTGTGTGTGTTCCAAAAGGTGAGTGCTTGTGCGACTGGGTTCCTCACCCTGGGGCTCCCCCACCCCTTTGCCCGCATACTGTGTGAATCTCCCTCCTTCCCCCTCAACCCTGGGCCACTACCTTACCTTCCCCACGAGACTGCACCCGTCCGTCCAGCTCCCCCCTTCCCGAGTGAACGAGAGTGTTTGGAGTTCTTGTGGTGAGCAGGAAGGCGTAGACCTGCTCAGGAGCTCGGCACCCTATGATGATAGGGGCCTGGTCTCTTTGAGACTATCGGGCCCAATTACTATCCTGACGGGCATCCTTCGCTCTTGCAGCCTTGCCAGCACCCATGTGTGGACGGAGCGTGTGTGGGTACGGGTGCATCTATCCCCCCTTGTCCCCTCCCCACTGACAATCAATATGTCTCTTTTCATGGCATAATGTGCTTAAGAGGCTGGCTGAATTTTGGGTGTCTTGTGTGTTGCCCAGGGGCCCATTGCACCCTAGCTACGCCCCCGGTCTAGTGTGCGTGACAGATCAATTTGAATGAGTATGTGAGGTGAAAGCATGTGTGTGTAGTGTGTATGGATGAGTGTGTGTGTGAGATCAAATTGAATGAGTGTGTGAGATGAGAGCATGTGTGTACTGTGTCTGAATGACTGTGTGTGTGATCAGCTAAAATGAGTGTGTGTGAGAGAGGTGAGAGCACGTGTGTGAATGAGTGTGTAACCTCTTCTGGGCTGCATTCTCACCTGCGGCGGCAGCAGCAGGAGGGGCAAGGGAGACGCAGCAGTGCGGAGGAGCCGGCGGCCAGGAAAAGAGTCGGTGAGAATGGGGATCTGCCGCGGCTTCTCGCGCGCATGTCAGGGTGCGAAATCCTGCCCTGACACGCGCAAGAGAAGCTCTCCCCTCTCCCACTCCTTCTCTCCTGTCCTTCTTCCCTCCCACTTCCCTTGAGGAAATCTCCTCCCTGCTCTTCTCCTCCTACCCTTCCACTTGCCCCCTTGACCCCATCCCCTCTCGCCTCCTGACCTCCATTGCTTCCAGTGTCGCCCCTTCCCTCCTGCACATTATCAACCTCTCCCTCTCTACTGGCTCCTTCACCTTCAAGCACACCACTGTCTCTCCTATCCTCAAAAAGTCCACTCTTGACCCCTCTGACCCTTCTAGCTACTGTCCTGTCTCACGCCTTCCTTTTGCTTCTAAGCTTCTTGAACGTATTGTCTACTCTCACTGCCTCGACTTCCTCTCCGCCAAACTTCTCCCTTGACCCCCTCCAATCTGGCTTTCGCCCCCTTCACTCTAGTGAAACTGCTCTCGCTAAGATCACCAACGATCTTCTTGTGACTAAATCTAATTGCCTCTACTCCATTCTTGTCCTTCTTGACCTCTCTGCTGCCTTTGATACTGTTGACCACTCACTCTTGCTGGACTCACTTCACTCCCTTGGCGTCTTTGGCTCCATCCTTGACTCATTCTCCTCCTACCTCTCTGACCGCTCCGTCAACATGTCTCTTGTCAACTCCACCTCCTCCTCCCTTCCCCTCTCGGTTGGTGTTTTCCAAGGTTCTGTCCTTGGCCCTCTCCTCTTCACTATCTATACCCTGCCTGTAGGCAAACTCATTGCCTCCCATGGCTTCTAATATCACCTCTACGTTGAGGACACTCAACTCTCTCTCTCTACTCCCTCTCTCTATCCATCTATTCAAGCTCACCTCACCAGCTGTCTCTCTGACATCTCTACCTGGATGTCTCAATGTCAACTCAAACTCAACATGGCTAAAACTGAACTCCTTATCTTCCCCCCTCAATCCTTCCTCTCCCTATTCCCTGTCAATCCTCATCGACGGGTTCACCATCCTTCCCATCCCCCAAGCCCGTAGCTTAGGCTTCATCTTTGACTTGCCCCTTCTTTTCAACACTACGTCGACTCTGTAGCCAAATCCTGTTGCTTCTCCCTCCATAACATTGCTAAGATTTGCCCTTTTCTCTCTGTCTCCTCTGCCAAAACCCTTGTTCATGCCCTGGTCATCTCTCACGTCGATTACTGTAACCTTCTTCTCACTGGCCTCCCCCTCTCTCACCTTTCTCCACTTATCTCTGTCCAAAACTCTGCTGCCAGAGTCATTCACCTCGCCTGTCACTTCGACCACATGCAGCTCCTCCACTCCTCTCTTCACTTGCTCCCCCTTCCTGAACGAATCCTGCACAAGCTCCTAGTCTTCACCTATAAAGCTCTTCACAACCTCGCTCCCCCCTACCTCTCTGCAAGAATTTCCCTCCGTACTCCAGTCCGTGAACTCCGCTCCTCCTCTGTCCCCTCTCTTGCCCTCCCACGCCTCCCCTAACCACCTTTGTCCCTTCTCCCTAGCTGCCCCCCATGCCTGGAACTCCCTCCCTGCCCACATCCGCCTC
>QEPC01007352.1:591286-605762 GCA_003113815.1 Sphenodon punctatus
CTGCCCTCCCTGACTCCTCACTCCCCTCACCTAACTCCTGCTGATACCCTCCATCCAGTACAATCTGTTATCTGAGGTCTGTGTACTCATATCCTCACCACATGGACCAACCAGCCATCATTCTTGATGTAACCAAGCCAAGCACGTGCACCTGGGACCTCACATCTTTGTGAATGTTACACTCCTTGTATCTCCCTCGGTTTCCCTTCCTTTGTCTCTTCCCCCCCTTTCCCCCCCCCAATCTTTCAGATTGTAAGCCCTAGGGCAGGGACCGTGTCTATTCAATTACTTTGTAAAGCGCCAGGTTTACATTGCTGGTGCTATATAAATGCTTGCTAATAAAATAATAAAGTTAAGTTTGTGATGTTAGCTTTCCAATCCCTAGTACTACTTTGCATAAACTACAACAAGTCTAACGTATAACCAATAATAATTCAAAAAGTATCTTCTTGATTAATTTGCATTTCCGGCCTTTTGAAGGTTTGTAAGAAATCTGTAGAGTAACCTTAATTATGATATAGCATAGTTGTTTGGCAATTCATATATGTATGTATATGCAAAACACATATATTCTGAATATGAAAAACACATTTTTTTCATCTCCCCAGGGTCTCACCTGTGGAGTCCCACAAGGTTCTATTCTGTCCCCTCTTCTGTTCAACATGTATGTGCAGCCTTTGGGCGAGGTTGGAGGGGCTTTGGTATCATCAATATGCTGATGACACCCAACTTTACCTCTCATTTTCAGCGGACCCAGGCCCGGCAGTCTTGGTGCTCATGCAGTGTTTGGCAGCTGTAGGGGACTGAATGAGGGTGAGCCATCTGAAATTGAATCCTGACAAGATGGAAGTGACGCTGGTGGGCAGGGTTGGGGGACTGGAGGTGGTAGAGACCCCCATCATTGAACCTGAAGGACCGAAGAAAGTTAGCCCTTCTTTGGTCCCTCAGGTTCGTAGTCTGGGAGTGCTCCTCGATTTGCAGGTCTGCTTGGATTCCGAGGTGGCGGATGTAATGAGGAGCTCATTTTGTCAGTTACATCTGGTACGGCGATTACAGCCATACATCTCAGACTCTGACCTTGCCACTATCCATGCCTTCATCACCTCAAGATTGGGACTACTGTAACGCACTCTACGTGGGGCTACTCATGATGACAATCCAGAAGTTGCAGCTGGTGCAGAATGCAGCAGCCCATCTCCTGATGGGGACAGGTCACCATGAGCATACAACACCTGTGCTTCGCTCGCTGCACTGGTTGCCTATAGTCTTCTGGGCCTGATTTAAGGTGTTGGTTCTTACCTATAAAGCCCTATATGATCTGAGCCTGACTTACCTGCGGGACTGCCTCACCCCCAGATTCTGGATCGGTCCCTGCTGTTAGCTGGCAGTGCTCGCCTCAAAGTCCCCTATGTGCATTGAGTTGGGGGCAAACAATGGGGAGGGCATTCTCAGTGGCCGCCCTAAGACTGTGGAACTCCCTC
This sequence comes from Sphenodon punctatus, assembly GCA_003113815.1. Classification (NCBI taxonomy): domain Eukaryota; kingdom Metazoa; phylum Chordata; class Lepidosauria; order Sphenodontia; family Sphenodontidae; genus Sphenodon; species Sphenodon punctatus. The sequence goes on from QEPC01007352.1 coordinate 592,768, forward strand.
CTGGCAGATGTATGCCTATCCCCGGATCTTTCCTCCTTTAGGAGAAAATGTAAGACCTGTTTCAGCAGGCATTTGGTGGGGGAGAAGGGGGAGGGGTGGATTGGTTGGGAGGGGAGGGGGGGGAATTTTACCCTTGAGACTGGTGTAAGTTTTAACTTGCTGTTGAATTTTTATTGTTGTTTTTATCTTTTATTATGTAAGCCGCCCTGAGTTGCTGATGGTAGGATGGAACGGGGTATCAAGTATTGATATAAATAAACCAATAAAAAATGCATACTAACAATAAATAAATAAATTAACCTCAGTCACTTTTGCTTAAATAATCAAATTATTTACTCACAGTTTATTTTCAGCTAAACAAAGATGCTCTTTCAGACAATTAATTTCAGATTCCTTTTCTTGGTTTGCTATCTGAGACTGAAATTCCTTTTCTCGGTGGGACACCAACAATGATTCTAAGTTTTGCATTGAAATTCTTTCATTTACCAGTTGTTTTCGGAGGAGTTCTATCTCAGAGCGAGAAGATTCCCACTCATTCTGCAGCTAAAGACAAAAGATTTGTAAGATTTTCATCTACTTCTTTTACATTATTGGCTGTTCTTTCATGTACTGTATTAATTCTCCTGTATTCTGCGTTAAAACATATAGCTCCATGCTGCAAACCCAATACAACAATGATTCAGTGGCACAAGCACTTTTGAGATTGGAACCCATATTACCTTTCATCCCATCTACTACTATCATCCTAGCTCTCAATTGCCACAACTTTTTACTAGGGGTGTGCGAACACCTGGGGGTGATTGGGGTTTGGCCCCCCTGAAACCGTTCAGGGGAGCTGAACCCGTTTGGGCGGGGAACGGGGGAACCCAGTTTCCCTTCCCTCCAGGCTGCGCGGGTGGCTGCCTCCAGGCTGCCACTGCTGGACCCGGGGCCAAAGCCCCAGCACCACCAGGTAGGTCAGGCTCCGGCTCTGGCTCTGGGTCCGGCGGCGGCAGCGGGGCTGGCTCCGGTAGCGGAGCACTTCAGGTCTCTCTACTAGGCCTTCCGGGTCACCTGACCCGGTCACCGGACCTGGAAGGCCTAGTAGAGGCCTAAGGCGCTCTGCAGCGCCGCCGGCCCCGCTGCCACCACAGAACCCAGAGCTGGAGCCCCGGCGCCACCAGGTAGGACGATCCCTGGGGTGGAGGGTTTTAAAAAAATATTTTTTTTATAGTAGGCCGTGCAGGGTGGGTGGGGGGAGGTGAGCCCCAGCGCCCCTTCCACCCACGCAGCCTGGAGGGAGGGGAAACCGGGTTCCGCCCTGCCCCCCGCCCGAACGGGTTTGGAACCCGAACTTAGTTTGGGCGGGAGGCAGTTTGGGTTCAGGGGGTTCGCGGACGGGCCGAACACCCCGAGTTTGGGCCGAACCCCAAACCCCTGAACCGTGTTCGCACATCCCTACTTTTTACCACCCATTGGACAAGAACCCCAGCTCCTCTTCTTTCAATGGCTTTTACAATTCAGTTGCTTATTATTAATACAAAAATCTGTATCCTGCTAAAAATTGAAAGCTTGTGAATAGTAAAAAATTAATATAAAAAGAATACTGTAAAAACTGTATTATTCACCCCCCCATAATTGTCAGGAAAAAAATCCAATTTTTGAATTTACTTCACACTGCCATACCATTCATAACATGGTGCCAAACTGTGCTAGAAACACTAGAGGGCATTGTTGGATTGTATATCCATTCCAACAACTACAAGAAGTGCATATAATATATATATACAAAACTAGAGAACATTTGTCAGAAGAAGAGGCTAGGTGACACCTTAGACACTAACTGATAAAGAAAAGCATACACTTTTGTAGGCAACAACCTGCTTGTTTAGCTGTAGTGAGAAAGTTTCTCACTCTTAGCCCTTGCTCCAAACAGAATCCAAATGTTATTTTGCTTACCCTTTCTACTTCCTGTGTTGTGCTGTTTAGCTGCCTATTTAATAGCTCTTTGCTAGAGTCTAACTTAATACAAAGTTCCCGTGTAGATGCCAGATCTGCAAGTACAGAAACCTTCTCCAGCTGGACCTTTTGAAGCTCCTCTTCCATTTTCATGAGAGATTTGCCTAAAGTAGAAATCTGTGACTTGTAGGCTTTTTCTGTTGCTAAATGCTGCCAAGACATTGATTGAGAAAGTTAAACAGCAATTAATAATTTGTACTAGAAAGGAAATTATTTAAGTTTATCAAAATCCTGCTTGTGACCCCACACTCAGGTTTTAACAGAACAAATTACCTGAACAGTACACTAAATTCTGTCCAAATGCATAGGAAACAGAGAGGCTGAAAATGAAAAACTGTTTGAATAATATGCATAAGGACTGTTATCTCTTGCCAATTAAGCACTCCTATGGGGAGCTGGTAAAGTCACATTTTTGTTGTCTGCCCATGTTGCACAAACAAAGCTGCAGTGAGCTTTGTTCTGTAGGGACCTCTGTTGCTCTGTAGTGAGCAAGCACAACAACCTTTAGTGACCCACAGCAGCAGCTCTATGTCTCTCCATCTCCAATGAGCTTTGGCCATTCCTCACTGACCAGTGAGAACAAGTAGGGATGAAGCATCAGGAAACTGTTTGTGTGTTCTCTGTGCACCATAAGGTAGTGACTCTTACAAATGTTAGGCCAGATACCTAAACAATTGTAGACTTAACCAGGCACAGTTTTCAGTGACTAGTTAATATCTTTCCATCTTACTTGCTCAATCTCTGTTTCAAGGGACTCCATCCTTTCTTTCAGTCTGCGGTTCTCAGACTCTACATTTAGAAGCTCCACTCTGACGGAGCTACCATCTCCCTCTCTTTGGTGGAACTTTGTTTCCCAGCTTTCTGCCTGTTCACTGGCACTGCGGTAGTTCTCCAAAAGTTCTCGGTTCTCTCTCTCCTGAAATAAAGATTCTGATTTTATTTTTTTAAAAACTTGGTCTGCTTTTGTATCGATTAGGATGTATCTTAGGAACCCTAGAAGTGTTAGTCTGCCTTTTCGGTCAAATCATCAAACAACAGAGGTTGATAAGGAAGCAGAATGTTTCACACTTACTTACATGGGCTTAACTATTGGTCATTTCTTAAAGATAACCAATATCAACTTATTTCTTCAATACAGTGAAATGTCTCATATTTGTACTTTTGGCTAAAATTTGCTGCCAAAAAACTGAACAACTGAAATAATGCCACATCGGGTAAAAATAGACATGATGTTGGGCCACTGTGGCTTGCTTTGACCCACTTTGCACTGGACATCACCTGCACAGATGTGCAGGTGTTGCCAGATATTGGCCTGAAATTGCCCCAGGCCATGTCGACAGCTAGCCGAGGCTCTCACTCCAGGACTATCTCCAGGTCACAGCCCAAGCTAAGGTCTGCGGGCTATCGCATCTGTTGTGGCCCGGCAGACATGGCCTGGATTGGGTCCACCATGGTCAGTTGCCATGGCTGACCATGGCTGCCTATTGTGGCAGGAGCCGGGGGCAGTATGGGGGCAGGGGTGACCACAAGTTCATGTGTCTCCCCACCCTCCCCAGTAGCCTGCCCACAGACACATTTGCTTGGCAGCCCAACCCAGTCTGGACAGTGTCTGCTGTGGCTTCCCAACTCGAGCCAGGTTGGGCTGCCGCCGCACGGTTGCCACTTCTGTTTCCACCTATTTTTATAGGTAAGTAGTTTTCATCCGGATATAGCAAGTACTGCAAATGTTTCTAAATCCCCAGTTCTAGTATTTATAGATTTCAGTACTGAAATGTACATGGAACAGATCAGATTCAGAAAAACAAAGCGCTATTACCATTTAATGGAATATTGTCAACACTGGGTAAAAGCAAACGTGACAGCAGCATGCCAACATGACCTGAACTGGATTGGGACCCCACCACTATCATGACCAGGAACAGCTCAGACCACCAGCCACATGTGAGTGCGGCCAGGAGAGCCTTCCTGCTGCCTGGGCAGCCCATCTGGGGCAGCAGCCACAACGGGCGCTTGTGACCAGCCCCGTCCCCATGCCATTCCCAGCGCCCCACCCCCGCCATGATGGGCAGCCAGTGTGGGTAGACCCAATCCGGCCTGGGTCACAGTGGGTAAGAACAAATGTTCTAACATGCTGTGGCCCACTTTTCCCTGGACAGGTGGACCCTAGCCTGGGCTGTTACTTTGGCTGATTGCAGAGGTGAGAGCCTGGGCTAGCTGCTAACATGACCCGGGATACCCCGGGTCAACATCTAGCGGCCATAAACCAAATGTGACAGCGGTCCACAAGGCAAAGTGGACACCTCTCTAATCCAGACAAAAAGCACACCCCTCAAGGTGTAAAGATATGGATGTTTTTCCTGTACAGTTATTCCCAAAATACTGAGTCAGGATTACTGTGATTGGCATGAAATCCTGGCCCTAAGCCACAGACAGGGACCACATCTATTTCTATGTTCTGTACAGCACCAGGCACATGGCTGGCACTATATAAATGTTCATAATAATAATAATAATAATACTGTCAATGGGAGTTAAACTAACTGACTTCACTGGGGTCAGGATTACACCTCATGGTCAGGCAATTGAGGGAAAACATTCACAAAAGCCGCTGAAGAGTTGTTAGAAAAATAAGTTTAATGATGCAGTCTAAATGTGCTTAAACTGGTAGTACTTTATTGTAGTCACTGGGCTTTTTTGGTGCAAATATACTTTGGATCATTGTCTCAGCCCCTGTTGTCCTGATATGAAACTAAATCGATGACTCCCCACCATTCTTCCATCCTTGATATCCCAAGTTATACATTTATTATATATATTTCATTCCTGCTTGCCAAATATATAGGCTGAGTCCAAGGGGATATTTCAAGCTGAAAGACAGCTTTTTGAAGAAAAAAAAAATACATGTGGAAAGAGAATTAAAACTGCAACTCAATTATTTTTTGTAATTGTATCTCCCTCCCTTCCCCAACCTCAACATACTTACTTTAGAATTCAATATGCTCTTCAGTCTGGCTATATCTGTGTTTGTATCCTCAACTTTCAACTTCAGATCATCAAGTTCATTTTGACATTTTGTGAGTGTATGGTGAAACAGCTGTGGGGGAAATTATGTAGTTTTCATCAGTTCATGTGTTAAATTTCTTATTCCAATTTACCAGTAGATAGCATAGGGACTATATCAGCTGAGCTATGAGCTGATTATACACTTATTTTTATAATGGGGATGACAGATGGGATTGAACAGGATATAATAAAATTAACTGAGAGATTAAAAAAATAGTCATCAGAGTACAATCTGTATTGTTTTACATACCACTGCATATAATATGCATGGATCACTTTTGGAAATATGAATTTTTACCCTTCACCTCATGTTTCTATATGTAAATATACCTGTTTTTCTTGCTTAACACTATAAAGTTGCTCCTGTAACCTTTCATTTTCATGAGCTAATGATTCCCTCTCCTTGCCAGTAAGAGCAAGTTCATCATTAGTTTCATCCAGCTTTTGACGCAGTCTGCCAATATCTTTCTCAGAGATGCGGACAGCCTCAGCAGCCTGTCTAGACAGAAATGATTAAAAAAATTAACAAGACAAAAATAACCATGCAAAATAATTAGTTATATTTTTCTCTGAGGTCTTTATGTATTGGTACATGTGAAAGAGTTAATAGTTGAAAGTCAACTTATATAAAGCAATTAGGAAAAAGAATCTTACATGATTTAATAAAGTAAAACAGCTTCAAATTATTTGTTAATACATTTTAGATTTCAGTGTCTTTGCTAGTTAGCTCTTACTGCAACATTTCCCTAGGTGTGATATTGAACTCAAAGTTTCAAACTTACTTTAATGAATGCTCCAAATCAGAAATGGTGTTTTTCAAATTAGAAATGGTGTTCTCCTGGAAAAAAATAAGTACATTAAAATTTGTTTCTCCTGTTATTTAGTGAAAAGAATTGAACAAAACCAGAAATTCATCTTATATTTTGGCTCAGATTAACTCTTCAGTGCTTCTTCTCGTTTTCCAAAACTTGATCATGCATTTTATTTTATTTAGGTTTAGGGAATCACTATGCCAATATTATATAAAATCTCTATATAAACTGTAAATTGTTATACACAAAGGCCCCAATCCAAGGACCACGTGTGTGCCTCTGGTGCACACTTGGACCAAAACTGCAATTGCATGCACGCACATAGTGCACATGTCCAGGGTAACCCGGGGAAAGCCCCTGGCCTCTGCCACCACTGCGGCAGGCTGCAGCTACTGCAGCCCCATTTCCACCATGGTCACAGTGGGGCTGGGAGGCTGCAGACCTTTCTCAGGCTACCCGACGCGCATGCACTAGGTGTGTATGTGCAGAATATTGGATTGAGGCCAGAACTTGTAAAGTCTAACAACCTGTTTGCCATTTGTGAGTTGCAAAACCAATATAATTAGTGTCTGCAGGAACTCCATTTTTATTTAAATAATAGTTTTTCTCCTTTATGCTTGCAAGGGTAACCTCTTAAGTGTGAACTCAATACTAACAATGCTAACAGTGTCTCTGCTGCCTCTGTGTCTCTAGTGTCAGTGTCTCTAGTGCCTCTGCTGTTTCTCATACTTTTCTCAAAGTGCTGCAAAATAAAAGCTAAATAAGAGTGTGACAGTATTTGTTGTTATTTGGAACCCAGGGTATTTTCAGACGTTACAATCCCACACTCAACCACGGTGAATTCCCACATGGTGAGCAACGGACTGTAATGTCTCTTGGCCTGACAAGAGATTCCTGCCAGATGTTCACCCCCATGAATCACAGGCGGAAATCTCTTTGACCACGCAAATGGCTGTCCTTGCCGGACCATCGCCGTTTGCATGGTCAAAGAGATTCCCGCCCATGATTCATGGGGGTGAACACCCAGCGGGAAGCTCGCGTTCGGGCCAACAGGTGTGACATTCCCACGCTCAACCACGGGGAATTCACCGTGGTTAAGCATGGGATCGTCACGTCTGTCCCCTGACCACGGCCCGGAATCAGCGGCTGTGTCCACCGCTGATTCTGGGCCGTGGTCAATGCCCTGGGGGGGCGGGCGGGTGCTGTGGCCGCATTTGCTGCGATGCTCGCCCATCTCCCGGGGGGCGGGCGGCCTAGGGAGCGTGGCTGTGCAGCTGTATGTTGAGCCGCGCAGCCCCTCCCCCTCCCCCGATTTCCCGCCGGGATCAGCCGGCACGTCTGTTGGCCATGCCGATTTGATCCCGGCAGGGGATCAATAGGTGATTCCGTGACGGGGCCAATACTGGCCCCGTCACGTCTGAAAATACCCCCAGTTTACAGTATAGGAAGCAAAGAAATTAACAAAAATTACATAAACGTCATTTTTAAAAAAGCTCTTAGAAGCAGGAGAGTCAGTTTGAGGAAGAGCAAACCAGTTATTGGTTGGGAAAAGGTAAGATACTAGAGACACAGCCTCACTTACGCTGGCTTCATTTTGTCTAAAAATAAGATCACTTTTATAGGATGAAAACAAACGAGACGGGCAAGCTGGATCCTCTGGCTGCCCTGGGGAGGGCCACCACAGCTGCTACACTGTGGACTGGTGGGGAAGGCTGTTCAAACAAGCACACAGATACAGAGGGAACTTGGGTGGGGTGACTGCCATCACAAGTCCCTCCACGCCATGGGTCAGCCAAGGAACCATCTACACAGGGAAGGATTCCCGGACCCCTACTGCGCAGCAGGATTGGGCCACCAGGAGGAGCTGCTGCCAAACAGCTAATCAGGGGAATTCAAAGGAGTGTGCTCACCTGCCCCCCACAAACAGCTGATTGGAGGAGGCACACTCCTCCAGGTCCCCCAATCAGCTGTTTGACAGGTTGGGGTGAGCATGCCCCTCCAGGGCCCCCCAAACAGCTGTTTGGCGGGCTGAGGTGAATGCACTCCTCTGGGCCTGACCCTTGGACCTCATCTCGCAGTGGGACTGGGAGAAGCCTAACAGATGGGAGGGCGCATGCGAGCCTTAGCCCACGTTTCATCGGCGACCTTCTCCAGACAACATGTCTGGTAGCAGCTGCCTGCCCACACCAAGGTGGAAATGGGTGAACATATGGTGGCCACCGAAATGACGAGAAGGTGACTCGTGGGCTACTGTTTCATTTGTTTTCACCCATGGTTACTTTTACTGAAATGCGGAGTGATAAGTTTTCATGTTGACTCATTGGCATAAAGTCCTTAAAGAGGAACAGTTTGTGAACTAACAATTTCCTACAGACTTACTACTGGGAAAGTTATTGCTTATGTTGTCTGGGGTGTAAACTCCAACAGGAATTGAGGGCACACACCTCATTGTATCAGTCTTTCAGTTGGCAGTAACACATTCCTTCCAAAATAACACCTATTTATGACCGCTTATAAATATCTAACATTTGTTTTGCTACTTTGTTAAATAGAGAACATCAACATGTCAATGTCACATTAGGACAGAATAGTTAAATTAAGAAAATTATAAACTGCAGACATGGGGCACAAATCTTTATTTGGCCAGCTGTGCAAGGGAGTTAAGCACACATATGTTACGCACAGAAATGCCATGCTAGATATACGTGGGTGCCAAATCCTCATTCAAAGGTGGTTAATAAATGAGATGTTGCCCCACATTAGCCAGCATTAGCCCCAGATTCACTTGCCTGTCTGAAATGTGGCTGTCAGATGTTTGCCCCAGGCCACTACCCACAGTATCATCTTAGGAAATATTGGAGCATGCCAATTGGGCGAATCCATAAGAAGTCCCATACTGGGTAAGACCCATGGTCCATCAAGCCCAGAATCCTGTCTCTGACAGTGGCCAGCTACAGTAGCTCGAGAGAAGTACATGTACAGGTCATGGAGGTGTGACCCATCTCCTGCTAGCCACTCCCAATACTGGTAGCAAGGGCTTCAAACTCCAACTAGTAAGCATTTTTATCTAGTTTCTGTTTGAAGCTAGTTATGCTGCTGGCTTTCACTGCCTCCTATGGCAATGAGTTCCACAACTATTGTCCACTGAGTGAAAAGGTGTTTGTTTTAAATATGCCACCATTTGACTTCAGAGTATCCCCTTGTTCTCTTATTGTGAGAAAGAACAACAGTTTCCTATTTACTTTTTCCATACTGCTCATAATTTTATAAACTTCTATCATCTCCCCCCTTAATCACCTCTTCTCCAAGCTAAACAGCCCTAACTTGTTGAGTCTCTCCTCATATGGGAGTCGATCCATCCCTTCTATCATCCTTGTTGCCCTTCTTTGTCTTAGATCTTGCCCTTCTCTGAACTTTTCTGAAATCTAGGCACAAATGGGGCAACAGGTGCCCATGGGGCAACTGCATGTCTGTTGGGTTGGGCCACGATACATCCACATGACTGCCCCATGGACTGTTTCGATGCACGTTCCACACCATGGAGTCATGGATAATAGCCTAGAGTGTCACTAGAGCAACTGCAACTCAGTGGTGGTGGTGGGGGAACAGCAGCAGACTGCAACAGGGGACAGAATGCCAGGGCGTTTATAGACGATCCCGCTTACAAGTGGGATCGTTAAATGCCGGCATTTCCACCCCGCCTTCCTCTGTATGCCGTGTCTGATGTTCAGACACGGCACAGAGTCTTTGTGCGCATGCGCACCCTTCCGCGCATGCGCACTCGCCCAGGGAACCCTGAAGTGCGGCGTGAAGCCGGCACTTCGGGGATCCGCGTCTGAGGGGGCAGGATCGCCTGCCCGGTCAGACACGGGGTAAGATCCTGCCTCAATGTTTAGACGAGTGCAAAGAAAGGCGGCTGATCAAAGGATCAGACTCCTTTCTTGTCTCGTCTATAAACGCCCCCAGCCCGTCTGTGCAGTCTGTTGTGTGGCAACTACGAGTGGAGGTTCCATAGGGCCTCCACGGAGCAACCCCGCATTCCAGTCAGCTCCCATCCCATATGTTAGGGTCAAAACGAGATCTTGCAAAAGCAAGAAATCTTGTCAAAATATAGGCTCTTGGTTTGTCTTGAACGAATCGAGAACCGGGTCTGTTTCACTGAGTTCTCGGCAAGAAAATAATTTTTTAATAAAAAATTAAAACATCATTGCACATGCACAAAATGGGGGCTGGACTGCTTTGTGCATACAAAAAATAGCCATCGCCCTTCACCAAAAAGGCAGCAATAGCATCACTGCCATTTTGGTGAAGAGCAATGGCCATTTTGCCCATGTACAAAACAGTCCGGCAGCCATTTTGCCCATGCAAAATTGATTTTTTTAATTATTATTTTATTTTCTCACCAAAGAAGTCATTCCAGGACCAATCTCTCACAAAATCTCAGAGAAAAATATATGTTTCTCGTTCAGCCCTAGCTAAGACCCCTTAATCCAAGGTATCCTAGCCCATTGCCAATTCTCACTTGTGCATGCAGTGTTGCTCCACAATGCCCTGCACAGCCCCCCTGTGTAGCCAGCACGTAAGTGTGGTCTCATCTGATCACTCACAAGCACGCCCGCCTCTGGTATAGTGAGGTGCATTCTGTGTTCTCACATTATAGGCAGCAGCCTGTTGACCATGATTATGGTGCACAACAATACCTCCCGCTGTGAATGAAGAATAAAACTAGACTGGATAAAACACAAAGTGTAGGACTTTCAAAGTGTGCAGTACTATCACTATTCTTTGCCAATAAAGGCTTTGCAAGATTTATCATTGACCTTGGAAATTAGGCCAATGCCAAGAGCTTTTGATAATCACACTCCAAACATAACCCAGATGAACTCTTAGGGCCTTTCCATATTTAACCTTTATGCAAATGTTCTAAAACTTATAAACCTAAAATAAACTACATATGCATTTACATGTTAGAACATACTTCAATTATTAGGCTTTCTTCAAAGGAGGCAATTTTCTCTGTTTTTTCATCCAGACAGTCCTGTAAGGAGTCCTTTTCCATATCCAAGTCAGCAATTGTTGCTTTGAGAGCATGGATTTCTTCTTGTTGAACAAGATTTTGTTTTGAAAAGTTATCTAGACATATAATCATAAAAGCCTAAATTTTATTAATTCCATTTAAAATAATATTTTTCAACACAGATGAGTTAATGTCTTTTTTACTCTGTATAAAGTGATGGGGGTTGGGAATAATTTTGCTAGGGAATGCTACATTAATTCTGATGAATTTGTTTTTTTACTTAAAAACCTTTATTTGTAACTCACCAATTTTTTCATCCAGACACATAATTTTCTCTTGGGTAAGCTGCAATTCATATTTTTTCTTAGCAAGTTGCCGCTGTGTTTCTGAAAGATTCTCTTCTGCTTTTTCTTTCAATAAACTGCAGAGTTAAGAAGGATAACTTTAAAGCAAACTCTATTTTACTCTATGTGCAAGTAAGTATTTATTGGTTCGACTTTCGCCATGCACCGTACACAATACAAAAACAAACAAACAATACAACATATTTTAAAATGGGTTTCATACAAATACAATATTCTGAGATTTTTCTCTATGTGAGAAAGTTGTCTCACATTTCAAACAGTCACTTCAGCTGCATCATAATTAAAGCAAAATCAGTATTTCTTTACATAGATTAAATGAACAGGGATATTGCACCAACATTCAATCTTTCTGCAATTATTTAGACTCACATATTATTCAGGAGGATTACCTAGAAATATAAAAGTTTGGAGAGACTGAATGCATTAGCAGAGCAGTAAATCAGCCCATGGACCACATCCCACCACCTGCAGTCAACCAGTGGTCCCCTTCAACCTACAAGGCTGCACCCCAATCCACACCTAAAAAGACCTGACTGCAAGCATTAGGTCCTTTCTAGGTTGGTCATAACTTCCTCTCAGCTGTTTCAAGCTTGGGCTGTTGCATCACAGCACCATTTGACTACAAATATGGTGCAGGAAAAGCCATCCTCAGAAGCATCTACATGTGTGCATCACACAGAAGGGATTGTGGGCCACAGGGAGAATGAGCACAGGAGTGGACAAAGTGGACCACACCAAGCAGCACTGTCTACAATGTTTCCCTGATTCTCCTCCAGTCCCAGCCCTGGGTCTGCTGTTGCCATGTGGGAACAAGGGCCACATGCCCCTGGCCCTCCCTACAGTTCCCATCCCCAGTGTAGCCCCAGTCTCATTGTTGTCCCCAGCACCAATGGGTAAAAACAGAAGTGATCATGCTGTGGTGGCAACCTGCCCCAGCTCAGGAAACTGCTGCGGACAAGGTCTGGACCATGCTGTGCCCAGCGCCCCGCCCCCACACCATGGTGGGTAGCCATGGGGGACCTGATCTGGGCGAGCAGGAACAGATGTGTAAACATGTTCTGGCCTGCTTCACCCCAATCGGGTTGGTGCTAGCCCAATAACAGTGACTTCGGCCATTTGCCGAGGTGAGAGCCGGGGCTAGCCACCAATATGCCTGGGGACAGTCTGGGCAAACATCTGGAGGCCCAATAACAAACGTGACAGTGGCCTGTGGGCCAAAGCGAGTTACTGTCATGTTTGTTTTTACCCAATGTTGCCATGTGGGAACAAGCAAGGGGGCAGGAAGCCAGGGCCGGCCCCAGGCATGTGCCACATGTGCGGCTGCACATGGCCCCGCAGGCAGCTGGGGCCCCGCACTTGCCTGGCTGGGCAGCAGGCTGCAGCCAGCTTCTCCCCCAGAAACTGATTCTGCCTCCCCTCCCTGGCTCCAGACCCCATTCCTCACCTGCCTCTGCCTTCCAGTAGTGCTGCAGCAGCAGCGGCAGCAACAGCCAATCGGGCTGGGAGATAAGGCTGTTTACAAACAGCTCCTCCCCACGTGCTGATCAGAAGGTTGCTACTTTGCATAGAAGGTTCTTCGAGATGGCTCCCAACATTCTCACAACTGGGTTGTGCGCGCTCACCCTGTTCAAATAATAGACCACATGATGGTCTTGAGCTCCTCTGGTATAAAAAGAACCCTCCCCATCTGAATGACAGTTCCTTTCAACCCTTTCTAGAAATATAAGAAAAGAATTCCAT
>QEPC01007352.1:608029-625800 GCA_003113815.1 Sphenodon punctatus
TATTTCATTGGTTTCAATGGGGACACAGCGCCCCATTGAAACCAATGAAATAAATCCGGTACCGGCATACCGGATTTAATCCGGGAATCCGGTTTTCCTAGAACCGGTAACCGGTAAATCCGGTAGCCGGTAATGGGCCCGGGGTCCCACCACTAGTGCACGAGTTAAAAGATTTCCATGGAGTGGAGCTTAAATTTGTTATTCTGTGCTTTAACTACTCCCTTGTACTAGATATAGTGGGACTTCAATAGGACTACCCATATACTGAACTTGATGCACATGCTTAAGTGTTTTGCTGGATCAGGCTGGAATAGTCAGTACCTATATCTATATTTATATATGAAAGCTATAATAATTGACTTTGTAGTAGGGCTGAAACTCAATTCTCGGTTTCTCATGTTTCTCGCTGAGAATCACAATTCTTGTCTCGTTCTTACAAACAAGATGACAATTTGCTGGATTCTCACTGAGACACATGACAAGCTCAAGAAATGAAATACCTGGTGCTGATGGGAGGGAGGGAGCCATACTATTCCCTCCCCAGATCTCTTACCTTGTTTGAGGCTGGCAGCTTAGGGGACAGAGCTTGGGACCATGAGCAGTCCCTGTGGGGAGCTCCTGAGTCCTGGCAGAATGATCAGGAATGGGAGGGGGGAGAGCAGGAGGGAGGGGGCAGACTCACCATCTTTCCAGATGGGAATGGCGAGCTGAAGGAAAGAGGCGGCTTCAGCGCAGCTCTTCACCACCGTATTATGTGCCGAGTCGGACTCCTACTAGCTAACGGAATGCTGAAGATGTCTACTGAATCTGCCCCTTCCCTCCTGCTCTTTTCCCTCCCATTCCCGATAATTCTCTCTTGGGACTCAGGAGCTCTCCACAGAGACTGCTCATGGCCCTGGGCTTTGTCCCCTGAACTGCCAGCTCCAGACAAGCTAAGAGAGCTAGGGAGGGAACAGTGGCTTCTTCCTCCCACCCACCCTCTCTTCCCCTTTAATTTCTCAGAACTGGGAGACAAGCTTGGATATGCTTGGAGGCGGGGGTAGTGGGAATCTTGTGAGATCTGAATTGGTCAAGAACTCTGAGAGAGCTCGACCCTGATTCTTGTGAGATTTTTGCGAGATGATTATTGATTCTTGTTTCAGCCCTACTTCATAGTTTTCTAGTGAACATGAAGACTGCTATCACATTTTTATGAATGGAGGTGCAATATGTGCAATGAAGGGAGCTGACCTCTGACACTTTATAAGCGCATAGTAAATATTAGGGGGGGGACTTCACCCAAAAAAACGGATACCAGTTTTCCCAAAAACCCGGTTTACAGGATTAGAACCGGTATACTGGTACCGGTATTTTTCCACTGATTTCAATGGGGAACTGTCCCCACTAAAATCGATGGGGGGGGGGGAAACAACACTTTCCCTCCTCCGTCCAGGCTGCGTGGGTGGAAATCCCGACCCTGCACAGGAAACTTTTTTAGCTGAAGTCCCTGCTAGTGTGGGCTCCGGGCCGCTGCCATGGTGGCGACGGCGACCCGTAGCCCACACCAGCAGGTACTAGGGTGATCCCTGGGGTGGGGGGTGGTTTAACACCCCCCCATCCCAGGGATCACCCTAGCCCCCCCCCCTAGAGATCGTCTACCTTTTGCGCTCCAGGCGGCGGCTGCATGGCGGTCTGGCGGCTTCAGCCCTGGCTGGCTTCAGCGCTTGACTAGGCCTTCCGGGGAACTTCCGGAGTGCAAAAGGTAGGCCCGGTGCCAACACTAGCAGGGACTTTGGCTAAAAAAAAATTCTTTAAAAATCCAGGCTGGGCAGGGTGGGTGGGGGGTGTCCCCCCTTCCACCCGCGCAGCCTGGACGGGGGGAGGGAAATTGGGTTTTTTTCTTTCTTTTACATTGCGGCCATTTATTTCAATGGCCGCAATGTAAACAAATCCGGCACGGGGGAACCGGCACCCCCAATAACCGGATTCATCCGATACTGCCGGTACAGCAAAATACTGGTAGTATCGGATACCGGGGGAACCGAACTTCCCACCCCTAGTAAATATAATGAAAATCAAAGTTAATGTTTTCCTTATGTAATATTTGGCAATGGGACTACGTTTTTAGTGGCCTCTAATTTTGTGTATTTGCTTCAGTGTGTGGACACAGCTATGCAGCTATTTAGCAGCATGATAAGGAGAGCTAGGCACCCAATTTCATTATTTTATTTATTTAAGTTTTTATCCTGCCCTTCCCTAAAAAAGGCTCAGGGCGGCTTGCAGCATAGATAAAAACAATCCATAAAAACAGTAACAACCCTCCCACAACCTTGCCCTCTCCCCAAAGCCACCCAACACCATCTCCCCATTTCCCACATTCAACCCCCCCTCAAAACCCTACCCCAACCCCACCCAGAAACCAAACCAAAACCACCTATCCCTGCTTGCCAAATGCTTTTCCAAAAAATAAAATAAAATAAATATATAAAGGTTTTGCACTGCTTCTGGAAGATAGCCAGGCCCAGGCTCAAACGAACCTCCCAGGAAAGGGAGTTCCACAACATGGGGGCAGCCACTGAGAACACTCTCCAGCGCACCCCTGCCCCACAGACAAAGGTAACAGACCGGACGCGAAGGAGGGTGCCCCTGGCTGAACGTAGGGGCTGCAAAGGGGCATGGTAGGATAGGCAGTCTTTCAGATATATGGGACCCAGATGGTTTAGGACCTGATCCTAAACCCTGTACACTGCATGTGTGGTGTGCACAGTGCGTGCGTGCATCCCCCATATGGGGAATGGGATGTATGTGCAAACCTCACACAACTTGTACAAGTGTGCAAGAGTTTAAGATCGGCCCCAGTCATGCCTAGCAGAAGCAGTGGGCAAAATTAGAGGCCAGATTCATGCTGCATTTAAATATAGTCCACTATGTTGCATGAATATTTGTTTATTTATTTCAGTGTTTACAAATAAAAAACTAAAATAATTAGTTAGCTGCTAGTCTCAGTATGGGCAATAAAACTCAAGACAAAAAACTTCCACAACAGTTCCTAGGCTGTATGAACATCACTCCTCATCAAACGACTCCTTTTGCAGAATGCAGAGAAAATAGATCTTTCTTGCAGTATGCCCCAAAGGTCAACAAACCTGACCTATTTCAGTTCAACATGGGGTGATTTCAGACATGACGGGACGCCTATTGGCCCTGTCATGGAATCACCTTTCTGATTCCCGGCCAGAATCAGAATGGCCCGTCAACAGACGAGCCGGCTGATTCCGGCGGGGAATCTGGGGAGGGGGTGGGGCTGTGCAGTGCAACGTGTGGCCGCACAGCCCCCCCCCCCCACTCCGCCAGCAGTCTGCCCTCCTGTAGATGGGTGAGCACAGCAGCCAATCCGGCCGCTGCACCCGATTCCGTCCCGGGGTCTGGACCATGACCTGGAATCAGTGGTGGTAACAGACGTTACCGTATGCCGATTTCGGGCCATGGTTTAATTAACCACGCTTTCGGGGATGGTGCCTGGACCATCCTCAAAAGCGTGGTTATTTTGCTTACCGCCGGTGGTTCACCGTGCTGAACATCTGGTGGCGAGCAACCAGACGTTACGGGACCATCCACCACCACAGGGGATTGTCCGTGGTTGACTGTGATCTCGTAACGTCTGAAAATACCCATGAAGGTGAAGGGGAAGAAAAGGAGCGAGTTCAAAGATGAGGACATTGTACAGAGAAGAGTCTGCTACTAGTCCTCTCTCCATTAAACTAACACAACTGTTTGACAAATCTGTGGATATAAAGCTTACTTTATAATTGCAGTAGTATTAATTAACATTTTTATTTACCTGAGTGAAGCACACATTGATTTTTGCTTGCCAAGTTCATTTTCTGACTCCATTGCCCTTCTTGCCAATAGTTTCATCTCCATTTCTACAGAATCGATAGTCTCTTTCATCAGTGCTAACTTTGATAGTTGTTCCAAACGTTCAGTGTCAAGCTATAGGAGTAAAATTACAAGGCATTAAGAATCACTGAAAACTATTTTGTATGAAATATTTCTTATAACAAAAAGAACCTAAATACACTCCAGTCCAAATAACAAACATTACAAACAAAACAACAAGGACTGTGTGACAATAACTACTATAAATATATCGGTCTCTGGTATAAACATTGTTATAATTTATTAGTAATAATGAAAAATTAATATAAGAAAAATCAAAATCAAGTAAATATTGTCAAACACTCAAACATTAAAATGCAAAGTATCAGTCATCAATAAATGTCCATCAAACATCAAAACAGAACCATGTTGAACAATTGCTTGTTATGCCATGTATATTGCTAATGTGTTTCAAAAACCTTCTCCAGGACTTGAACTTCTAAGCTTCAATGTGGTGTTGTAAATGTCTTTTCAGTAATAACAGATGAAGAACTACAACAAAAAGTAAAAAGGGGTGGGGGGGACATAAAATTCCAAGCTTCACAAATGGATATTGAAAAAACTAATATCATAAATGTTATTTTACTAGGGGGAAAAAACTGTAACTGGAAAAAAATCTTTATCCAATGTATACTGTTTGTGGGTATTCAATGTTCACTTATCCTAAAAATTAAATACAATAAGTGAATATTGTTTATTTCATATACTAGATAATGTATTTGTAAAAATGTAAAACCACAAACACTCACTAAGTAAGAACATTAACTATGCTCCAAAAGCCATACCATCAAAGATAGCAATCTGTGAAAAACGATATAATGAATGGAATCTTGATTTTAAAAGTTTTTAATTGAAAATGTTTATTAAAAAAACTTACCATTGTGTAAAGCTTGAGAATGATTAAACATACCCCTTCTTCACTGTCCAAGATCACAAACTGACCCAAGCACTCTCTTTAAATACTCTAAATGACATGATTAATAGCAATCAGGTGTTTAATCTTTACACGGTAAGAAATGCTAACAGCCAATCTCATGATTATACCACAAATTCTTTACAAAACTAATATAATCCTAATATAACTTGGAGTAAGTATATACAACTACTAAAAATATATGTAAAATTGTCCCAATAAACACTTCAAAGAAAAACAGCTAAATCAATCTCCTCACGGAGGATGTTTTCAGACGTTATGAGATCACAGTCAACCACACACAACCCTGCATTGGGGCCAAAGGGCCCTGAACGTCTGTTCGGCGGTCACCAGATGTTCACCACAGACAATCCCCAGCAGGGGACAAAACTAACCACCCTTCTGGAGCTCCGACCTGGACCATCTCCGAAAATTCCCACCGGGAAACAACAAAACGTAACATCTGAACGGCAACCACCAGCCAGAATCAAGCAAAACGATTCCCAAAGCATGCAGCGTCGCTGCCAGGCAACGAGCAACAACACAGGCCGGGGAGGGAGATTTAAAGGGCACACAGCAGCAGGGGGACATGCTGGGATGGAGCGAGGCGGAAGGGAGAGGAGAGCGGAGGGCGAGCGAGCAAGGGAGAAGGAGGAGGCGCAGGCAGAGGAGGTGGTTGTGCTGCACATGGAGGCAGTGGAGGGAGAGCAGCAGCAGCCGCAGTCGGAGCAGGCTGCCCCAGAGACGACAACCGGACCGGGGGAGGAGGCACCCCAGAAACAGGTAGGGGGTGCGAGAGGGGGTCCAGCGGCACAGGGGCACCAAGGGGGGGCGGGCCGGCAGGACGGGGCAAAGGGGGAGGGCCGCGGGGATGAGGCAACCTGGCAACCAACCGCCCCCCTCCCTTACGACCCACAGACACAGAAACGGGCCCGGGAGCCCGAGCCCCCGGAGGAGACGGGTAGAGGGCATGCGGAGGAGGAGGACCAAGACCAGGAGGGCCCACACGGGAGACAGCCGTACCGAGGGGGGCAATGGGGCACAGGAAAACCCAGAACTTCATCAGGATCTGGGGGACCCTGGAGCACGAGCTGGAGCTAGTGGTCAACCAGCGGAATGAGCATGTATTCCAGGAGATTGTGTGGGACATGGAGGCGGCAGGACACCACAGGACAGTGGCCCAATGCTGCTCCAAGATCAAGAAGCTCAAGAGGGGGTACAAGGCCATTAAGGACAACAACTAGCGATCCGGCCACGGAGCCCGGACCATCCCCAACTATGACGCCCTGGACCGCATACTTCACATGAAGGGTTCCATTGTCGACCCACACCTCGCCTGGGCCGCAGTGGTCCAGGGCAGGGAATGGGCCAAGGTACCCCCTCCCCTCGCCACCCCGCGAGAAGGCACCGGCTCCAGGGGCTCCACCCCCCAAGAGGACCGCCCCGGGACCTCGCGGACCACCAGGCCCCCCTCGTGTACCAGCCCCGAGAGCCCCCACCCAATGTTGGACACGGGGGGATCCGAGGCCACCACACAGGTTGCACCCAACCAGGGGACACAGGGGGACTGCAGCAACACAGAGGAATCAGATACCGACATCGAGAGTAAGCAAGCGGGTGTGTGGGGGTGTGTGGACCGGATGGGACGGGCCGAGAGGGAAAGGGGGGCACAACAGCCACGGGGCTGCCCCCAGAAACCCCTGACACCCCAGACCATGGAAAGGGGGCCAGGGGGCCTCCAGGGACACGTTCCACCTACCCCCACCCCAACCGTCCCGTATCTTCACAGGTCACGGCACGCCCAGGCACCCAGGACAGGAAGGCAAGGGGGATGACAGCGAGCAGCCCCAGGAGCAGCCAGAGGTCCCAGGTGAGGCCTCCCGATGAGTGGGGGGAGAGGGGGCCGGGGGAGGGCAGCCAGGGGGACCTGGCCTGCGCAGTGCAGGGGAGAGGGGATCCGGATGCAGGGGGCCACTGGGGGAGAGCACCTG
Source organism: Sphenodon punctatus (assembly GCA_003113815.1). Lineage (NCBI taxonomy): Eukaryota > Metazoa > Chordata > Lepidosauria > Sphenodontia > Sphenodontidae > Sphenodon > Sphenodon punctatus. The sequence goes on from QEPC01007352.1 coordinate 614,852, forward strand.
CCGGCCACCCGAGGGGGGGCAGGACCCCCCGAGCTGTGGCATGGGATGGGGGGGCGGGAGCCCAGGGTGCCTAATCAACCCCTGCCTTGCACCCCACCAACCCCTGCCTTGCACCCCACCAGGGCAACCCGCCGGGTCCCAGCAAGCCGGACCCATGTCCCCAGCACAGCAGATGAAGGAGCACCGTGCACAGGTACGGCATCAGAGGAAGAAGCAGGTGGAGGACATGGTCCGCAGCACCACCAAGCAGGACGAGCGGATGATAGTGGCCATCGACCGCATGGAGGCGGCCACAAAAGGGCCGTGCAGCAAACGGAGGCAAGGGACCGGAGGCGGCAGGCGGAGGTGCGCCTTGAATGGAGGCGGGAGCGCTGGAAGCACGGCAGGCAGGTGGAGACGTTTGGATGGCTGGAACAGGCCATTGGCTGGATGGTGAGGGAGCACTCTGCCAAGATGGACCGGTCCCATGACATTGGCACCTCACTGCTCCTGTATGCAGGAACCATGAACACCTATGTGATGGCCGTCGCCCCGCTGGGCAACCTGCCTGCCCCGGCCCTGAGGCCAGGCCCCTCAGCGCCCCCACCGCCCCTGCCACCGCCCCAGCTGCTGGCACGCCTGCTGGGCCCGCGCATCCGCCTACCAGTCCCTGTAGGCCTCCGGAGGGAGCAGCCACCCAGGGGGGCCCCTTCGGCCCTGGGTCCGTCCACCCTCCCAACAACACCTGTCCCTCAGGAAACTGAGACGTCCCAGGACACTGTCGGGGACACAGACAGCGGGGGGGAGGGGGAGCTCCCAGGGCTCCATGGCGGCCACAGGGCGGCCGAGAGGGAGGCCGGGGGGAAAGAGGGGGAAGGGGGCGAGCGGCCTGAACAGGGGGGGCAGGGGGGAGACGGCACTGGGAGGTGGGTGGTGGTGGGGTGAACTGTAGGCGGTAAGCACAATAAACTCCTGGGCACCACAGTTGCAGTCCTGTCTCTGTTCATGGGCCCGGGGCTGGGGGCGGGTGAGCATCTAGGGGTGCGTCCTCAGTGCTGTGGGGGCACCGGGGTGGTGGGTATAGTGGTGCGCGGCCTCACGCCTCGGCCCCCCAGCTGATGCGCCTAGCCAGGGCAGCACAGATGTGCTTTGCATACCGATACCTCCGTGGATTCTCAGCGTTCACATAGAAAGGCACGGGGCCGGGAGAGCGCCGGGGCATGGGGTACTCGAGGGCGGCCCCATCGGTCTCACACACGTTGTGCAGCACACAGCAGGCCCGATCACAAGGGCCGAGGTCTCCACCGTGTAGTCAAGGCAGCCTGCAAGGCACCTCCAGCGCTGCTTGAGGACCTCAAAGGCCCTCTCGACCACGGTCCTGCTTGCACACAGGCAAGTATTGTACAGTGCCTCCACAGGGTTCCTGGCGACCGGGTATGCCTTCATCAGCCACCGGGTGAGGGGATAAGCCGGGTCCCCCAGGATGCAGGGAGGCATCAGCACCCCCTCGATCCGGGTCATCCCCATGTCCGCAAAGTCCCCACGGTACATCCGGGCATAGAAGGGAGAGATGGTTATGATCTTGGCATCGTGGCTGCGCCCGGAGTGGCCCGTGTATATATCTATGAACCGTCCCTGGTGGTCCGTGGCTGCCTGCAGCTGCAGGGAGTGGTACCCGTGTCGGTTGACATATTCCACGGCCTCCCCATCAGATGGGCGGAGGATTTCGATGTGGGTTCTGTCCACGGCGCCCATGCAGTTGGGGAACCCTCCAGGCGCGAAGCTGCCCATCACGGCCTCCTGGTCCACCAATTGGATCGCACGGTCCAGGAGCACACCCTCCACCGCCTCGCAGATGTCCCGCAGGTTCCCCACAATGGTGCTCACCCCAACACCGAAGTGCTGCGAGATGGACCAGCAGGAGTCGGGTGTTGCAAGGGCCCAGACCCCAATGGCCACCCACTGGACCATGGGAATCGGGGCCCGCATGGAAGTGTACTGCCGCTCCAGCCAGGGCATTAGCAGCTCCGCGAGTCGCAGGAGAGTGCTCCTGTCCATCCGAAAGTGCGCTCTCCAGGCAGCCTCGTCCCACTGAGCCAGCACCCTGGACCACCACCCCTGTGCATGTTCCATAACCCATAACCGCCGGGCAATGGGTATAGCGAGCTGGGCAGCATGATCCATGGTCTCTCTCCGGCCCTGGAGCCGGCCAGCCGTCTCGCGGAGTGCAGCAGCCCGCTCCCAGGTGCGGAGGAGGGTCTGTCAGGCCGCTCCGGACACCCGCTGGGCCCTGAGACGGACCAGGGAGTGCCTGTGCATGTGGTGGGCTCTCCGGGCTGTAGCAGCGCTCCTGGCCATGCACACCTGCAGTCGGCCGGCCAGGTGCACCTCTGCAGTCTGGATGCGCAAGAGGTCGGTGTGCGAGCGATACCACTCTGCGCAGACTGCGAGGTGCATCCTGCAGGCGCCCAGCCATCCCAGCTCCATGGTGAACGGTGCCCCAGGTGGATGGGAGCTGCACCCGTTATAGGCTGGGGCATGTGTGGCCCCACCTCCAGCCGGCTGGCCCGGCTCCTGCAGGACGACCGGGGCGGGGCGGCAGTTGGCGTCCCATTGANCGGCTCCTGCAGGACGACCGGGGCGGGGCGGCAGTTGGCGTCCCATTGAGCACACCTGCGGTCCCTGCGCAGGGCCTGGCGCATGGTCCAGCCAGCGCCCGGGCGTGTGTGCAGCAACTGCATTCCTGCTGTCATCACCTCCCACCTCTCTGTGTTGGCTGCCTGTTGTCCTCGCCACCCTAATTAGTGTGTAGGCTGTCCTGTATGTGCACTTGGTTCCAGCAGCTGTGCTGGGTCCGCACCCCATGCCTCGCTCCTTTGCTGTGCCATGTTGCAGCCTGTGGCCTTATCGCTTGGCCTTGTAGCTCCCCTGCTTCCCCTCCCATCCCTCCAGGGATTGTGGGGTCCCTCTTTCCTTGCAGTTAGTATCTGCTGCTTGCTGGACCATGGCTGGCAGCGCTTTCCCAGGGCTTGCGGGCCCCACCGCCCCTGGTGCCTCCCATAGCTAGACCTTCCGCGAGACCATGGCACGGTGTGACCTGTGGCATTCCCCGGCTGTGCAATTGCCCCTGAGCTGCCTGGAGAGCCTCACAGGTGCCTATGCGAGTCTGAGATCTGGCCTGTGCTACTTTGGCTATGAGGCGAGCACCCGCGATTGCCGGCTGCATGCGGAGATACTGGGGCTGCGTCCCTTTCCGGATGGGCGCATCCCGGAGAGGAGGCAGAAACCGTGTCTGCTCTCTCTGTGTGCAGCCTGGCTGCCTACACGGCCTGTCTGGCGGAGGCGGGTCCTGCCCTGGCTGTGTCCTTCTTTGGCTGCGTTCACGGGGTCCATGGGTACAGTCACGTGGGGTGGTCTATCACCGCCTGTTGGAGCTCGGACACCTTCCGTGGCCCCCAGCTGCTGACTATGGCTTATCGGAGCTCACCAGGGCGGAGCTGTCGGCATTGGCTGGTGTGTGGTCCCAATCCGATGTCTAGGTGGGGCTCGCCGTGCAGGATTCCTTTGAGGCATACTACCTCGTTGCCCACCACATGTCTGTGCTGGGGTACTACCGGGGCACGCTGCAGTGGCCCCACTTCGTGCACCTGGCAGGCCACCCAACCCTGGGTTCCTTTGTGGCCCCCTGCAGCTGGCTGTGAGGCCCCCTGTGCTTTCTGGGCCCTGGATGCTGACCCCACTGTGAGCTCCCGCCTACGCCCTGCCGCCGTGGGTCCCTGCCCGCTTTCTCCATGCTATCCGGGGCTTACTGCTGTGCTGGCTGGTTCCTGGGGTTCTGCTGCCCCTGCCTGTGCCTCTGGGCCCCCTCCACAGCACCCCCGTCCTTCTCTGCAACCGGTGTTTCCGTCTGTGGCTGCCTTCTCCTGTGGCTGTGTCCTGATCTCCGAGCCGGCTCCCAGCACCCCAGGTGCTGCTGTCCTTCATGGGCCAGTTTCGGTCCCTCCTGTGCCCCCCCACCCCCGCCCCCTTTGGGTGACTATGACCATGATGGTCCTGGGGCCCCCGGACTGCACCTCCCCGCATCCTGCTGGGGGGGGGGGTGTTGGACCACCTGCACAGCTCCTCGGCTCGCCTCCATCCCATCCATCGCACCCTCGCCGGCGTGTGAGGTCCGTCTGCCTCCTGGACCGTTCCCAGACCGCTCCCTGCCTGTGTGTCCCCCTGTGCCTGTGCCCTGCCCGTGGGAGTCCCCCCGTGCCCAGGCTGCCTGTGTAGCTGTGGGGTTGCCCGTGCAGCCTGTGCTGTTGTGAGGGTTCTGGCTGCTGTTTCCCATGTCCTGCCCTGCCCCCGGTCCGGTCTCCTCGCTTCTCTGGCCCCGGGTCCCCCTCCCCCCCATGCCATGTGTGTTGTCCGTCCCGCTGTGTTCCCCCTTCCCATCCTTTCCTGTGCGGGTGTTTATGCGCCCGGGCGTGTGTTTATGCTTTATGTTCCGCTATGACCTCGTTGTCTCCGTGCCTGTTGTGTGTGCGGCCTCAGCGGCTCTTCTCCCTCCTCCCTTCCCCTTGTGTGGGCGTTTCCTTTTGGCTTCATTTGCCCTCCATTGGCCATGTCTGCCTCCCACCCCTCCCCGGTGCCTTCTGGGTGTTTTGACCATGGCTAGGAATCGGTGTCACGTCTGTTGCGCTGCCCCGGGCCATGGTCTGTTGGCCTGATTCCCTGCCATGGTCCCGCTCCCGCCACATGTTTGGGGCCTTCCTGGACCACGGGGCGTGGTTGTTCGACTCACCAGCGCTGAGAATCCACTGTGGTGATTTGGGAGCCCGTAACGTCTGAAATCACCCTCCGTCTCTTTGGTGCCTACTACTACTTATCATATGCAGTGCTTTATGAAGACAGGTCCCTGCCCAGTGGGCTTACACTCTAAGATGGACAAGGTTGAGGGGGGATAGACACACACACACACACACACACACACACACTCTCTCTCTCTCTCATTTTACTGATGAGGAACTGAGGTTGAAAGGCTGTCACTTGCTCAAGGCCAGCCAGTGAGTTCATGGGTAGGGTGGGATTTGAACAATTGCTTCCCAGGTCCAAATCCAGCACCTTATCCACTACACTGACTGTTGCTGCTTCCAGCGGTGATTCTTTGAGTGACTAGAGCCAAAGTCAATGCACACATTTGAGAATTTTGACTCTTTAATAAGCAAAGGGTGCAATCCTACAGCCAACTTACATCGGTGGTAGATACAGTGTTGAGCTGGATGGTGGGTGCTTAGGTGCGCTGCCTGAGCAGCAAGCCACACGGGGCAACAGCGTGCCCCTTCCAATGCAACCCCCCCGAGCCCACACACACTGCAGCCCAGGGGATGGAGAGGGCATGGCTCCTGCTCCATCCCCCAGGCTGAGGGGTGTGTGGGCTTGGGGGGGGGGGGGGGTTGCATCACAAGGGGTGTGCTGTTGTCCCACACGGCGCATGTGCGCACCTGAACACCGGCATTCTTGTGGTGCGCCTCACGTAGGTGCAGTTTGTGAGGGCCAGAGGAGTGCACTCTTACTTGTAAACTTTGACTAGATACTAATTTTTTATTAGAGCAGGATTTGAACTTAATGTCTGAATGCACCTATATTAGGTGCCTCAATGCCTAATGTAAATATTCACCAGCTTTCTCTCCTTAGAAGTAAATCATCAAGATCTCCTTTCTAAACCCTTAGATAATAGATTTATTTTTAGAGATTCAACAACATGTAGAATCAAGAGAGTTATTTATGTTATCAAATGCCATTGTGATAGACTATAGAGCAGAGATCTAAGGACACGCATAGCAGAGCACAGAAGTAGCATAAAATGTAAGATGTCCGCACCGATGGTAAAACATTTTTTGGGATAAAAATCATTTCCCTTTTAGGTTTTATCTTTTGGGATTTAGAACAATGTTATTCCAGAGAGGAAGATCTTGAGAAGGGAGGGAGTTCTTGATAATTACTTCCAGAAAAAATACATATGTTTTTAGTAGATTTATGTACTTAGTCCAAGTTATATTAGGATATATTTGTTTTGTAAGCACATTTTTGATGACTGATACTTTGTATTTTAATGTTTGAATGTTTGACAATATTTACTTGATTTTGATTGTTGTTATATGTATTTTTCATTATTATAATAAATTGTAACAAATGTTTATACCAGAGACAAATATATTTGTAGTAGTTGTCACATGGTCCTTGTTGTTTTGTTTGGAATATTAAACTATTTCAAAATTGACTTTTAGATTTACCCTGTCAAATTTTATACAAAGGGGAATTTTCTGAACTTAGGGCCTGAAAGTTGTCTTGAAACTCTAAGGGAGCTTTAAAACAGGAGAACAGGATTCTGTAACACAAGGCACTGTATCTTGAAAATAAGTAGTGAGAATACCAATTCTGTAAAATCAATGCATGAAGAAGCACTAGACTCTGCACTCTTCTGAGCCAAGTGAAGGCACCCACAAACTGGCCAGATGTTATTGCAGTTTCATAAGCAGCCTCTATAGTGCTCAAAGGCTAGTCATGCTGCACATTCAAATCCAGAATAGAGCCTGATGCCCTATCTGAACTCAGGGGACCCAACCCATTCCCATCAACCCCAGGTTGGTTGGGTGCCCAGCATCTTGGGTTTGGACCAGGCCAAGTCAGGAGGCGGCCCCAACTCCGCATGTGGCTCCATGACATCACTGAACTCACTAGGAGCAGCCACATCAGGAAGGGCGGGAAAGTATCTCACACCAACTCTTTCTGATGTTGCCACATTCATTACAAGTGTTGTGATGTCATGACTCTTTAGTGTAGAGTAGCAACATCACAAAGGCAGCAAGAGGCCAGCATTATGCTTAGAAGGGGGTACAGGCAAGTTCACTACATTAGACCTGGCCCAGGCTACATTGGGCCAGAAGACCTCAGACCTCAGCTACATTGGGCCTAAACTACCTTTGTTACATTAATTGCAATTCGGTATGCAATCAAAAGTAATTTTTGCTTACACTTTGAACAGTTAACTCCAGCTCTTCAATTCTCTGTTCTAGGTGAGCCTTCTCATTGAATGCAGTCTCCTGGGAAATCTGTTTTAAAAAAGAACACCAAAAAGTTACTTTTGAAGTTCACTCACTGCATATAATTTAACCACCCATTTATTGAAATAGAAGCTACATAGCAATACAAATGTAATAATAATCTTGACTAAAAAACCCAAACCTTTAACCTCTCTCTTAGGCTATCTCGTTCTGTGCTCATCCTTCGGAAGTCACAAAGAGCTGTGTCCCTTTCTGTCTCCACACGCCTTAAAACAGTTTGGGCTGACATAGCAGCTTTAGAAGTCTTGGATGTTTTGATAGTTTCTTGTCGTAGTCGGGATATTTCTTCCTGTGCCTGTTAATTTTTTTAAAGAGTATATTGGAAAGGTGTAATAGATGCAGCATACAGAATATTATTATATACAAGGTAATATATGCATGAAATAAAGCATTACATTACTTGATTAGTGATACAAGTATACATCAAGAAATGTGGGGTTTGAGGTTGTAGTCTGTGTGGCCGCAATCCCACACTCTGCGGATACCTGTGTGCAACCCATGTGCACACATGTGCGCGGTTTGCACGCAGCAGTGTGCCAGCAATGTGGATGCGCATGGGTCCTGTGCAGCTGTGCATGCACGTAGCTCTGCATGGGATCCGCAAAGCATGGGATCAGGGCCACCGTAAGTAGTCTTCAAGCATGTACTCTCTGATTTAAAGATGCAGTCCCTATTTGAAGATTTTAAGCCAACGAAATTTAGATAGAAAAGTATGTTCTTTCCTAACTTGTAGTCATATATTTACTGGCTTACACCATAGAGGCACACTGTAGAACAGGAGTGGGGAACATCAGGCCCTGGGGCCAAAGATGACCCATGTCACAACCCATGACTAGTTTTTGATACGGCCCCTTTCTAGTTCCTGGATCCAGTTCCTACCCCCAACTACTGAAAGAATGAGCCATGGGGAAGGGAGCAGAGATGAGGGCAGGCATACAAGGATAGGACACAGATCCATGGCACAAATCCATGATTTGGACCCTCCTCTTATTGAGTGCATATCCACTCCCAACTTTTATATGGCCCTTGGATATTGTACTAATTTTCAAAGTGGCCCCTGAAAGAGAAAAGATTCCACACCCCTGCTGTAGAATAGAATAATTTTATAAGGCCCACTTCAAATTCATATAAGGAATACAAGTAGAAAGTAATGGAGAAAATTAAACACTTTCTCAGGAGACGCTAAGCATGTAGAATCATGTCTTGTGATGTTAGTTTACATACTGGTACCAGATACACATGAGATTTATATAACTTTATTCATGTGAGTAGTCCCATAGCTTTCAGTTATAAGTTAGCACATTAAATCCTTACCCGAAGGATTATAATGCTTACCATAAGACTCTAAAGAAGAATTTTTGGAAAACAAGTAGACAAATGTATTTTTTCCTTTTTTTTATTAGTATTCTAGCATTTATTTATGCTTCTGATGTTGAGGAATTGTTGGTGTTATTTCATTAAAGTTCTCCAGCAGTTGATTTTTTCAAAATGGATTTCTGCTTTTGAATCTCTGGGCCAATACTTTGTGGCTGCGTGTATTAATTATAACTTTCAGTGACTCCAACCACAGTGAACATGATGTAGATCACATTCATCAATTAGTCTGCTACTGTGCATAAGAACAATTAAGCAACAGCCAGTGGCTACAAAAACAGTTTTAATAATTTCAGTCACATTATGAAGAGTGTCTGTTATCAGCCACTTTTATTAATGTCTATCAAGGAAATGTTTATGGAACAAAATGTATGAGCTCCACATGTCAACAATCATTTTAAGTGTCTTCCCTTTATGATGCCATAAAGGGAAGGGAAGTGTCTTCCCTTTATGATGCAGTACTTTATGATGCCATGTTTTGCTAGTTCTCCAGTCACCCTATACCTTGTATGCACGCCAATTCCTGCAAAGACATCAGAAAAACTGGGAGACCTAAAATAAATGATCTAGTGGTAGTGAAAGCCTTTCGGATCACTGTGTCGTGTACTCATCCATGGTCAAAGATATACGAGGAAGGCCCAGCACTGAAAATTATAGTTCATGTGTAGTCCCCACTGGAATCAATGGGGGTATGCATGTGAAAGAATTTTTGTGAAAGGACCAAGTACACATGACACAGGGCTAAAAAAGGCTTGTAAACTCAAAGGTTGAATTCACTCAAGATGCTAAGTCAGCAAAAGTCCCTTTCGCACAGGTGTTTTTTATTGTCTGAAAATTTTAGGTCCTGTGTAGGCCACAGAGTGTTATGCAGATTTAACTAACATTTTAATCTCAGAAACCAAACTTAACAATCATGGTTATTCCTTAATGAACATTTTTCGTAATGTGGGCAGGGACTACCCTACCACATGAGTAACAAGTGCACTACAAAGCACCAGGCAGAAAGCAGCAGTGCAACATGATGGGATTACTACCACCAGCAGCGGCAATACAAGAGGCAAAATTTACAGCAGAATTGGAGAGATAGGGGAGCTTTTCAAGCCACCTTTGTACATTACATAAAAGCAACAACAACAAAAAAGAGAGAAAGAGAGAGAGCGACCAAGCTATTTTCTCTCTGCTGGTCACCCTTAAAGTGTTGTAGATGTTAGCTTCACACTCCTACGAATAAGATTACCCGATCATAAAGAACGATGATTTTGTCTCTGTCGCCTGTCAGAACCTTGATGTTACCCTGAATTTCTGCCATATGACGCTCATATTTTTCCAGCATTGACTTAAGTTCTTCACGTTCTCTCATGATCTTCACATATTCTGGATCACAATGCATTCCCTAGGAAGTTTAATGAAGATAAACAAATCTGTGTTTTCAAATACTTAGGCTTTGGAACTACCAAAGCCAAAATTTAAAATGTGGTACTGGTAAATGCAGCAATGAACATTTTCAGCCGACTCAGAATTACAAAGCTGCATTTCTATTATTTTATTTACTAAATAAAATCCATTAAAGATGGACTATAAATATTTAGCTTGAAATATACCATGTCGGCCATCAGTCTTCCTCAATGGCATTTTAAATCATAGAGCCAAAAACTTTTATTTGTCTTGTTGTGATCATTTTTTGCTTAACTATATCCAGAGTCTCTCTAATTAATACTTCGAGAGTAATTTCAGACGTTACGGGATCACGGTCAACCACAGTGAATTCCCTGTGGTGGCCGTGATTCCCTTAACGTCTATTTGGTTCCCGCCAGAGGTTCACTCCAGTGAACCTCCAGCGGGAATCAAAATAACCACGATTCTGGACCTCCGGCTGTCCGGAGGTCCAGAATCATGGTTAGCGCAGCCATGATGTGTGATGGGCCAAATGTAACGTCTGTACATGCGGCCCATCACGCATCGTGGTCATCTGGCACGATGCGGCCCATCACGCATCTGGCCGCTGTGCCCGCCCATTGCACGGAGAGAGAGCAGCCAAGGGAGCATGGGGGGGGGGTTGTGCGGCAGCACGTTGCGCTGTGCAGCTCTGCCCCCTCCTCGATCCCCAGGAGAGAATCAGGCTGGCACGTCTAAAGGACGGCTGGCCTGATTCCTGACTGGGATCCAATCTTGGTCCATGATTGAGCATGGCAGGCCTCAGGGCCAGTCACGTCTAAAATTACCCTTAATGTGCTTAAGTTTGATCATAGTCAGCGTACAGTAGTATGTAAGCAAACAGATTCTGCTTAAAATCACCTCTTTCCAGACTCTCCTGGGGCTTGGCCTTCCTGCCACCCCAAGCTCCACCAACCAGCGGGCCAAGAACTGGTGAGGTTGCAGCTCGTCTGCATACGCTCCCAGCATCCTCGGCTGTCATCGCTTGAGGACACCACGACTCTCCTGGGGCTTGGCCTTCCTGCCACCCCAAGCTCCACCAACCAGCGGGCC
>QEPC01007352.1:625900-646019 GCA_003113815.1 Sphenodon punctatus
CAGATTGTAAGCCCTAGGGGCAGGGACCGTGTCTATTTTATTACTTTGTAAAGTGCCAGGTACACTGCTGGCGCTATATAAATGTTTGTTAATAATAATAATAATAATAATAAAGTATGCTCTTCAGGTTACTACTCACATTGACTAATAGATTTTTTCTTATCATCTAGTCTGAGTTTGTAATAAGTCTGATATTAATTAAATACATATGAAATAGTACAGCATTTGTGCAATAAATACTTTTTTCCAAGTGTACCTGAATAGGTGAAGAATGTTTTGAAGCACAGCCACGAGATGGGCTGCGCTTTGGACTTGAAGATGCATTTCGAAACATTTTTTTCAAATTCTCCGCTTCACCTTTGTAATAATCTCGGTCCTCCTCCAATGCCCTGATAAAAGTATCAAGCCTTGAAGGAGACTTGCCCTGTGTTTTCTCAGTTTCTAAAATAACCTTGTAAGTGTCAAAATGAAAAACTGATAAACAGGAATGAAATACAAATAAAGAAATATAATAAACTTTTATTTCAATACAACTTCCAATATATTCTTCCAATTAAATAAAATAATGTATAAACTGTATACTAGAAGTAAATTAATGTATCCACTCTGCAACCAAGAAATTTATATTGCTCATAATACATGACTTTTAAACAAAATCACAAGTGATTTCAAAAATCACTTTAATAAGGCAGAATTTTTTAAGAAGATAGAACAGGAAAACAAAGGAAATACTGAAATAATAGAGGCTTTAGCAGCTTTCTGTGTCCTTGCATATATATGCAATCTATTCTGGAAGTATTCATAGTAGCTTATTTTCAAGTAGTGAATTTTATATAAAAGAGAAAAATAATTCTCATAATTCTCATACTCAACTCATAATGACCAGATTATAAGCAACATGCAAAATAGAGGCTATATTCCCATCTAGAGCTGAAACGAGTACCTGCAAAATGGGTATAACCATTAAATTTCCAGTACCCAAGTCGACTCAACAACATAAGATACCAATCAGTACCCAATTGCGACCCAGACCTGAAATGTTGACTTCTGGTACGGATTTCAAAAAGACTTTTTCATCGATATATCGACCCCTGATATCTGTTTATCGATTTTCCGTTAACTTCCATCAATTTTTCAGTAACTTTTGGTCCTAGACAACTACTTCCGATCCCATTTTTTATTTTTACTTTTTTTACAATTTAATGTCTTAAGACACTTCTTTATTGGTTTTCCGTTCCGGAAAATCAACTTTCCAGTTTCTGAAAAATACTTCTGGTTCCTTTTTTTACATTTTATTTTCATGCCCCTTTTCCAACCTGATATACCAATTGGTATACCAATATAATGACTGAGAATCAGTAAATCAAAAAAATCAATACTGAAGTACCCAGTTTTGGGGGTACTTGATCGGTATCAGGGTAACCTATCGGGTATTACCAGCCTGTACTAAATTTAGTACCTGTTTCAGCTCTGTTCCCATCTTACGCCACACTTATCCACTGAAATCTAAGTATGCCCAATTACATTTTAATTTAGTAGTAAAAATCACTTTTAAAAAACAAATTTAATATTACGACTTTTAATTAAACTCTGAAAGTAACATACCCATGAACTCAGAGGCCCTTTTTACATAAAATAGGCCCACACAGATCCATTGTGTGGACACCGCCCATGTGACCGCTGCAGCAGTTGGGTGAGGGGGTGTGCACGCTCCCTTGCTACACCCACCTCCACCCATTGCCCACGCAGGGAGCAACTGGCAAAAACGGCAGTTGCTCCATGCGTGGAGGTGGATGGAGATGGGTGTGCACTCACATAACAGCGCCCCCCACACACACACTTGATTTTTTGCTGCACTCTGAGCTGAGGATTTCAATGTCTTGTCTGCAATTACTCTGAGGTCCTTTTCCTGAGTGGTAACTCCTAATTTAGAACCCAGCATTGTGCACATATAGATTGGATTAGATTTCCCTATGTGCATCACCTTGCAGTTGTCCACGTTAAATTTCATCTGCCATTTAGATACCCAGTCATCCAGTCTAATCTGATGACCAGCAGTAGTATATGGAAGCTTCACATGAGAAAGCATATCTAAGACCCATACTCCCTTCACAGTTAAGAGCTTCCACAGACAGAGCTTTCATGATCTATGGCGTTTTTGGATATAACAAAGATCAGGTATCAAAACATCTAAGCACGTGTTTGGCCATTGTGTGTAAGCACCATAACAATCCCAACACCAATTTGGCCACCTGTTGAGCACGCGATATGAACCACATTCCATCACGCGGCTTACAGCATATATATAAAAAAAAAAAAATCCATAAAAACAGTAACAACCCTCCCACAACCATTCCCCCTACACTGTGGCCCGTTTAAAAAGGGCCATCACTGCAAAAACATTGAGACAAATTTAACTTACAGATTTAAGGGTTTTAATTGTATGTTCCAGTTTTCTGATACTGTTCTGCTGGCATCTAATTTGAGCCTAGAATGAAAAGTGAGAAATATGCAATTATTTATTTACAGCTACTTAGATGAAAATACAGTAAATGTTGCCCAGTCTTCCATTCTACTGACAACCTTTTTGGATCTTTCTTCCATATTTACTAGAATAAAGACCCATTAACAAGAGTACTCTTTTCAAAATGTGCAAGGACACAGGGCTGTGGTCCTTTTCACACGAGACACCCCCACGCAATGCACACGTGGATACCTGCGTGTACATGCTTGGGGGAGTCCCATGTGACCGTCTCAGTGGGTGGGTGGGGTGCATCCGTGCTCCCACACTTCACCCATCACCCACCCATGGAGCCATTGACCAAAACGGGGATGGCTCCATGCGTGGAGATCGGTGGAGGTTGGTGGAGATGGGTGTGTCCCTGTGTGATGGCCACCCACACACTGCACACCAACCGCGGCACACACACCCCACACCCCCACCGCAGCCTGTTTGAAAAGGGCTAATGTCTTTGGCCCTTTTCCAACGGGCCACAGTGGCGGGGGGATGGGTGTGCACACCAGTGCAGGGCCAGTGGGGGGGCCTGCCATTACACTGGGTGCACACCCATTTCCACTCACCTCCACGCATGGAGCAACTGCCATTTTTGCCAGTTGCTCCATTCGTAGGCTATGGGTGGAGGTGGATGGAGACGGGTGTAGTGTGGGAACACGCAAGCACCTCCACCCACTGCGGCAGTGCCTACGCATGCCCATGCAGATCTGCGTGGGCATGCATGGGCCCATCTTGTCTGAAAAGGGCCAAAATCATGTAACTAAGGGTATTTTCAGACGTGACGGGGCCCAATTCACCCCGTCACGGAAACACCCCTTTGATTCCCCGCCGGGGCCACCGTGTAACAGCGAACAGACGTGGTGGCCGATTCCGGTGGGGAATCTGGGGGGGGCGGGGCTGCGCAGCGCAAAGTGCGGCCACACAGCCCCGCCCCCCCACGCTGTCCTGGCCACCCGCCCTCCAGGAGACTGGCGGGCACCACAGCCAACGCAGCCACAATGCCCAGCTACGCACACACCCACATTGACCACGGCCCGGAATCCCGCCACGGATTCCGGGCCATGGTCCGGGGAACAGATGATACAGTCCCCTTCATCATGTATCCGGCCAGGACCTCCGTTTGCGTGGTGAATGCGATTCCCCCCAGGAGTCACAGGGGTGAACATCGGGGGGGGGGGGACTTCTGTTCCCCCCAACAGATGTTCCGGGATCACGATCACGCCGTGGGATTCCCCGTGATCTCATAATGTCTGAAAATACCCTAAATGAGAATTTTGGCTGAACAAGCAATACAGGATAACTAAAAATAGCAGTTTCTGTTGTGAATGAACAAAAAGAAAGCTCATTCTCTTTTAACCAGACTTGCATTTCTTTAAAAAAAAAAAAAAAAAAAACGTTGGAAATGGGTTTCTATCAGTCTGACTATATCAGGAAGTTGAGAAATTCAGCCTGTAAATATGCCATCCAAATATATGTGTGACACAGGCCGTTTTTAGACGGACCTGCCTTCTGGTCGTATGTGTGTGCACTGGGTGGAGCACCAGTCCACTTCCAGTGAGTGGGAGGGGATGTTCACATGGCAGGGGATGGGTATACACCCACGAACTGCCCACCCATGCCCCTGCACGGAGCAACTGGGAAAAATCCAGGTTGATTTGTGTGAATGCATGGGTGGGTGGTGCGTGGGTCGCAAGAGTGCACCTTCACCCACGCTTCCTTCAGACTAGTGTCTGGGTCCGTGGGAGAGGGGTTGATCCATGTGGGTGCATCCTGTCTAAACATCCTACTTTGTTTTTGTACAATACGCCTCTGGCGGAAATCTCAGTCATGCTGCCTTTCTTCACTTTAAGTTCTCCCTCTCTTCCCTCAGCTCTGCCATCTCCCTCGCTAAACAGCACTACTTTGCCACCCGCATTGAATCCTGTTCTTGTGATCCCCATAACCTCTTCTCAACCTTCAGTTCCCTTCTCAAGCCCCCTGTCCTCCACCCCCTCTTCTCCCGCTGCTAAGGCTCTCGCCTCATTTTTCACTAACTAGATAAACTCCACCTTGATATTGCTTCCCACTCCTCTCCATCACCTCTTTGCTTCCCCCTTTCTTCTCCCCCTCCCTCCTATCCTTCTTCCCTCTAGCCTCCCTTGAGGAAATCACCTCCCTGCTCTCCACTGCCAACCCTTCCACTTGCCCCCTTGATCCTATCCCTTCTTGCCTCCTGACTTCTATCACACCCACTGTCTCCCCATCCCTCCTGCACATAGTCAATCTCTCCCTCTCCACTGGTTCCTTTCCCTCTGCCTTCAAACATGCCACTGTTTCTCCTATCCTTAAGAAGCCCACACTTGATCCTTCGGATCCCTCTAACTACTGTCCCATCTCTCTCCGCCCTTTTGTCTCGAAGCTTCTGGAACGTGCCGTGTACACCCGTTGCCTTGACTTCCTCTCTGCCAACTCCTCCCTTGACCCTTTCCAATCTGGCTTCCACCCCCTCCACGCTACTGAGACTGCTCTTGCTAAAATAACTAATGACCTTCTCTTGGCAAAATCCAATTGCCTCTATTCCATCCTTGTCCTTCTCGATCTCTGCTGCTTGACACCATCAACCACTCTCTCTTACTTGACTCCCTCGGTTTCTGTGGCTCAGTCCTCAACTGGTTCTCTTCCTACTTGTCTGATCAATCCTTCAATGTGTCTCTTGCTGGTGCCTCCTCTACTTTTCTTCCCCTCTCGGTTGGAGTCCCTCAAGGCTCCATCCTTGGCCCTCTTCTCTCTATACATTCTGTCCCTAGGCAAACTTATTGGATCACATGGCTTCCAGTACAATCTGTATGCCGAGGATACTCAGCTCTCTCCCCCACTCTATCCAGTCTCGCCTCACTAACTGCCTCTCTGACATTTCTGCCTGTATGTCTCATTGTCAGCTCAAACCTAACATGGCTAAAATCGAACTCCTTATCTTTTCCCCTAATCCTTCATCTCACTCTTCCTTCTCTGTCTTTGTTGATGGGGTCAACATCCAGCCTGTTCTAGGGTTCATCTTGGGACTCCTCCCTCTCCTTTAAACCTCAGATCAATTCTGTTGCCAAATCCTGTTGCTTTTCTCTGCAACATTGCTAAGATTCATCCTTTCCTCACGGTTTCCTCTGCTAAAACCCTTGTTCATGCCCTGGTCATCTATCGCCTCAACTATTGCAACCTCCTTCTCGCTGGCCTTCCCCGCTCTCATCTTGCTCCTCTCATTTCTGTTCATAACTCTGCTGCCAAGGTCATCCACCTTGCCCACCACTTTAACCACATACAGCCCCTCCTCTCCTCTCTCCACTGACTCCCTCTTCCTGAACGCATTCTGCAGAAACTCTTGGTTTTTACTTACAAGGCTCTTCATGGCCTTGCTCCCCACTATCTCTCAGTGCTTATTTCCCGCTACACTCCTGTTCGGGAGCTCCGATCCTCCTCTGCCACCACCCTCACCTGCTTACGGCTTCCCTGCTCCTCAAAACGCATCTGCTCCTTTTCCCTGGCAGCCCCCCCGCCCATGCCTGAAACTCCCTCCCTGAACACATTCACTCAGCTTCCTCCTTCCAAATCCCTCCTCAAAACCCACATCTTCTGTCAAGCTTTCCCTGGCTCCTCGTTCCCCTTGCTGACTTATCTTGTGTAACATTAAATGAGTAACTACACCTTTGTAACTAAGCCAAGCACGTGCACCGGAGACCTCACAAGTTCATGTATCCATGTCTCTTACTCTGTTTCCCCCCATCTTTTGTCTCTCCCCTCGTCTCTCTTAGATTGTAAGCCTGCTGGGGCAGGGACCATGTCTCTTTCTTACAATTGTAAAGTGCCAGGTACATTGCTGATGCTATATAAATGCTTATTAATAATAATAATAAATAATAATAATAATACAACTGTACTGTGCATATACAGAGTGAAATTTTTTCCCAACTTGCAAGTCAACGGAAATTTTCAATTGAATGCTTTGAAACACTTCTCTTCAGGTAGAAGTACTTCCATGACAAATTTCACACTTCATAGACTGTACTTTATAGCACAGTTGTTTTAACAAAAAGTGTCAAGAATGTGTTCATTTTGTTTTTCCATATAACAATTAAGAAAGAAGTTAAGAAAAGTAGGAAGAGGACCAAATGTCTGCCTGTGTGGCTAAATGGTGAGGTGAAGGAGGCTACTGGAGCAAAAAGGGCATCTTTTAAAAATTGGAAAGAGTCCCAATGAGGTAAGAAGGGAAGTGCATAAGTGTTGCCAAAGTAGATGTAAAAAGTTAATAAGGCAGGCCAAAAAGGATTTTGAGGAGTAACTTGTTAAAGATGCTACAACTAATGATAAAAACTTTTTCAAGTACATCAGAAGCAGGACACCTGCTAGAGAGTCAGTTGAGCCGTTAGATGACCAGGGGCTGAAAGGGGTGCTTAGGGAGGAAAAGGACATTGCAGAGAAGCTCAATGAGTTCTTTGCTTCCGTCTTCACTGCAGAGGATGTTGGGGAGATACCCACGCTGGAACATTACCCAGTAGATATAGTGTACCTGGATTTCCAGAAAGCATTTGATAGGGTCCCTCATGAGAGACACTTGAGAAAATTAAAAAGTCACAGGATAGGGGTAGTGTCTTACTATGGATCAGAAACTGGTTAAAAGATAGAAAGCAAAGGGTAGGACTAAATGGTCAGTTTTCACAAGGAAGAGATGTAAAAAGTGGTGTGCCTCAGGGATCTGTATTGGGACTGGTGCTGTTTAATGTATTAATTAATGATTTGGAAAAGGGTGTTAAGAGTGAGGTGATCAAATTTGCAGACACCAAGTTATTAAAGGTAGTTAAAATACGAGCAGACTGAGGAACTGCAACAGAATCTTACAACACGGAGTGCCTGTCCATCTAAATGGCAGATGAGATTTAATGTGGACAAGTGCAAAGTGATGTACACAGGGAAAAATAATCCAAACTATGAGTACACAATGCTGGGTACTAAGCTAGGAGTTACCACTCAGGAAAAGGATCTGGGGGTGGTTGTGGACAATACAATGAAATCCACAGTGTAGTGCACAGCAGCAGTCAAAAAAGCAAACAGAATGTTAGGAATTATTCAGAAGGGGCTACAGAATCAAACTGAAGATGTCATAATTTCTCTATACAAATCAATGGTGCGACCACACCTCGAATATTGTGTGCAGTTTGGTCGCCCCACCTCAAAAAGATAGCTGAACTAGTAAAGGTACAGAGAAGGACAACAAAAATGATCAAGGGCATGGAAAGGCTCCTGTATTAGGAGAGGCTTGGTAGGTTGGGGCTCTTCAGCTTGGAGAAGAGACGACTGAGAGGAGATATGATAGAGGTCTATAAAATCATGAGTGGTCTGGAACTAATAAACAAGGAACAGTTATTTAAACTCTCAGCTAGTACGAGAACTAGGGGGCACTCCATGAAACTCATGGATGGCAAGTTTAAAACAAATAAAAGAAAATATTTTTTCACTCAGTGTATAATTTGGAATCTACTGCCAGAGACTGTGGTAAAGGCCAGTACTATAGCCAAGTTTAAAAGAGCTTTGGACAAATTTATGGAAGATAGATCTATTAGCAGCTATTAACCAGACAGGGTCAGGAAACATGACGGAAGCTGGGGGGAAACAACAGGGAATGGATCCCCCATTGTGACCTGTTGGGTGCTTCTCCCAAGCCACCGTGATTGGCCACTGTCGGAGACAGGATGCTGGGCTAGACGGACCATTGGTCTGACCAGTATGGCACTACTTATGTTCTTCTGATGAACTTCTTACCATCAGGAGCTGTGAGTGAACAACGGGGAATGAATTGCCCATTGTGACTGTTGGTTCTTCTCCCATGCAATCGAGATTGGCCACTGTTGGAGAACAGGATGCTGGGCCTGATGGACCATTGGTCTGACTCAGTATGGCACTACTTACGTTCTTATATAAAATGATGTTTTGAATGTAGGATTATTTGGCCCCATTCTTGCAGTGACCTCTGCATGGTGAGCTTGTATGTCTATGAAAAAGTCCTCCTGGTGTCGATACGGCTTTCTTGTAGGAAGAAGAACTGTACATAGTGATTCAGCTACAAGATTGAAGGCTTAAAGGAATTTTCTTATTTTAGGCAGTCTGAAACATGGAATGAGATGTTCCTTTTCTCCCATTATTTAGATGGACCCAAAATGTAATTCAAAATTTGTGATTATTCCATCTAGCTTCTCAGTATTCTAAATAGTCATCCTATTTTTATATATATATATATTATATATAAAGAAGCTTTAAAATACAGAGTTGCTGCTCACGTACATTCAACTTATTTCTCAGGCTTTCAGATGAAGGTAAAAGATGTCAGAATCCTCAGGTTAATGCTGGTAGTCTCTTTACCTCTCTTCCCATTATAAATCTAACTTCTTTCCCTGAGATATTTGGTCTAAACCATTTTTGGCATCTCTTCTAAAAATTACAATGTTTAACATGCCAGTTGCTGTGTGTGCGCACACACAGCATTTCCACACGTGATTAAATCTACATTTACCAAGGCGGATGTTCGGCTGTGCATCCAAATCAAGTGTGGCTTCGATAACATCAGAAGGCACCCTGTGCACGATTGAAGACACATTGACAAATGTGCAGTATCAATCTGCATTTTGCAGCTCTGTACTGCACATGTCAGTGTGCCAAAGAGCTTCAATCATGCGTGGAGCACCTTTATGTCATCATCAGAGCTGCGTCTGATTTAGATCTGCAGCCGATTGTCCGCCCTGGTAAGTACAAATTTAACAACATCTGAAAGTGCACGTGCGCACACACGTCCCGTTCCTGTCTTTTCCTTTTATTAATACTTCATTTTTTTCAAAATTCAATATTTCCCCTACTCCCCAACAAAACAAAACATAATTTTAGACAGAGACCAAAGCTGGTTTCAGCCCCAAAAATTTAGTTCTGGAAAGTTATCAGCTAGAATAAAACACACTCTTTATTATACAACATTAACTCTGACAATTAAGTACCTTTGCTTCATCAAGTTCTTTGTCAGCAGAATCTAATACCAGTTCTTTTTCTTTTTCCAGTTGTTCAGCTAACTTGTGAACCACAGCAAGTTCTTTACACAGATACTCATTCGTACTGGTCAAAT
The DNA here is from genome assembly GCA_003113815.1 of Sphenodon punctatus. Taxonomy (NCBI): domain Eukaryota; kingdom Metazoa; phylum Chordata; class Lepidosauria; order Sphenodontia; family Sphenodontidae; genus Sphenodon; species Sphenodon punctatus. Next base: position 635,554 of record QEPC01007352.1, read on the forward strand.
TATTCACCTGACTCTTTACCACCTCCTTACTATCAAGAAGTTGCATAACATTTTGTTCCAAGTCACAGTTTTTTTTCTTCAGTTCATCAATCTATTAGGATAAGGAAGAAGAATATTTTATTTCTCTTATTCTTAAAAGACTTACAATGGAAGAGTTTAACAGCAAAATTCTAATTTCCATTAAAATGTGTACAGAGTAGTATAAACCACTGACAAGCTAGATATTTCTGCTGTTTTATATTGGTAGCAGTACTTTGTCTACTTTGCACAGGTTTAAATGACTGCACAAGGTGCAGCGCAGTGGAGAATAAGACAATTCATTTTCACACTAAAATGAAGCAATTTGCTTTATTTATTTTTTACTCCTGCTTGGATTTCTTTCCTCTAGTCAACAGCTTCAGTGGGTGCTTTTAGACGGGCGCTGGGCTGGCTACTCCTGGAGTTGCTCCAGGGGTGCCCCCCAACCCCCTGCTTGGATCAGATTTAAATGGACCTGGCAGGTTCCCTGGCCTGCGGTCTACCTGCATGGCACCCACTACCCACACCACAGAGTTGCAGGCAGGTTGCCTAACGCTCTAGGCTGCAGCCTACAACTTTATGGCATTGCCTGGGGCAACGGGCGGACAGAAGCGGAGCTGCAGCATGGGTCCACCGAGCAGACAACCCATAGCTCTGCCTCAGGTCAGTGCCCCGAGTTTAACTGGCCTACTCCACAGGCGGTGCTCCGAAACGTTACAGAGCACCGCAACTGGTTGAGCCAGAGAATTCCACATCTGGCAGGCTGCCTTTAGACATAGTCAGTACCAGGGCAGCCCATCCATCTAAAAGCACACTGTGTGTGTCCTTCCCATGTGATATGTACATTCTTGGATGGTCCTCTGTTTTAATATGTGGCATCTACTGATATGCATTCTTGGGGGTAACAATGTCTTTTACATAGATCGTATTTTATTATGGTTTGGCTTTCATCTTATAACAGAGAAACTGGCAAATCTAAAAAATAAAAATAAAAAGCCCAAAACAGGACTTATAAGAGGCAATAAAATTCAACAGATCCAAAGTAAAACACAGTAAAAACAAAACTACATACAAAATAATAAAATCCAACATATAAAAATGCAGCAAATGTCCATAACATAAGACATTCCATGATGGGTCATACCAATGGTCCATTGGTGCCTGTCTCAGACAGTGGCCCATCTCTGTTGCTTGGAGGAAGTACCCAACAGGTCATTATGGGGCAATCACTTCCCAGTTGTTTACCCCAGCTTCAAACAGTAAGAGGTTACAGTGCCCAAATATACCTGGCTAATAGCTGCTAATGGACCTATCCTCCAAAAACTCATCCAACTCTTTCTTAAACCCAGCTATACTACTGGCCTTGACCACATCTTCTGGCAACAAATTTCACAACTTAATTGTATGTTGAGTGAAAAAATACTTCCTTTTATTTGTTTTAAATCTGCTACCTGTTAGCATGGACCTAGTTCTAGTACTATTTGAGAGGGTAATTAACTGTTCCCTATTAACTTGTTCCACACTACTTCTAGCATATCCCCTCTCAGTTGTCTCTTCTCCTAGCTGAAGAGCCCCAACCTATCCACCCTTTCTTCATAGGGGAGCCGTTCTGTACCCTGGCCCTTATTTTTGTTGCCCTTCTCTATTTCCACTATATCTTTTGTTAGCTGGGAAGACCAGAACTGCACACAATATTCAAGGTGCGGTCACACCATAAAAACATAAGAAGTGTCATACTACGTCAGACCGATGGTCCATCCAATTACATCCCTACATCAGGTACTGCCATTTGTTTTCTAAAACCCTGGGCTAAATGGGGAAAAACTGCCACAGCTCTAACAACTGCAGATACATGGGAGTGTAGTAAGATGGCCAGTTTATGAAACGCTGTTAGATAGTCTCTCAGCCTCTTAGAATTGGAGCGATTCACTCTTATTGGCTGGTAAAAATTGACATTTCAGAAAATGGTGCAGGAGGTTGTCTCTCCCAAACTATAAGGGTATAGCCTTAGTTGAAGAGGAATTGTGTCATAATGCTCCCTAAAGACAGCCAGCTCATTCATTTGAAACTGCAGTTGTACAAATGCCTTACAGTGAAATGGTATGGATGCACAAGTTCATCCAAATATAACTCAAAAAGATTGGTAGTATTTCATTCTGGAAAGCCAGGGGAAAATCCCAGACTGGTGGATCTCTGCCACACTCTTGATGGTAACAGAATGTCATTAAACTATGGCCATCCAACCCCTGCTCAAGAAGCCATCTCTTGATGCTGATTCCCCTTGCCAGCTATCACCCCGTCTCTAATCTTGCCTTTTTAGGGAAGGTTACTGAACAGGTGGTCGCCTCACAGCTTCAGGTGCATCTCGATACTATTGGATTCCTGGACTCATGTGAGTCAGGATTTTTTCCTGGACATGGCACTGAGACTGCACTTATAGCCTTGGTGGAAATCTCTGCTTGGAAGTTGAAAGAGGTACATGTATGTACCCTGTTGATTTTGTTTATCAAACTGTATCAAAGCCAGCAAACACACAGAAGAGTGCAGAGCAGAGAAAACCAGCTCCATACTTTTCTGGATGTTTGCCAGCAAAGCCGCCTGGAGGAGCTTTTGCACCAGCCAAACCCTGCACATATTTTGGCTTCTGGATTCTCTCCTGGAGCCAAAATATGCATGGACTGGCCCGGAGCTGAAGATCTGAATGTGGTCTCAGTGCTTACTCAGTGTCTGTCTGCCATGAGGAACTGGATGTGGGTGAGCCGATTGAAGCTGGATCCAGACAAGACCGAGGGGATGATTGTTGGGATCTGGGGGATATAGGAACCCTTGTTATTGATGGGGTCCAACCTCCTTTGGTCACTCAGGTTCACAGCCTTGGGGTGCCCTTGGATCCATTGCTGCATCTGGATTGTTGGTTGCAATGGTGGCCAGAATGCATTGCACCAACTTTATCTGGTGAGAAGGCTGCAATCCTTTTTATCAGATTCAGATTTGGCCACTGTCATCCATGCCTTTGTAACCTTGAGGCTAGACTATTGCAACACGGTCTACATGGGGCTGTCCTTGATGACTGTTTGGAAGCTGTAATTGGTGCAGACTACATCTTCTCTTGGGGGTGGGATGTCTCCAGGAGCTGCCAATAGCTTTCCAGGCACAATTCAAGGAGCTGGCTTTGACCTATAAGTCCCTACATGGCTATATTCTTGGATCCTGAGGAAATTAGATGAATAAATCTCAGAATCACTAGCATTATCTTTGCAAATACCTAGAGAACAAGCAAGGTCCCAGAGGACTAGAGAAGAGCAAACACAGGCTTGGGGAATTATAGGATAATTTTTCCCAGGTACTGAAGTCAGGCTGATTAACACAAAATATTTTTAAAATCTGTTTGTGAGCATTTTGCGGGAAACGTCAGACAAATCTTGTTTGTTTCTTTGATTGATTAAGTTGTTTCTTTCTTAACTGATTAAGCGAACAAGGAATATTAAGTAGTGTTACCAGTGATGCTTTCCCCACAAAATGACAGCCCCTCCCCTCCGCTGGGCAAAGCAGCACCCCGTGGAACGCAGTTTGAGGGGTGCTCAGGAGAATTAAGGAGCCCAAGTCAAGAGGTCAAGAGTTCAGAGTCAGGCCGAGTTGTAGCCTAGAAAGTAAAGATAAGCCCATGTTGGAAAACCAGTCTAGCCTTGGAAAGGGAGTCTTGAAGGAGACCTGAGTAAACACGGAGCAAGTGAGTCAGGGGCATCCTCCCTTTTTGATAAGCTCCCAGAGACATTGAAAGGCAAATGATTTGGGTAAAGTCAGAGTTTCCCCTCATGTGGAAATGTACCTTCAGTGGGTGCCAGAGATGGGCCAGGTGGCCCTTTATCTGACCAGAGGATTGTCGACAAGAGGTAAGCAGCTCATTTTCCAGGCTCGAGCTAATGTTTTGACCTCCAATGTGCTGGAGGGGCGGATGAGGGGAACCCCATTTCTGGAGAGGCTATGTCCGTTCGACAACCAAGCTGTGGAAACAGTGGGGCATATTTTATTGAACTGCCGCCTTTACGACAAGCTGAGAAATGTGTGGCTGAGTCCCCTTTTAGAAGAACTACCAGTAGGACGGAATGCACTGTGATTCGATGGCTCCTGGGATCACAAAAGGAGCTGATCTGGCGTAATGTTGCTGGCTTCCTGATTCAAGCCTTCCATGTGCGTAAAAACTTTATGGAATATAAGGGACTAAGACTCTGGACAATGGACGACTTGTAGTGATTAATCTTGCCAGCCAGCAAAAGGGGCTAGGTACCCCCTCTAAACGAGCAATAGAGATCTCCCTTCCTTTCTTATTCTTATTCTTCTTGAGTTGAACGATAGCTAGGTTGAAGGACCTAGCTAAAAGATCTAAATGATTAGACGACTGTAGTCTTATATTTTAATTGTTTTATATAATGGCAAAGCAATGGCCAATGGCCACGCTGAATAAAGTTATACTCCCCCCAGCGATTCTGAGAAATTCCTAACTAGCAACAGCTTTCAAGGTATAAGATTAGAGCTTAAGTATGGACACGAAAGATCGTTAGTGCTAAAACTCACCTGGATCCCTCCACCCACCTGAATGCCCAAGAGTGTTCCCTTTCCTATGTCTTTAGAAATTCCCCCTAACCCTGCGATTGATACTGTGGCAGGGGGGAGGGGGGTTCCCAGGGCCACATGGGGTGCTGGGGTCGCACTCTGGGAAATTAGCTTACCCCCTGCTATGCCGTTTCAGCCTCGAGCCTCAGCTAAATCCCCCTCTTCAAGGAAGGGGGTACCCTCTCAGGACACACCACACAGTCCAAAGGGTATTAGTTCACAGTCCTTTATTAGACACAACCCATATCCAGTGTACCTGGGGCTGCCGGATCAGTCGCCTCCACCCTGCAGGCCCAGGTTCATCTTCCTCAAGCACAGGAGCACCACAATATCACACACACCCCAAAGTCCATCCAGCAAGGCCTCAAAGCCCCCAGGCTCAGGCCAAGCCTTCCCCAGGCAAGAGGCTCCCTCCTGGGCAGAGCCTCTCCTCAGTACCTGGTTATCTCTGGTTCTCCAGTCTTCAGCATCCTGGAGAGCTTAGAGCACGACTGCTTGTTCAGGGAGATGTTGCTCCTTTGGTTCCCTGGCAGAGACTCCTTTCCTCACTGCCTTGCTCTCCTTATGTACAGGCAGAGTGGGCGTGGCCAGGCTTCCTTTCCTCAGCCTTAAAGAGCCACTAACCTGCCCACTCTGTCCCAGGGTTTCTCAGCCTGTTTACCCCACAGGCTGTTCCCCAGCTAGGGGACTGTCTTTGCCATGCCCCATGGCATGGTCAGCCCTCCAGAAGACCCCCTCAGTCCCCTTCTTAAAGAGGAAGCAGCCCCACAGGATTGCTCCCTGCTACACCTCTCCCCCTTCAGGGAAACAGGCTTCTCCCAGAGAAGACTGGCACCTCTATACTTTCTAGCAGGGTGCAGTACTCTGTTGGCTCCCCAACTAGGAACTATGCTATCTCCACCCAACGAACAGCCTTAGGGGATTTAGCCCAGTCCCCACATTACTCCATAAACCTTTTCAGGATTTTACATACAGTCAGGAATCACATATATTCCCCCTGAGACTCCTTCTGGGGTGGGAGGTCGGCCCACCCCTTCCTTCCAGCCCTGGGACCCTTAAAGCCAGTCTACGCTGGTCATCTGCTATGCCAGCACAATATGGTCCCTCCCAGGGCTCTCGTGAAACTCTGGTGGTCAGCTCCATTGCCTACCCTACCACCCATCGTCACCATAGCATCAGTTGACCCAAGCCGGCTCAATCACCTACACCCTGCCCCCCCAGCCCCCAGGCACATAAAAGTACTGGCTCAATTGCCCCCCTGTACTTCTTTTATCCTCTAGGTACTCTTAGATGCATTAGAGTACCGGCTCAATCTCCCCCCTGTACCCATTCACTCTTAGGCCCACTAGGTGCCCTTAAGGTCCTCAGGCCTCTTGTTCCCCTTTTCTTGGGGTTGGGATAGCAGCCCACTCATGCCTTCCAGCTATCCCACCCTGGGACCCTTAAAGCAGAACTACTCCTGCAGGTAGCAGCTACCTTCTTGTAGCATCTGCACCTACTCTCTCTCAGGGTTTAACTCCAAGGCAGGTGTATCCTCCCCAGCCTCGTCTCCTGATTCACAGGTCTCTCCAAGAGCAACCTTTAGTTCCTCCACCTCCTTACGGAGAGCTAGGTTCTCATCGACTATTGCGAGTCTATGAGCCAGCAGCCTATCTACTGTTGCCCCCGAGACCCGAGTCATCATGCCCGTTTCGTGACTCTCGGGCCTCAAAGCTACTCTGCCTGTTTGCGAGGACTCTAACTCTTTTAAGAGGAAGGCATTGTCTGTCAACAGCTGCTTGACTGCCCTTTTTAGGTTGTCTTTCTACCTGGGTGCCCATAGACTTCCTTCTTCTTTCCGTTACTCTAGGCCTACTTTTCATTCTTGCAGCCCTCTGACTCTCCTTGTGAGGCTTTTCTTTGGGACAATCCCTCTTCAGATGTCCCAAGGCTTGGCAAGCCCCACACCTCCTAGGAGGTCTTGGCTCTGGCTTCCTTTTCATTTCCCTTATGGGGGTGGCCACTGCCACCAGACTGACCCTTTCGTCTGGCTCAGGTCTTGTGAAAAGGCTGTGTCCATACAGAGGGATACATGTCCTATCACCCCACAAGTCCAGCAACACTTCTACGCACCTGGACTCTGGGATGTCAGCGCTGGGGAAAGGAGGAGACCTTGCCATTTCTCCCGGCAGGCCCTCCAGTAGTGTCCCGGCTGGTCACAATTGTAACCATCTCACCGTACCTCCCACCTTGGGTCCCCAGTACTTGCGTGTCACAGTCCTTGGCCACTGGTCACACTGCCTCAGCTCCGGCTCTACGAAGTTCCACAAGCTGAGTGCCGTTGGGGTATGTATCCAGCTCCAGCATGCACTTCCTGCCACCACAGCCTAACGCAAGGTCCGTCCTGGCCAAGCTACTCCAGCGCACTCCTCACTCCCAGTCCAGGCACAAAGCTCCACAGTTCTCTCCCAGCATCTGATCCCGAACTCTCACTGACTGGGCACCATTCTTCCAGTCACGTCTACTTCTGGCACCCCGGGCTCACCTTCCACCAGGGAGCTCACACAGGTGCAGCTCCAACAGGCAACTTCTAATTCTACACATGAATGGCTACCAAATTTGGGTGCACTTCCTGCACACACCAGCGGGTGGTGCTATGCCTGCATTCTCCACCACATGCTGTAGCATGGGGGGTTCCAGGGCCACATGGAGCACTGGGGTCACACTCTGGGGAATTAGCTCACCCCCTGCTATGCCATTTCAGCCTCGAGCCTCGGCTGAATCCCCCTCTTCAAAATGAAGGGGGTACCCTCTCAGGCCACACCACACAGTCCAAAGGGTATTAGTTCACAGTCCTTTATTAGACACAAACCATGTCCAGTGTACCTGGGACTGCTGGCTCAGTCGCCTCCACCCTGCAGGTCCAGGTCCGTCTTTCTCAGGTGCAGGAACACCACAATATCACACACACCCCAAAGTCCATCCAGCAAGGCCTCAAAGCCCCCAGGCTCTGGCCAAGCCTTCCCCAGGCAAGAGGCTCCCTCCTGGGCACAGCCTCTCCTCAGTACCTGGTCCCCTCTGATTCTCCAGTCTTCAGCACCCTGAAGAGCATAGAGCAGGACCGCTTGTTCAGAGAGATGTTGCTCCTTCGGTTCCCTGGCAGAGACTCCTTTCATTACTGCCTTACTCTCCTTATGTACAGGCAGAGTGGGTGTGGCCAGGCTTCCTTTCCTCAGCCTTAAAGGGCCACTAACCTGCCCACTCTGTCCCAGGGTTTCTCAGCCTGTTTAACCCACAGGCTGTTCCCCAGCTAGGAGGCTGTCTTTGCCATGCCCCTGGGCATGCTCAGCCCTCCGGAAGACCCCCTCAGCCCCCTTCTTAAAGGGGAAGCAGCCCCACAGGACTGCTCCCTGCTACAGATACTTTCTTGCTCCTTTAGAGAATGCCTGGAACCCATGTTTATATTTGGAACTTTCCTTTCTTGCTCCTTTAGAGAATCCTTGGAATCCATGTTTATACTTGGAACTTTCCTCTTGTCCCACTCCAGAAGTCCTTGAAATCCCTTTATCACTTTCAAATACCTATTGTACTCTCTCTCAGATCCTTGGTGCAACCCTCTAAAACTGCTCCCTGTCTCCACTGGGTGAGTGAGCTACTCTTGGATGTGGACACGTGCAGACCTTTCTGCTCCTGACCACCTCGAGGGGATCTCCCAGACTGTCTGTCCTCCACTCGTCTCCCTGACCATCGCTGGATTCGTGGGGTGCCTGTCCCCTTTTGGCAACGGGAAAGGATAGGTAACCCTCAGCTCCTACTTTCTCCCCCTGTTTCCTTGAGCCTTTCCTCCCTTTTGCCCTCCTTACTACTTTCACTTTCCCCCTCACGCTTATGCTTATGTAACCAGCCAGACCAGAGGCTTGTTCTTGTGCCTTGAATTAGTGTGTGTGTGTGTGTGTGTTTTGCCCTCCCACTTTTCTGTTATTTGTTAACCCTTAAATAAAAATACCCCCTTTATTTGAACCAACTCATCCCTGTGTCTGTCTTATCTCTGAAGAAGGGTACCCCTCTCCCCTACTGGTTGTAGCGCACCATGACCTCAGACTTGATCCCAAGCACGCGTGGACCCTTTTTGATAAATTCCCCTAATTTGAGACTCAGCCTGATCACCGGAACCTTCCCCTCTTGGGGACCCCCTGTGATCACACATGGGACCGGGTCACATGTTAACAGTAGACATAATATAATCTCATCTTTAATAAAACTTTTGTCATGGTCCTACATAACATTCTCGTAAGAAAGCTGAAAAAATGTGGCCTGAAAGGAACTACCATTAGGTGGAATCACAGCTGGCTCATAAGCCACATTCAAAAAGTAGTAACTAATGGATCAATATCAAACTGGAAGTGTCAAGTGGAGTCCTGTAGGGATCTGTCCTGGGTCCATTTCTCTTCAACATTTTCATTAATGTTGGGGAAGGAGTGGAGCAGGGATAGCCTATTCATGGAAATTATGCAGTGCTTCCAAGTAGTCACTTATGTCACTCCAGTGCTCGTGACTAGAAAAAGATCAAGAACCCCTGGAGTGAAGAGTATATTCATCATATTTACAGATGACACAAAACTAGAAGGACAGGCTTACAGAATACAAAATGATCCAGATAAATTAGAGACCTGGGCTAGAAGAAACAAAATGAGATGTAACAAAACCAACTGCAAAGTATAATGCATGAGTATGAAAAACCAGATTCACAAGTATAAAATTAAGGACAACTGACTAAGCAGTAGAACTTCAGAGACAGATCTGGGAGTTATGGGGGAACATAAACTTAACATGAGCTGATCAAGTGACACTGGGTGTTAAAAAACATGATGGTGGCCTGCTGTGGCCCATGGGCCACCATCATGTTTGTTAAGGGACATCCAAATGTTTGCCCTGGAGTTTCCTCAAGCGTGGTGGCAGCTAGCCCAGGCTGTGACTCTGCCCAGTAGTCCAGAGTGGGCCCCATAATGGGCAGCCAGGCGGCCACCATTGGCCGCTATGGCTGCCCGGGTTGATGGGTGCAGCGTGAGTGTGGTTGGCTGCACGGTTCCTGCAGCACCTCCACCCACCCACCTGAACCTGCTTGCAGTCACATTTGTTCCGCGGACAGACCCGATCCTAACGAGGTCCAGATCATGGCATGACAGAGAACCACCACCCTCACGTATGTTTTCACCCACTGTTGCAAAAAAGGCAAATGCCATTTGTGGGCTGCATTAACAGTTGCATCATATCCAAGTCATGGGAGGTAATGGTGAGATTTCACTTAGAATATTGTGTTCAGCTTTGGGCACTTCCCATCAAGAAATATGACAAATTGGAGAGGATGCAATTTGTCATCACCCTTGCTTTCGTGGGGGGTGCTGTGGCCATGTGGGGGTTGTTTGATCTATGTTTGATCAGCTGAATCTATGTTTGAATTGAACTTCTGTGTTGGGGGTTACTGACGGATTAAAGATAAACTTATATGGGCATCTTCTGGAGGTGGTGCAAGACCTTTCTATTTGTTAGGGCATTTGGCAGGCAAGGATAGGGAATGGGGGATTTGGTGGGTGTCAGAGGCTGGTTGGGGAGGGTTTTGTGCAATTGTGGTGGGGTTGGGGAGGGAGGAGGGGAAGGTTGCGGGGGTTGGGTTTTATGCTGGCTTATGTGTATTATTTTAATTTGTTTTGTAAGCCACTCTGAGCCATTTGGGAAAGGCGTGGTAAAAATTGGAATAAAATATATAAACTTTCTGTAGTCAGCCGAGGGAAAAGTGGACAGGGCTGCATTTTGTCTTTGCCCTGGCCCCCATAATTTATAGAGCCAGCCCTCCC
>QEPC01007352.1:658535-670629 GCA_003113815.1 Sphenodon punctatus
TCAAAGAATTCCAAGAGATTAGTGAGGCATGACTTCCCTTTGCTAAATCCATGCTGACTGTTTGCCATTAAGTCAATATGCCCAGTGATTCTTTTCTTAATGATAGTTTCCACCATTTTGCCCAGCACAGATGTCAAGCTTATCGGTCTGTAGTTTCCAGGATCACCTCTGGAACCCTTTTTAAATATTGGGGTTACATTTGCCATCCTCCAGTCCTCAGGTAGTGCCAGATGCCAACATTAGGTTACAAATTACTACTAGTAGGTTTGTTATTTCACATTTGAGTTCCTTCAGAACTCTGGGGTGAATACCATCTGGCCCTGGTGATTTGTTCGTATTAAGCTTGTGAATTTGCTCTAGAACGTCCTCCAGGGTCACGCTGATTTGTGACAGTTCATCCAATTCATCACCTACGAAGTAGGGTTCCAGCGTGGGTATCTCCCCCCAACATCCATATTAACTGAATTCTTCCAATTATTCTAATTGATGTAAAAGCATCTTAATATTTGTATCCATTGTGATTTATTCCTCCAGTTATTCTAATGCTGACTTATTCCTCCAGTTGTTTTAATAGATGTAATATTTTTGCACAGAATTTATACAACAATCAAGCTGAAGAAGATCATCCTCGCTCAAATCTTTACACCTCAAGATAAGCAGTTGCATAGTTTCTAATATCTCCATTGTAATTTATATAATGGGCAACTGTTTCAATACATCTAAAACTCCAATACTGGTCCTACAGAATGATCCGAATGTTGGAACTTTGGCTGCAGGTGACCATTTACAGCAAAACACTGAAGCAATCCAACTAGGAGCCATGACTAACCTTTTCCAAAATACAGAAAAAATTAGGCAAGATGGAACAGAAAATAATGCAGGAACTCACACAGAAGCACATTCTAATAATGCAGTGGACTTGGTGACCTATGTTAAAGAAAATGATGGTTTAGAAATGACAGATGCGTAATGAGGTTTGTTAACATTATTAAGGATTTACTTAGTCCAGCAAAAATGGTTATGATACAAAAGTGTTTTGTCATCAAATGTTACATAAATGATATTTAATAGCTAAGTAAAATGATCATAATCTACTTCACTCTCCATTTAAAGACCTATTATTTGTCAGTCTTCGAAGTAATGTTTGCCACTGTCACATGTTTCTTCTTCCCATTAACCCCAAGTTACGCTTTTTTACTTCGTAATCTAGAGCGTGGTTGCCACGCTGATCCCAAACATGAGAGAATCAAGAGACCTAGGCCCTTTTTACACGAGATGGACCCACACATGCCCACACAGGTCTGCTGAATGGGCAGGGGTGGGTACCACTCGTGTAACCACCGTAGCAGGTGGGTGGGAGTGTGTGCGCGCTCCCGCGACCCACTCATCTCCCACGCACAGAGTGATTGGCCAAAATGGCGATTGCTCCATGCATGGAAGTGGGTGGAGATGGGTGTGCGTCAGTGTTCTAGCGCACCCATGCACCGCCTCCACCCCAGCGCGTGCACCTACCCCCCCACCCTCGGGCAGCCTGTTTAAAAAGGGCCAAAGGGTGTTTTTAGACAAGTGCATCCCTGTGAGGTATAAGGATTGGAGGAGGGGAAGGGACGGACAGGGAACACCTCACACACGTGCACTCGATGCCGACAACAAGGTTTTTGCTTGTAAACAAACCCTTAGGATCTTGATTGGCTTCTGGAGTTAAAAAAAACCAGCCTAGATCATCACGGGGTGGTGAAGAGAAGCACAAGGCCTTATGGCTGTCACTAGACACACACACACTGGGGTAAGGGAGGGGAGCAGGGAAGTGCGAGAGGTGGAAGGGCTGGGGGGGTGAAGAAGCCCGGTGGTCCGGGAGCTGGATAGGACAAACACAGAGGGGAACCAGGTAACGTGGGGAGACAAGGGAAGACGATCCCTGCAGCCACACTGTAACTAACCCACACGCACTCACCACAGCCGCTCGCACCCACTCTCACCCATACGCACTCACCACAGCCACTCGAACCCACACGCACTCACCACAGCCACTCGAACCACACTCGAACCAAGGTCAAGGATACCAGACAAGTCGGACTCGAAGCAACAGGAAGGGGGCCAGTCTCACAGGCCCAAAGGCTCTGATCACCGGCAAGGTTAGTGCGACAAAGGGCTGCTTATATCCCTGCCTCTCGTAATGCACGCAAGTGCTCTGAGCGCCGCAGCAGCAAGGCAGGGGGTGTGGCCTCCACCGGGGGCGGCTGCGTGTCCTTAGCTCCGCCCCCGGACTCTGTAATGCGCTGTGGTGGGGTTCCTGTGGCATCAGGAACAGTTCCCCCCTGGTCCTGCTGGTGTGCTCCGCGCATCCTCCCCCAGCCACACATCCTACACCTGAGACCCCTGGACAGGGGTCTGACAGTCCCCCATCATGCATGATGCAGGGCTGCATAGGGCATCAATGTGACCCTGCAACATGCATGATGGGTGGGGAGGTGCTGGTCTAAAAGTACCCACAGGAGCAGAGATGATACCATTTATTGACCCAACATCTGTTGGTAGCAGTATGTAGGCTTTCAAGCTTACCTGAGAAAGCACTGTGAAGTTTGAAAGCTTGCAGACTCTCACCACAAAAAAATTGGTCCAATAAAAGGTATAATCTTAACTACTTCNTCAAAGAATTCCAAGAGATTAGTGAGGCATGACTTCCCTTTGCTAAATCCATGCTGACTGTTTGCCATTAAGTCAATATGCCCAGTGATTCTTTTCTTAATGATAGTTTCCACCATTTTGCCCAGCACAGATGTCAAGCTTATCGGTCTGTAGTTTCCAGGATCACCTCTGGAACCCTTTTTAAATATTGGGGTTACATTTGCCATCCTCCAGTCCTCAGGTAGTGCCAGATGCCAACATTAGGTTACAAATTACTACTAGTAGGTTTGTTATTTCACATTTGAGTTCCTTCAGAACTCTGGGGTGAATACCATCTGGCCCTGGTGATTTGTTCGTATTAAGCTTGTGAATTTGCTCTAGAACGTCCTCCAGGGTCACGCTGATTTGTGACAGTTCATCCAATTCATCACCTACGAAGTAGGGTTCCAGCGTGGGTATCTCCCCCCAACATCCATATTAACTGAATTCTTCCAATTATTCTAATTGATGTAAAAGCATCTTAATATTTGTATCCATTGTGATTTATTCCTCCAGTTATTCTAATGCTGACTTATTCCTCCAGTTGTTTTAATAGATGTAATATTTTTGCACAGAATTTATACAACAATCAAGCTGAAGAAGATCATCCTCGCTCAAATCTTTACACCTCAAGATAAGCAGTTGCATAGTTTCTAATATCTCCATTGTAATTTATATAATGGGCAACTGTTTCAATACATCTAAAACTCCAATACTGGTCCTACAGAATGATCCGAATGTTGGAACTTTGGCTGCAGGTGACCATTTACAGCAAAACACTGAAGCAATCCAACTAGGAGCCATGACTAACCTTTTCCAAAATACAGAAAAAATTAGGCAAGATGGAACAGAAAATAATGCAGGAACTCACACAGAAGCACATTCTAATAATGCAGTGGACTCGGTGACCTATGTTAAAGAAAATGATGGTTTAGAAATGACAGATGCGTAATGAGGTTTGTTAACATTATTAAGGATTTACTTAGTCCAGCAAAAATGGTTATGATACAAAAGTGTTTTGTCATCAAATGTTACATAAATGATATTTAATAGCTAAGTAAAATGATCATAATCTACTTCACTCTCCATTTAAAGACCTATTATTTGTCAGTCTTCGAAGTAATGTTTGCCACTGTCACATGTTTCTTCTTCCCTTTAACCCCAAGTTACGCTTTTTTACTTCGTAATCTAGAGCGTGGTTGCTATGCTGATCCCAAACATGAGAGAATCAAGAGACCTAGGCCCTTTTTACACGAGATGGACCCACACATGCCCACACAGGTCTGCTGCATGGGCAGGGGTGGGTACCACCCATGTAACCACCGTAGCAGGTGGGTGGGAGTGTGTGCGCACTCCTGCGACCCACCCATCTCCCATGCACAGAGCGATTGGCCAAAATGGCGATTGCTCCATGCATGGAAGTGGGTGGAGATGGGTGTGCGTCAGTGTTCTAGCGCACCCATGCACCGCCTCCACCCCAGCGCGTGCACCTACCCCCCCACCCTCGGGCAGCCTGTTTAAAAAGGGCCAAAGGGTGTTTTTAGACAAGTGCATCCCTGTGAGGTATAAGGATTGGAGGAGGGGAAGGGACGGACAGGGAACACCTCACACACGTGCACTCGATGCCGACAACAAGGTTTTTGCTTGTAAACAAACCCTTAGGATCTTGATTGGCTTCTGGAGTTAAAAAAAACCAGCCTAGATCATCACGGGGTGGTGAAGAGAAGCACAAGGCCTTATGGCTGTCACTAGACACACACACACTGGGGTAAGGGAGGGGAGCAGGGAAGTGCGAGAGGTGGAAGGGCTGGGGGGGTGAAGAAGCCCGGTGGTCCGGGAGCTGGATAGGACAAACACAGAGGGGAACCAGGTAACGTGGGGAGACAAGGGAAGACGATCCCTGCAGCCACACTGTAACTAACCCACATGCACTCACCACAGCCGCTCGCACCCACTCTCACCCATACGCACTCACCACAGCCACTCGAACCCACACGCACTCACCACAGCCATTCGAACCACACTCGAACCAAGGTCAAGGATACCAGACAAGTCGGACTCGAAGCAACAGGAAGGGGGCCAGTCTCACAGGCCCAAAGGCTCTGATCACCGGCAAGGTTAGTGCGACAAAGGGCTGCTTATATCCCTGCCTCTCGTAATGCACGCAAGTGCTCTGAGCGCCGCAGCAGCAAGGCAGGGGGTGTGGCCTCCACCGGGGGCGGCTGTGTGTCCTTAGCTCCGCCCCCGGACTCTGTAATGCGCTGTGGTGGGGTTCCTGTGGCATCAGGAACAGTTCCCCCCTGGTCCTGCTGGTGTGCTCCGCGCATCCTCCCCCAGCCACACATCCTACACCTGAGACCCCTGGACAGGGGTCTGACAGTCCCCCATCATGCATGATGCAGGGCTGCATAGGGCATCTATGTGACCCTGCAACATGCATGATGGGTGGGGAGGTGCTGTTCTAAAAGTACCCACAGGAGCAGAGATGATACCATTTATTGACCCAACATCTGTTGGTAGCAGTATGTAGGCTTTCAAGCTTACCTGAGAAAGCACTGTGAAGTTTGAAAGCTTGCAGACTCTCACCACAAAAAAATTGGTCCAATAAAAGGTATAATCTTAACTACTTCAGGTGCAATCTTCCATCCATCAAAGTCAATGTCGTTATTTTTTGTTTGTTTGTTTCCTTCTTTTACACAGTATATTGATATTATTGGGAGATAATGTTTTCCTTTGATGGTGAAAATCCTTCCACTCTCCAATGTGGGAGACTTGCATGCAATACCTTGCTCCCTTCTCCCAAGCTTCAAATCCTTCTTGAAAACCTACCTATTCTGTCACGCTTTCCCTAGCTCCTCATCCCCAGATTTACTCAGGGTCTCCTTCTCCCCTATAACTAAGCTGAGCATGTACACATGTGACGTCTTGACTTTGTGAATGTATTCGTGTCTCCCCCTCTCTTTTCCTCTCCCCCCTCCTTTCTTTCTCCTAGAGTATAAACCTGCTGGGCAGGGAACTGTCCAGAATTAATGATGGTAACGTGCCAGGCACATTACTGGCACTATATAAATAATAATAGTAATTCCTCCATATAATAGTTCTCTGAAAAAGAAGAGCTTTACAGTATATCTTGAAGTATTCTGAACATTCTTGAATACAAATATCCTTACAATACAGTATTTTCATGATATCAAACTGGGAGATTTCTTCCTTCCTATCTTCTGTGTTAGGTTCTATGCAACCTTTTCCCCAATAACTTGCAGGGGAATTATGATGAACATTCAAATCCCATTTCTGGTGAGATAATCCTAACAATTAGTCTGGTTCCACTATACAAAGAGGGGAGAAGTGGCTTGGGTCAGGTTACAAAAAGCCTGTACATCATTTGTTGTACAGATTTCAGCTCTGCAAGAGTTGAGAGGAGAGCAGTTAAGATGATAAAGTGGCTGGAAGACAAAATATATGAGGAAAGGCTGAAAGAATTGAGTATTCAGGAGAAAAGACTTAGGAAGGACATGACAGCAGTTTTTGAAAATCTAAAACAATGCCACACAAATGGTGAACATTTGTTCTTCACTAAAATAGAATAAAAGGGTGTGAATTTAAATTGCAACAATGTAGATTTATTTTAAATATTAGGAAAAAACTTCCTAACTGTAAGAATTGTTGGAAAATGGAATAAGTTGCCCAGGGAGATTATGGAATCTCCTTCCTTAGGATGTTTTAAAAATTCAGTTGGACAACCATCTGTCTGTGCAATAGGCAGGGGATATCCTGCCTTGGACATGACAGAAGAGGGTTAGACTAGATGACCCTCGAGGTTTATTTATTTATTATTATTTCAATATTTTTATATTGCCCCCTCCTGCTCAATGACAGCTCAGGGTGGTGAATAATATATAAAAAGCAAAATCTAAAAAACAATATAATAAAATATCACATAAAAGCAAGCAACAACACAGACCCCAAAGAAAAACAACCCAATACCCTTAAAATTAAAATACCACACACACCCCCAACCAACCAAAAGCCTGGCAAAACAGCCAGGTCTTACATTGTCTATGGAAGGAGGGGAGATCCAGAGAGAGGCGAGCATGGTAAAAGTTCCTTCCAGTCATGGTACAAGTTTATGATTTGTTGGGGGTTGAGAGAAAAAAACATACATAATGATGGATGTTAGTAATGCCATTCAATGAACCTCTGGAATCAGCCACCAATGAACCACTCATGTAATTTGATGTACTTCAGTACTAATTTGTATAACAAGGAAATCTTGGCATCTGTGCAGGTAAGAAATGGATGTTGAGCCTACATGTATGAATCCATTAAAAAGGGGCTCTCTGAAGTTCAAAAGCTTACATAGTCTCACCAATAAAAGTTGATCCATTAAAAGAGATCATCTGAGCTATTTTGCCTGTTGTCTCTCTTATATTTGGAACCAACATGACTTCATTCTAAAACGCACTGTGAACTATATATATGCATAATTTCACCCTGTAAATTTCAAACTGAACTTTTTTCTCTTATATTTAAGTATTCTGTAAATATCAAAAGCAACTAATTGAATGAATACACGATACCACTGTTAGCATTTATGTTGAGTAAATTCAGTTTTTTTCCTGCTAAAATAATAATAGAGATGATTTCCAGATTATGCATGTATCACTAAATGATACAAAAGGCTTTATATCATGAAATGACAGGCAACAGTCAGTGTTACCCACTTGCCCAGGAGGAGGGCACTGAGGAGCAAGCGAATGCCGCTTTGTCACCCTGGAGCATATAAGAAGGTTTCATGCTGAAGTAGCACAGCCAGATGCACCATACCTGTAGGCAGAGCTGTCAACCTTAAAGGTTAAAACAAAACAAAACAAAAACACTACAAGTTTTCTTTAAAATCTTGAGACAGGCTTTAAAATAATGAGATTTTAAAGGCATAATTATTTGGAGAGGTCTCTTTGTGGTTTCTGATCCATTAGGACCGCAGTCAGTTTTCTGGAAATTGATTTTCTTTGTATTCGAGAGATTAAATTCTCATGATTTCTTCACAAGCCTCAGAGTTCCTGCAACCCTTGCCTGTGCTGCGGGAGTTGTACCCCCTGGGGTCTACAGGTCCGGATCAGCTTCGGTTTATACAAAACCGGGGTTTAGTTGAGGAAGGCTCGGAGGGGGGGAGCTACCCAGCCCCGCCCACTCGAGATCACGTGTTCTATAGTGCACCGAGCCGGCCGGGGGGGAGAGGAGGCGGCGAACAGAGAAAAGCAGTGTCGCCTTTTACACCTTCCTGCCAGACCGGCAGCCTCACAAGACACAGTCGTCCTCTACAAACCCTCTTAGGCGGGAACCCGGACGCCGGGTCATTGTGCGCAGCCGGAGTAGTTTGGGAGCCGCATTCGGGGCTGGGAGACAAGCAGCGCAGCGAGCAGTGTGTGGCTCTTCACGTGAGTAGACCCACGCGAACACCCACCCCCCCACCCCCCCCACACACACACTGACAGTGGCACACAGCCCAGAGAGTTCCCTTTGTTGCCTGCCTCGTGGTCGGGGGACCCGGGCAAGAAGAGACCTGCAGGGCTCACCCCTGCCCCGCCCCCCAGAAACTCTTGTCCTGCCAGCAAGTGGAGGCGCCTGAACTGAACCTGAAAACTCTCACCGGCGTCTGCCTGCTGCGACCCATGAGCTCGGCCTGACCCCCTCTGCAGGCCGGGCAATCCAGAAGCCCAGACCTTCTTTAGGAAAATACACTGGACGTTTAGGCCCCCAGTATGGAAGGTACTATCCAAGGGAGCCAAGTGACTCCCTGGAGCAGAATGAGTTCCAGACTGCAGCCATCCGCATAGGATGCTTTCTGGTGGACCCCCCATTGTAAACCACCACAGAAGCAGGTAACAGGCAAGTGATAGTAGTGGATATGGAATAAGTAGACGGTGAATACAAAGCAGCAAATAGTATTGAGTTGGCTGGTGTAGTAATGAAAAACTGAAATATTTGGTGCCCTTTATGCCACTTCTAGAAGAATGCTATCTGCCGCCACATACCTGCTGCTCCAACACCAGGGAGAGAAGGGGCATGAAAACTTAGCCACCTCTCCTCTCTGAAAGTGACCCTTGAAACAGTGCACTGAATAAGCATAGGTTATACTTCTATGAGAGCTTTCCTGTCAAGGACTGCTAATCCTTCCTCTTCTATTGATTATTTGGCAAGGTCCAATGTATACACACACATTACACAACATTTCATATTAATGACAATGTATATTTTAAACCCTCTTGTAAATGCAACAAGTGTTATACTTCCCCCCCTCAGGCTGCCAGGAACATGAACATCAGATTCCTACAAACTCATCTGATATTAGGAAATACCATTGTCTGCGCTGGAAGGTGAACGACCTCTGTTTTATTAACAGTCTCATAGCATTTGGAGGGAGTGACAGTAGCATGATTCCTTTGATAAAAGTCTATTGCTAAAGGCATAGTGGATTGTGTACATCCCACACAAAGCTTTGGGACAGCTGCCTCCTGCCACCAATTGTTTTTATTAGTAAAAACATGATAATCCAGTCATCACTGAAGAATTGTTTTCAGTTATCTCATGTCCTCAGGATTCCAACAGCTGGCCTCAAGTGTGCAGCAAAAGGAGGGCTCATTTTACAGTCTGTGTCTAATGATGTTTATCAGAACCTTGCTATAGAAGACTGGATTCATGATAACATGAATTTAGAGAATAGACAAGTTCTTTTCCTTTGGAGGAATTCCCCTGTAGTGGTGATAGGGAGACATCAGAATCCATGGCAGGAGTGTAACCTTAAGGTAATGAGGCAGAACAACATAAAACTAGCTAGAAGGAGAAGTGGGGGAGGAACAGTTTACCATGATCTGGGCAATATCAATTTAACTTTCTTCACTTCTAAGAAAAAATATGAGAGAATGGAAAACCTGAAGTTGGTTGTGAGTGCTTTAAAAGCTCTGCGCCCCCAATTAGATGTGGTAGCTACTGGAAGATATGATCTTTTGTTGAATAGGGATTTTAAAATCTCAGGAACTGCTGCAAAGCTAGGAAGGACTGCTGCTTACCACCACTGCACTTTACTATGCTGTGCTGATAAATTGCTTTTATCTTCTGTGCTGAAGAGTCCTTACAAAGGGATAAAAAGTAATGCCACTCCTAGTGTACCTGCCTTAGTGAAAAACCTTTTTGAAGAAGATTCTACATTATCTTGTGAGATGCTTATGGGTGCCATTTCTGCAGAATATGCTACACACCATCAAATTGACCATTGCATCATCCCAATAAACCCAGCTGATGAGATGCAGTTCCCTGGGATTAATATTAAAACCAAAGAGCTACAAACCTGGGAGTGGATATATGGCAAGACACCAAAGTTTAGTATTAGCACTTGCTTTAACATGATATATAAACAGTCTTGCCTTGAAGTTAAAGTATATATGGAGGTCAAGTATGGAAAAATTGAAGTGTGCAGTATTGAGTTACCTCAGCAGTGGCTGCCACCCGACCTGTGTGATGAGCTGAAGAAGAATCTCATTGGCAGCAAGTTTTGCCCAAGTGAAATTACAGCAGTGACAAGTGCTCTGCTGAGAACAGGTCCACAAGACTACGAGTTACACAACAAATGGAATCTCTTATGTGAAAAAGTGATTATGCTAATGTAACTTTCATAATAATAAACACGTTTAGATTCCAGTACTGATTTGTGGGTGACTTACTCAAAATTCAGCTGTTTTCAATAGTTTGTGGAAGGGTGTTAGTAGTAGGCCAATATTAAAGTAAGCTTCACATTGCCTCTGCCCTGTAAGAGCTGACACTGCTATCAAGATCTTAGAGCCCAATGCTCTAGTTTGATACTTTGGCAGTTTTACATAATTAAACTGAGTAAGGATGGTTTTGATCTTGATCCTGTTCCAATACAAAATGCTATTCTCCAAAACAGGAATTTTGATTACCTAAAAGATAGGTTTGCATATGCCAAGCATCTGCTGTGTCCAGGTTTTAGTCTCCAAACTACAGGCTTGCCGCCTAAATTTCCACATGAACACTCTGAAAAGTGTTGCATATTAATAAATAACGAGCCAGGGACCTGTAACCACTTCAGATGTCATGCTGACATCTGAATGAGCTCCAAGCTCTTTTTCACTGGGCAATCTATCAAGATCTAGAAGCGTGTCCACTATAGAAGAATACTTTATCCTCTGGCTGTGTAGATGATTTCCCAAGAACTTTGCACAAGCACTCTATTGCGAGGACATCAAACCTATATAATCTGCTAGCTGGATCCAGCCACCATGACATATGTAGGTTCTCCAAAATTATTTATAATAAAAATTGTATGCTGCCCCCTCCTGATTTTAAAACTATTAAAATATAAAAAACCACATACCCCACCCTCCCTGAGGAAAAGCACAGCAGAACCACCAGGTCTTACATTGTCTATGGAAAGAGGGAAGGCCGGTAATCAGGCAGACCTCCAATGGGAGTTCCACAACCCCAGTGCAGCCACAGAGAACGCCCTCCGCAAGGTCGAAACCCGGGGAACCTCAAGGAAGGCGCCCCTGGCCGACCGCAGGAGCCAATCTAGACCGTGGAGGGTGTGGCGGTTCCGCATGTAGGCGGGGCCCAGGCCGTTCAGGGCTTTAAAGGTCAACACCAACACTTTGAATTGGGTCTAGAAGACTATAGGCAGCCAGTGGAGAGCGAAGCACTGGTGTAACATCCTCGCATCGGCCCGTCCCTGTTAGATGAGCCACCGCATTCTGCACCAGCTGCAGCCTCTGAACGAGCACCAAGGGTAGCCCCACGTAGAGTGTGTTACAGTAGTCCAATCTCAAGGTAACAAAAGCCTGGACGATCGTGGCTAGGTCAGAGTCAGAGACATATGGCTGAAGCAGACGCACCAGATATAATTGGCAAAATGCCCCTTTCACCACAGCTGCCACCTGAGCATCCAGGCGGAGTTGCTGGTCCAGGAGCACCTCCAGACTACGGACCTGAGATACCAGGACAGGATGGATCCCATCAATGATGGCGGCCACCACTCCCCGGCCTAATGTTTATTAAGTAATACAAAGTCATCCCTCATGGCTACGAAGTATCTTCCAAATATTTATTTATTTATAAATATTTGTTAGCCGCCCCCTCATGCCTACGGCATCTCAGGGTGGCTTACAGCATAAAAACACAATAAAATTTATTAAAATGTTTTAAAAATACAACCCCCCTCAACATAAAAACTCTTCAAAAATCCCACCCTCCCCTCCAAAGGTCTGGGCAAATAGCCAGGTCTTGCAGACTTGCTGAAACACCAACAGACCTGGGGCCAGATGGGCTTCCTCCGTGAGGGAATTCCAGAGCCTCGGCCTGGCCACCGAGAACGCCCTCTCCATTGTGCCCCCCCCCCCCCCCCCTTCCGCCG
>QEPC01007352.1:675653-694214 GCA_003113815.1 Sphenodon punctatus
CCCCCCCATCAGCTGTCTGGCAGGGCTGGGGTAAGCACAGGGGCGCAACCCTCCGATCTCGCCTTGGTGGGTGCAAAGCAGATGGGAGAGAAACGTTTAGCGCAGGTGGCTGAGCCTCAACCTGGGCTGCATCTCCAACCTCTGCTGCCTGACGCATCTCATAGCGGCTGGCAGCCTACCCCGGGGTCAATCTGGTGGCAATAGAACAAATGCGCAGGTGAGTCCCAGACTAAAGCAGGCTACTGTCACGTCTGTTTTCACCCTTCAACCATATCCAGCCCTTCCTTCCTCCCTCCACTAACTCCCTTTACCTGAACACATTCAGGACAAGCTCGGTCTTTATTTTCAAGGCTCTTCATGGCTTTGCTTCCCCCTCTCTCTCCGCACTAGTTTCCTGCTACATTTCTGTTCATGAGCTTTGCTCTTATGCCACCTGCCTTGCCTTCCCATGATTACATTACTCCTTGAAACATATTTGCTCTTTCTCCCTTGCTGCTCCCTATACCTTGAACTCCCTCCCTGAATGCATTTGCTTTGTTCCTTCCCTTCAAGTTTTTCCTGAAAACCTCTCTTCCATCCGCTTTTCCTAGCTCCTTATCCCCATAGGCTCATCACCGATGCCTACTCTTCCATCCTTCACTCAGGCTCTATCTCCCACCCATAACTAAGTTAAGTACGTGAACCTGCGACATCTCAACTTCATGGATGTATCCCTGTCTCTCCTTTTATTCCACTCCCCTTTGTCTCTCCCCCTTGTAAGCCCCTTGGGGGAGGTATGTGCCTCCAATTAATGATTGTACAGCACCAGGTACATTGCTTTCACTATAGAAGTACTACTACTATAATGGATAAGGAAGCTATAGTTTCAGCTTTGAATACCTATAAACTTTTACAGAGAACTTTCAAAATGAGGATTAATAGTTTGGTTTTACAAATGTTTTCATATATTACCAACCGAATCTCTCGATCATGAATGGATGATGAATAAGATATATTCAGTGTGACTCCATGATTCTTTAGTGATTGCTGTATTTCTTCTAGGCCAGTTGTCTGCTGATTCTTTCCATTGCCCTGTTAGGAGAAAATCTTTCTGCTATAAATCTTCTGATTGTGGCCATTCGGTTTCAGTCCTGCAAATGTTATGCACAAGTAGCCCCACTGACTATGTCCACTTTTTCAATTTACTAACACTTCTTTGTACAGGCATTTTCACCCAAAGAAACCAATAGCACCTTACAAAGGGAAATAAGTACCTCAGTTTCTGCAGATGTGATAACTCGAGGCTAGGGTGCTTTCTGATGTGCATTAAAGTGTACTTATGAGTTCGGGCAGCAGGGTGCCATTCAAATTAGACACGGCTCTGATATCAGAAAGCCGCACTGTATGATTGAAGCTTTTCGGCACCCGGACAAATGCGCTGTACCAAGCTGGATTTTGCAGCTTGGTACAGCGCATTTGTCAGTGCGCTGAAATACTTCAATCGTGCAGCATGCCGTTCCAACATTATTAAAGCCGCGCCTAATTTTCATGTATGTTCCATCACCCGAACTCGTAAGTACACTTTAATGCATGTCAAAGGCGCCCTAGGTGCCTTGCACAAGGACATGCTATAAGATAATGGGTGTTCTTAGACCAGCACCTCCCCACTCAGCATGCATGTTGCAGGGCTGCCTTGGCACCCTAGGCAGCCCTGCAACATGCCTGATGGGTGGAGAGGCACTTGTCTAAAAACATCCAATGACAGACAGTAGTCGGGTTTCCAGTGCCCCCAATTTCAGGCTTTAACCACTGAACTGCTTGCGCCACTAGGAATGCCTACTTCTGGATTTACTGTAGAGGGAATACAGAACGAGGTTTTACACATTTTCATGATAACCCTCCCCTAAACTAGGTCTATCCAGGTCTTCCATTCTTGGTATAAAAAATTTCCATGCTAAAGTTTTTTTCAATGGTGTGTCTTACAGCAGACATCTTTTTCTTTCAAAGTAACTTCCATTTAGAATTCGACAAAATATTTGCAATTAAAAGAGTTATTTTGTGAATAAATAGTTATTTGGTGAAAAGAATGATTTCCCAAATTCCTTGCTGTTAAAAAGATTAAACGTTAGTTTGATAAAATACAGGTACATAAGGATAGTATCTTGTACAAAAGGTCTAGATGCTTACCTCATCATGGGAGGTGAGAAGGTGGACAGTTTTCACTTTGCAAGGCCCCTTTAAAAGCATCTCACAGAATCGTAAGAAGTTGTACAACTATAAGAGTTATTGCATGATTATTTCACAACATCAAAAAATGTTAAACATTTTAGTCTTAACTATAGGTTACATTAAATATCCACTTGCCTGATGAATTTGCCTGATGTAAGGGTCTTGGACCCAAACTTCTGTAACATTTTCATTAAGATACTCCTGGAAGAGGTTCTCATAGCTGAAACCTTTTGCATTCTCTTCAATGTTAATTTGCTTGTGGTATTTACCATCTTTAAAAAAAGCATCCTTTCATTATGTGCATAGTAATGAGATATATAGATAATATAAGCTGTCTTATGACCGTTTAGATACACAACTGTATCATAAATGTTAAACTTCCATTACAGCTTCATACCTTCTTTCTCTTTCTCAAGATATTTTTTAATCTGCTCAGCTCTACACATGTAGTCAGATATTTTCTGTCGGTAATGAGATTTTTTGGTCTCATCTTTTGTAGCTGAAAATAAATAATTAATTTTCACAAATTAGTTAATTCAAGAGGAGTTTAGTTTTTCTGGTCATTAACTCCATACTTCCTCTCCAAGAGGAACTAATAGAGGGCTTCTCTTATTCGCCCCCCCCGCCCAAAGTGCATTTCAGAGGAGAGATCTACCTACCTTCATTATACCAAAATCTTGGTTCTGAAATCATTCAAATGGAAGTGTATGAGCATGAAGATGGGCTTTGTGAAGTACCATACGAGATAAAACGGAACTGTCAGCGCCATTTTAAAAATAAAATGAATTTCTAATATTATAAGGTGGTCGCTCAGACACTGCAATGTGTTGTTTTAGGACCATAATCTTAAAACCTTGTTATAACATGGTATTATGGGTTATAATGCAGCGTGAGGCCTGGCTCCCAATATGTTACATCACAAATAGTGTTTACCTGTACAAAGAATCCTTATAATGCAAGTTCAGTTATAAAATGATGTGAGGCATGAATCCCAAATACAGCATAATAAAGAGGTTGCAGTGTACTTGCACGAAGTCCCATTGCCTTCAGTGGAATGAGTCACAAGTACAAGTAATTTTACAAACGTGTTCTTAGCCTGGTTTCCTTTGGACAAGAAAAGTTTTACAATTGCTGTATGTATGTGTCCCTTTATACACCAATGCCAAGAATTTGGCCAAGTACCCAAATTTTCTAACCATAGGTTTTGTGCAAGTCAGTTCAAGAATGGGAATACAATTTATTTAATTAGAAATCTATTGTGTTTTCCATGACTTATAACAAACCACAGGTAAGATAATCTTTGTGTAGTTTGGCTACCCAATCAAATAATCATAACACACAAATCCACAAGAAACGAAGTTTCCTAATTGGAGTCAGTTTTTGCTACATGAACCTTCTTGGTTAATTCTGTCCAGCCGCATCTTCAGTGCTAGTTGAATGAGTACACTGTGTATCTAATCCTCTTCTAGGTATATATATGTAGGATTCAAAATGTAATTGTTAGCACCTAGGGGCTGAGCAGGTTATATCCCTGCTACATTAAAAGCAATACAGACATAAAGGAAGTGGCAGTAGTGAAGAGTTAACAGCGCTGAAAAGGTGGCATTAATATAGGAATGGCATTTCCTAAGAGTGGCTGGGCTCCCAACATTTCCCACGATTACCAATGAGTCAGCATAGGGGGTGAATTTATTTTGGTGCATTTTTATCCTGCACCCTCCTGCTATTAGCAGCTCGGAGTGACCCTTAGCAACCTACCTACACCCTTGCAGTAGCCTGCACTCCTTGCTAGTGCCTGCTGCTTCACCCTGTACCAGCACCTTCTTTCCTCATTAACCTACATTGTCACCAGTTATGAGCCACGCATTACTTACCAGTCCAGAGTAGCCCCATTGAAGCCCACTTTGGAGTAAATTATGTGTGGGTTGCGGTCACCATGTCTATCTAGGGCCCTTGTTGGTGCTCCAGCGGGGATCAGGATTTTAGACAAGCACCTCCCCAAACATTACCCACCCATCATGCATACTGCAAAGCTCCGTAGGTCGCCAATATGGCCTTGCAACATGAATGATGGGTGTGGATGCGCGTGTCTCAAAACACCCACCGATGTAGCCCCATTAAGCGTCTGGGAAGATTTTAGGCTACAAGTTTCTTCGGGCAGGGAGACGCCTAGTGTAGTGGGGCCCTGATCCAGAGCACCGATAGGGGGCCCCGATCGAGATGGTGGCCTCAACCCACATATCATTTACTCGAGCGTGGGCTTCAATGGGACTACTCTGGACAGGTAAGTGACGTGTGGCTGTTGAATGGTGGCAATGCTGGTTAACAAGGAAAGAGAGGGCGCCAGTACAGGGTGAAGCAGCAGGCATGGGCTGGGAGTGCAGGGCACTGCTAGGGTAGGGTGGCCAGACACGCAAATGTTAGAAGACACTTAGGATAAATACAGGTTGCAGGACTGCAGCCTGTATTTCTCGTAGGTGTCCTCTAAAATGTTCATAGGTGGGCTCCCTATGCACGGGTGTAGGTAGGTTGGAAAGGGCCGGGACTGCAGAAGATGGAATGGGATCTAGCCTCAACTCCTCTCCCAGCAGCAGCAGCTTGCCGGCTCTTATTCTAGCCAGGGTCGGGACGGGGTGACGCTCGCCGGGGCGTCCCACTTCGCGGTCACCTTTTAGCACCTGCAGCAGCAGGTCGATCCCCTCCTGGTAACAAACCAGCGACTCCTGGAAGCGGGAGCCCGTATCCAGCTCTACCGCCCGCCTCAGTACGGATACCGCCGGGCTCTCCAGCGCCGACATGGCGAGAGAGCCACCATAATAAGCAGAGAGCCGCCCCAGCTACCGCCACTTTCTGGAGGGGAGGGGGGCGGGGAAGCAAGTCACGGAAGTTTCTTCTCTCTTCCTCTTCCCCCAATATCACGTGATTTCCAGGAATTAGAAACCGAAGCTCCTGTAGCGGCTGCCCATTTGTTCTCGCCCAGACGGGGTGCGCGTGCGCACTGAGGCACGGAACTAAATCCTTGCGGCTCCCGGACCCAATAGTCGTTAGGACCAAGATGGCGGTGGCGATGAAGTTTTTGGGGAGACGCTCAGCTGCCTGGCAGGTGACCGGGGCGGGGGGAAAGGGAGGCTGCGCGTGCGGGTGTCCCTGTTTATAACGGCGCTTCCAGGAGAAGCTTCTCGGAGCGCGCGCTGCTCACTCAGCCTGGCGCGTCTCCCTTCCCTAGTGTCAAACTAACAACCTTCAGCTCCCTAGGGCGGCGGACCCTGCGGGGAATAAACTCCCGATCCCTCCCTCCCTCCCAGACCGCGGCGTACGTTGTGCAAGCCTAGCGCTAGTGAACTTAATGGCAGAACATCCACCGGCCCCACTAAAGTCGGGTTTACACCTCAGGAAAGTGGCTCCCAAACCCCTTCCTTCCTGCCTGACACCATTTTGAGGGTTAGCATCCTGCGGGCCCGGGCAGTAGCAGAGGTAGAGTGCGTAGCGGCTACAGCCACAGTTTGGGAACCTCTGATGAAGGGCTTAGCAAGCCCTCAAGGTGAAATTTATTTTATTTTGAAACTTATACCCTGCTCCCTCCAGTCCTAAGGCAGCTCGAGGCGGCTCACGGCATCTTAAAAGCATACATTAAAAACAATACAAAAAGGGTTACTAAAATAATCAAAGCATAAATTAAAGCATATAGATGTGTTAACCTGGATTCGTTCCTTCGTCCACAGTCTAGTGACCATTGGAGCTGGCTGGACCATCATGTATGCTCCACTTTACATTTAGGTCTGACGTGTGGTTTGGCGGGCATGCCGCATCTGGTCTCTTCTGCTCCATTTTACTATGTCGTTGATTGTCAAACTGGGGAGTGTGCCCCGTAAGGGGAGGCACAGAAAGTATTCTGAGGCGGAGTTAGAAGGAGCACAATTGCCATATCTCTAACTGAGTGAATCTCCAAAATGATGGAGTAACAAGGGGCAGAGAAAGTGGCAGGACAAAGGCAGAAGAGATACGGGACATGGGAAGGGTCGGTGAGAGATGGAACAAGGGGTGTGTACGTGTGTTGCAGTGCAGTGCAGTATGACAAGCAAGAGGAAGGGGATGGGAGCCCATGTCTAAAAAGTTAAAGAATCACTGTGTTACAGTATATTACCTGCCCACTTCCTATATGGTGGACACATAAATGGATGTGACAGTATCCACTCATAAGTGAGCAGGTACTGCCACATCTGCTAGGGTGCAATTTTTTTCCAGTGTGGAACTGCTATTTGGGGTGTTCTTAAACAAGATGCTACCACGCATGGCCACCCAGGAGCCACTCATCCAACCACCTGTCTGAAGACGGAGTAGGGGGATGTGCGCTCCGGTGAGCCACTCAGCAGCACCCACTCATGGGGAACTGCTGAAAAATCTGGAGTGCTCTGTGTGGGGCAAGTCAAAAAAAGTGCGTGGCTATGGGCGCCCACACATCCCCTGCCAATATGAACTGGGGCAGCCACCCATGCCAGCAGACAGGTCCCTTACTCAGAGGTACTGTGGGCAGGGAATACAGCTGTTGCAGGTCACAGGAACTGGCCACGAGTGCTGGGGAGCCTGGTTCCCCAGCTGGGATATGTCAGTGTCAAAGGACAGCTCGACATGGTTCCCCCTCCCCTCTGATCTGTGGTAGGGGGCGTGTGAGGCAGCTGCCGCAGTAACCACCCTGGAAGCCATATGTTAGAATCCGACCCCCATGGCCACAGACAACACACACGCACACACCACCCTTCAAGCCTTGCTTGTTTAAAAACACCCTTTGTTGCCCTGAACTGGCCACTCAGGATGTAAGCTACAGCAGTGTAGTACCCATCCTACATATTGGGCCCTTGCATGCAATTGTTGTCACTGTGTCAGGGATAGGACCAGCGTACTGGGTCATTTTCTCCCTCTGTACCTTATCCCTTGTCACCCCTTTCTTTTGGGACTCCTGTTTGGAGAGGGAGAAAAAGGAGCACCCCAACACTGTCTGTGGACCTGCTGTGGTTGCAGTGAAAGGAAAAGGATCATGAGCTTTCTCCCAAGCTCAGAAGAAGACAGTAGATCATTTCCTCTCCACAGCTACTCCAGTGGCAAAATCAGGAGCCACAGACACTTCTGTTTCTGCCACTGGCATAGCAGTGGAAGAGAATGAACTGGGAGCTTTCTAAGTCTCATGGTCTCTTTCCTTTCACTATTACTCTAGCAGAACCACAGTGATTGCTGGGGTGCTCCTTCCTCTGCCTCTCCAAACAAGCCTCAAAAGCAACAGGGAAAGGAGGGATGAGAAGGCTCCTGGTCTGTTCCCCTCCACTGCTACCCCAGCAGTGGGAGTAAAAGTAGTAGCACAGAACAGATCTGAAGCACCACCACTTCTGCTTCTTTGATCCCATTGGGGGAGAGAGGGACACTGTCTCCCTGCTCATGTCTCTTTCAGTGGGAGTGCAGAAAGTGCCCAGCGGGAAGCAGACTGATGGGGAGGCCGCTCTGCCTGGTGCTTGTGCTGATTGGCAGCAGCAAAATCTTTAGCAAACAACTGTCCATATGGATTAAGGCTGTCTAGTGGGTGCTTTTATACATTTAACCTAACCCACGTTATGCATTCATACCCCCAAATTCAACTTAATTAGTTCTTCTACAAACCTTGTCAGCAAGTGCTTCATCTCATTGTCTCAACACTTTTTCTCTCCGTTACTCCCTTCATTTTCATTTTCCCATGTCATTCATTGCTACATCTTAAGTAACTGCATATCCTCTTCTCATGTTGGTCATTGGGGCAACTGACAGATGTGCTGGGAATGCAGGAGCTACTCCTAATGTTTTCAGTTTAGTTGCAGTAAAGGTGTATGTTAGAGGTCTCCTATAAGTAAAGACTAAGCACCATCCTTGAAGAATAGCAAACAGAGATGAGCACACCAACCTGAAGTCTAAAAAATGATCTCAAATCTTATTGGTAACTGTGGCCTTTCAAAAGCTACTGCTGATGAGGCTCCAGCTGTCATTAGAAGGCATTCAGTCTCCCTATGTCTGTGATGCTGTTCTCTTCTTTCCATGTTATTTCTTTCTCTTAAAAGCAGTAGGTGTACTGGCCCAATGTTTCTGTACTTTGGGACAGTTTTGATAAACTAACATTTTGTTTACTCATAGGATTTTTCTCCTGCCTTATTGGAGTTTCACTGGCTTGAAGAGTCAGAGCAGACACAATCTGTTTTAAAGTTTCACTATAAACTGTTTTAACTGTTTTAGCTTCTAGTTTCACTAGAACACAAATCAAAATGAGACATTAAAAAGATTTAAATGTTCCTGGTGTTGTAAAAAATCAATATCTTCAGTGTTCTGCATCTAGAACTGGGAGACATGATAAATGTCCTGTGTCATAGGCACCATGATCCTCTGGTGGGTTAGTGCTGGTGCTAGCCATTAGCACTAGTGACAATCCCATTTACAGAGTTGTAGTGCAGCTGCCAAGCAGTTGAAGGATCATGCCCATGTCTTTAATCTTTTTTTGTATGGAACCTAGGAGGATAAAGTCTGTAACCTGTTGTGGCCTTTTATGTGCTAACACTACACACACAATTTTATTTGGAAAAAAATTGACAAACCATGTCTCTTTGTT
The DNA here is from genome assembly GCA_003113815.1 of Sphenodon punctatus. Lineage (NCBI taxonomy): Eukaryota > Metazoa > Chordata > Lepidosauria > Sphenodontia > Sphenodontidae > Sphenodon > Sphenodon punctatus. The sequence continues at coordinate 684,484 of QEPC01007352.1, forward strand.
TTAGACTCTGGCAAAAAGCAATCTACAGTCGTTAACGTGGACAGGATGGATTCGCCATAGCTTTACAAAGTCAAGAATTCCAGAGTCAGTAAGTATGATATTTGAAAATTTTACAAGTATGTTTTTTGGTACACTGGTACATTTCTAGTGCTATATTAAAAGTAATAATGATGGTTTTGAGTTATACCTTAATTTTTTGTAGACTGAACAGTTGTATTCTTAGTCAGTCTGCTCTCCTGTTCGACATGTATATGCAGCCACTGGCCGAGGTGGTGAGAAGTTTTGTTGTTTGGTGTTGTCAATATGCTGACGACACCCAACTCTACCTCTCTTTTTCACCCGACCCAGACCCGGCAGTCTCAGTGCTTACCCGGAGTCTGACGGCTGTGAGGGACTGGATGAAGGCTAATCGACTAAGCTGAATCCTGACAAGACGGAGGTGATGCTAGTGGGGAAGGCATCCCCCATCATTGATGTGGTTCGCCCCCGGCTAGTTCCCCAGGTTCGCAGCCTGGGAGTGCTCCTCAATTCCCAGCTCTGTCCAGATGGGGGCTGTGGTGAGGAGCACGCTCTGCCAATTATATCTGGTGCAGTGGCTTTAGCCTGTCTCTTATACACATCTAGATGTGTATAAGAGACAGTCTCTGCACTGGCTGCCTAGTTTTCAGGGCTTGATTCAAGGTGTTGGTGCTTACCTATAAAGCCCTGTACGGCCTAGGCCCTACCTATCTGCAGGACCGCCTCGCTCCCCGATCTCTGGTTTGATCCCTGTAGTCAGCCAGGGGCGCCTTTCTCAAAGTCCCCCAGGTATCCTGGGGGGTGACTATGGAGAGGGCATTATCAGTGGCTGCACCAAGGCTGTTGAACTCCCTCCTGGCAAAGGCCCAGGTGGCCCCAGACTTTTCCTCCTTTAGACAACAATGCAAGACCTGGCTGTTCCACCAGGCTTTTGGTGAGGGAGATGAGTGAAGGGTCGGGGGACTGAGTTAGGGTGGTTGGGTTTGATGTATTTTTTGACAGCCTCCATATGGATAGAATGCTTTATGATATATTTATATTTGTATTTATTATATCTTATTGTATCTTATGACTTAGCCACCCTGAGCTGCTTTGACGGGAGGGGTGGGGTATAAATTTGTTTAAATAAATATACACACTCTTCTCTCAAGCTGAAATTTGCACTGATTTACTTTGGTAAATGTTCTGATTTTTAGATCTCGTTCTATATAGCTTTTAAAATAGTGTGTTCTAATAATTGACCTGCCACTCACTATCACTCCGATCTAAGGTCTGTGCGTGCACCTGAAGTGCGTGCACAGACTAAAACTGGCTGTGTTTGCAAGTTGTTTAGGAAAAGTCCCCAGCCACCATTACAGCAGGCACCTCATCCCCACTTCTCCTTCTCCTGGTCGTGGTAGGGTCAGGAGATGGGGGACTTTCCCTGGACCCCCCATGCACAAACAATTGTGCACATGTGCAATTACAGTTTTGGTCTGCACATGCCTCAGGTGCGCACAAGGATGTTGGATTGGGGCAAACATAAGAAATTTGGGCCTTGGAAGCTACAGGTGTCTTTTATTGAAGGATCATGACACCAAAATCACTGTCTCTTTCTGCCAACCTTGAAGATGACAAACATGATGTAGGCAGCTTTAGTCTATTAAAAGCATGGTCTTTTGATATAGTGTGTGTATATAACTGGTTTTGATTTTTTTTTTTTTTTTACATGTTAATGAAAACCGAAAACTTATTTTTACTATAAGGCAGGACATGAAATTTGCAGGTACTTAGGAGCCATTGGTGCCCAGAAAACTGAGACTGGCGACTGGTTTAGGGGTGTAGTAGGGCAAGAACAATGTAATATCAGGATAGTCTGGCGACTGGATTTTTTTTTTTTGCTCCCAGAGTTTGATCTGAAATTTCATGCTCTGTTATGAGGTATTCATTGCATTGGATCCAGTATCCAATGAAAAGCTATTTTTTTTTTTTTTTTATCTTTAACTACTTATTTCTAGGTATTTCAGCCACGACCTGAAGATCATGAAAAATATGGGGGTGATCCTCTCCAGCCTCACAAATTGCATCTTGTTACCAGAATCAGAAGTGTCATTGGTCGTCCATACTGGGAAAAGAAGATAATACAGGATCTTGGATTGGAAAAAGTATATTTCCTAAATCTTTTTCATATTAATCATGTTCACAGGTGAAATTAGGATAAAAGCCCCAAAAATGTAAAGTAAAATTCTTCTCTTAGATTGGTTTGGTAGCCTTAAAAGCAGCCAGTGGTAGGATTTTCACATTTCAAGTATAACTTATTTTTCATAAACTACTCTTTCTAGCTTAACTTTGTGTATATAACCTTACTGTCTTATAATACTTACTATTTATCTCATCCAAAAATTTGATTCTTTTAAAAAAATTGTCACATGTATTCTTATAGGCGCGTCAACTGAGAGTGCACAAAAATATCCCTTCTGTGAATTCCAGACTGAAAGTCATTAAGCATCTTGTCAGGTTTGTAAACTGTTTCCGTAGACAGCAGCATTTAAAATGGCTTTTCTGACATGGCAATTTTTAAAGCAACTTCTCTTGTGTTTGTAGAATACGGCCACTGAAATTACCATATGGGATTCCAACAGAAGAGGATATGTCAGACACCTTTATTAACAGCAAGGGTGAATTAATAATTCGGCGGCGTCTGAAACCAGTTGAAGAAAAAGCAATTGAGTCGTCCTAGTGCATAGACTTTTTTAATTTTGTAAAACTTTAATTCTCAAGTTGGTGTTATGTATTTTCAGGCAAGATTAAAATGGAACCCGTTCTGTCTATGGATGCCTAGTTTAGACTTATTGAACATGACTCTTTAAGGCCTTATGTCTGCTCAGACTAATCCCTAAGAAATTTACTATGACCTAGTCATAGAATTGGAAGTGAAGAAATGTATTATCCTTTCTATTATGCTCCAACATAGCAATCTGTTGCTTGTACACATTTTCTTCTTCCAAGTGTTTAGTACTGGTAGCACCTACAGCACCTTTGAAGAGGCTTCCACTTAAGACTGGTGTTTGTACTGCTGGGATCTAGGCTTTGGGAATTTGGAGACCCTGAAGTATATATGATTTAGATACTGGTATTTACATAAAACTATTTTTCACTGAAAACCCTGAAGTGTATTCCAGATTAGACCTATAGTGCACTTCTGAAACACAACAGCTGCAAAACCTGCAACATTTGTAGCACAGGGAAGATTACCTTATCCAGTAGAAACCAGTGTGTATGAAGAAAAACGTACTTGTTGCTCTGAAGGCAGGTCAGGCTGTTTGACTTAACTGTAAACTCGGAGCAGAATAGATCGTTGTAGATTAACCCAAATGTTATTCAAGTCTTGTTTAAACTGATAAACTTTCTAACTGAAAACTGTTTTAGTGCCTGTGCTTGCAGTTATTATGGATGCAGGTCCCATTGAAGTGAAAGACATTTGTGCCTGTGCTAATTGTTAGTGCAACAAGCTATACATTCTTTTGTGTATTTTAAGAAACGAGTCTTTGATGTGGTGTTATGACTGCTCTTTTGGCACACTTAATACTTTCAGATACTATGATAACATTGTAAGTGCCATGCTGGTTCAGACCAATGGTCCATTGAGCCCAGCATCCTATCTCTGACTGGCCAATCTTGATTGCTTGGGAGAAGTACTCAAAGGGTCATATGGGTGATCCATTCCTTGTTGTTCCAGCCCCCAACAGTAAGAGGTTATGTCCCTCAAACTTACTTATTTGGCTAATAGCCATTAATGGACCTACCCTCCAAGAAATTATCCAATCCTTTTAAGATTTTTATTATTTTTTAATCTCAGAACGAAAAATATAAAAGAGAGGAACAAATTACAAAATCAAACCAAGTAAACAGAACTAACTCTAAAACACTACCAAAACAAGCTGAGTGCAACTTTGCTGATCAGTATCACAGATTAGTCCATAGAACTGAGGTTCCACTTGAGGGAAGAATGGGCCAAATCAGAAGTGATAGTCAGGTATGTTTTCTCATCCTTCGACATTTCTTTTCCTTGGATAACTGTCAGGCATTGGAGCCAGATTGCCTCCAGATCTTCATACGTGGTGTTTAGTCAGCAGTTTCTCCATGGTAAACATGAACCACAATTTACTGATTCTTTTCTGTGGGATTCAGGTTTCCAATATCTTGCCACAATATTGATGGTAGCTAGAAATAGAATTTTGCATGACAACATACGATCGGTTGGTCTGGAAAAAGACCGATCAGGGCAATATCAGGTTTGTATGGGACTATCAGCCCGGCCATTTCTTTCAGGTACATCCAAACAGGTCTCCAGAGAGGCTGGACTTTGACACAGTCCCACCAGCAGCAGTGGCAATACGTACCGTGTTCCGCACATCCTCTCCAGCATAGTGCCTGGCTGTTCGTGTTCTTTTTTCTGACTTGTTGGGGAGTGAGAGAGTATCTGGTCAATAACTTGATTTGAGACACTAATTTCTAAGGATGAAGCACATTCATGCATATGTAACCAAATTGTTTTAATCTGGTCATCACTGAACTTTACATTAAAATTACACTCCCATTTTTCCAGTGCTCAAGATCTGCCCCTTCCATCCTGCTGTCTCCTCTCCCATCGGGAAAGTACTTCCAGATGGGAGTGGGGAGAACTGAAGGGAAGAGGCAGGTTTATGAAAGTACCAAATGCCTTTCAGTTCTTTATATATTTTGGCTAATATACCCCTATTGTCAGTATGCACAAACAGCTTGTTCTCCAGTCCCTGTGGGTTTCTACTAAAATTCTTGACTCTCCTGGGGTCAGTAAATACACGACATGGCTGCTGGTATGTGAAGAAATCTATTTGATGTTGGAGAAAGTTCTGCAGATACTGCTGGGGGGAAACCTCCTCTCAGAAAACAAGTGTTGGGCCTTAATAATCCCTTTCTCTCTCAATTGTGCATGAAGTGACTTTGCTGCCTTTATATCTACGAGCACTTTCAGACCTATTGGTGAAAAGGGGGATGCATCTCTCATGCCACCAATCTTTTTTTGTATCACTATCCAATTATGCAGAGCTACAACGCAAAGGGGCCTTCCAACCAATGTTTAAGTTAGGCCCTGGCTTTGTTTACTAAAATTTCCTTAAAAGACTTGATCTGTAGAATATTTTTTCCAAGCTGGCGCGCTTCAGGAAGACTGTTATGGTACCACCTATTTAGGGCGCACAGAGATGCAGCTTAATGGTACAGTTTTACGTCGAGTACATTGAGGCCCTCTTTTGGGTTTCATCATTAATTCCTTTTTAAATCTAGGTTTCCTCCTGTTCCAGATTAAATCTGCCATCAGTGTTTTGCACTGCTTGAAAAAGGAGTCAGGTAAGTCTATGGGTAGTGCTAGGAATTTCAACATCCACTAGAATCTGAGCATCTATTAAAATGCAGAAAAGCTGTGCTGAGCCTGCCTCTTCAGCTCCCCCTGGAGTACTGTAATTGATTTGCACGTTTACTCATGTGACTACCTTGCCTGGTATTGGAAACAGATGGGAGGGGGTAGCTGAAGGGAAGTGGTGGGCTTAGCACAGCTTCTCTGCATTCTATTGGGTGCTCAGACTCCTGTTAGCCAATAGAATGCTCAATATCTGCTCCCTCCATCCTGCTGTCTCCCCAGTACTTTCCAGATGGGAGTAGGGAGAGCTGAAGGGAAGAGGTGGGCTCAGTACAGCTTTTCAGCATTCAGCTGGCTGCTGATGCCTACTAGTCAATAGAATGCTAAGATAGCAACAGAGTCTGCCCCCTTCCTCCTGCTTCTCTCTTCCATTCCTGAAAATTTGACTTTGGAAAGCTTTCCCCACTGAGATAGCTGCCAGCCCCCAACAAAGTAATAAAGCTGGACAAGGAACAGCGTGGCTTCCTTCTCCTTTCCTCCCCACCCCCTGTACTGGGTATTCTGTTTTTTTAAATTCTTGCTTTTCTCAGGGAGAATCCAGCTGATTCTCATTTTGTTCTGTTGTAAGAAAGAGACAAAAATTGTGATTTTCACTGAGAATCAAGTTCTAGCCCTAATTTTTATTAACCAAGCCAGTACTTCACCTGCTTTGTTGTTGTGGTCTAAGTAAAAGCATCTAATATGTTTTAACTGTAACTCTTATTTCTGACTGTTCTGTTAATTATTTCTCTAGTTTTTGTTATTTCTTTTAATAGGGCCTTAGATGGAGTGGATTTGTTTGTAGCTTCCAATGATTACAAGTTAGAATATAATTCCTTTATTTGTTGCCTTCTCAGTTTAATTAACTGTGCTTTAAGAGCTATTACTTTGCCTCTGATTACCACCTTGGCAGCCCCCCATAGTGTATTAGCAGAGTTTACTGAGGGAGAATTTATTTTAATGTATTCTACACTGTCTTTTAAAATTTTCTCTTGTGTATTTTGTTATTAAGTAGGCCTCTATCAAATTGCCAATTAAAGTTGTGTTTGCACCGGTTATTTGTTCAGTTTAGGGAGGTGATCACAGCGCTGTGGTCTGAAAGCACAGTGGGAAAAATATAGCTAGAACAAGATCTACTCAGTTCAGATTTTTCAATGATAATATGGTCGGTTGTCTCTCCCAGTGCAGAGTGAGGAGCCTGGACTGATGGAAATTGTCCCTCCTCACTTGCAGTAGGCAGAATTGAAGATTGACAGTCTCTGAGTAAGAAAGGCCATCCTCCCTCCGCTCCCCAGTCTGGTCCTGCCTTGTTTATGTTTAGAGCAGGATTGCGGGCTCATAGAGCACAGCTAGGTCATAGTTTTTCCTTTTACTTTGTTTCCTTTCCCCTTATGCTGTGGTCTACTCCTCCAACCTTGCCTCCTCTGCAGTGTTAGGGGCTGTTGGCTGGGACACAGGTCGGGGGGCAGATCTTCCCCCTCCTTCGCTGGGGTTTGCCACATCAGAGATACCCCTTTAGTAGGGGAGGGAGTCAGCCCTCAGGGAACTGCTCCTCCTAATCCCCACAGTTGAGTGGAAGGGTGTTGAGCCGGCAGCAGAATTTTTTCGACAGCGGAAAGCCACGCTTGGTGCTTCTGCACCTTTTCTCTCCGTGCCTACAGCACTGTCAACTAGACCTCTATCGTATCTCCACTCAGCCATCTCTTTTCCAAGCTGAAGAGCCCCAACGTATCAAGCCTCTCCTCATACGGGTGGGTGGTGTTCCCATACCCTGGATCGTTTTTGTTGCCCTTCTCTTTACCTTTTCTAGTTCCACTATGTCTTTGGGTCAGATGGGTCAGCACCTGGAGCGTGAGCACACAGACAGTCTGACGGGCTATGAGACCAGGGACGGAAGGGAAGTCTCTGAGGCAGTCCTGATCTGGCTGCGGGGGGGAGGTATGGACCTGCTGCCACTGATGGGGGTGGCAAAACTTCCCTTCATTTGGGCACTCAGACTAGCTGTAGTAGGAACCCTATTCAGCCAGGAAGGGATCTAGAAGGCAAGTCCAGAGAGGGGTAGAGAGCGAAGTTCTGCACAGAAAAAGGAGCAAAAAGCTGTAAATGATGGTGCTCCACCACCACAAATGTGTGAATAAAGTCTGTGTAAAAAAAATCAAGTCAAATTTTACAACAAAACACCTTAAATATATGCATGTATGAATGTCCCTTGTTAGGGCTGTATAATAAAATAATCAATACAATTATATCAACTGTATATACAATAAAAAAATATAATCCAAATGACCCTATGAGATCAATTGTAGTCCAAAATGTGCTGTCGCTGACATGCACTCTCAATGCATCCACACTTCCACCAAACGCATTTTGTGGGAACCACATATTTGTGGTGGTAGAGCTCCATCACTTACAGCTTTTTGCTCCTTTTTCTGTGCAATTTGTAGGGATTATATCCCTTGGGGTGAGAGTGTTGCCTTTTCACCTTTTCAGTAGAGAGCGAAGTTCCTCATGTAAAAAGGGTAGGGGAGACAGGAGGCGCTCCAGGTTCTGTACGGGGTGCAAGAGCCCGGGGATGGGAAGGATCCAAGTCCCACAGCAAATCTAAAAGACCTAGGAGAAGGCTTTCCTCCTCAATGGCTGAACCTAATCAGTCCCCTGCCTAATCAGGATTTCAACCATCTGACCTCGGCCTCTGCTGCAGATGCATCTTTATCCCTATGGGGACAGACACTACCATTTCAAGGCACTGCCTTTTGGGCTATCATCCTTAACAAGAGTATTCACCAAAATCCTGGTGGTTCTGATGGCACACCAGAGGGTGGAGGGGTCCACATTTACCCCTTTCTCGACAACATCGTGGTGCGAGTTCCCAGGCAAAAATCCTTCTGAAGACGACAGTCCTATGTTGGGAGTTTCACGGCTTTCTTGTGAACAGGGAAAAGAGCTATCTGACACGGACACAAATCCGGAAACATCTGGGAGTTCTAGTGGATACCAGATCTGACAGAGTCTTCCTTTCCATGGAGAGGCAGGTAAAACCGAGGACCCTGCTGGAAAGTCTCCAAGCGGAGAAAGTATCAGAGCTGATGTTCCTAGTTCAGCTACTTGGAGCACTGCTCTTATGCACAGTCGTTTGCCAGCATGCACCTCCACTTGCTGCAGAGGGTGCTCCAACCGTATCAGGATGATATCTCAACCCAGTCTCACCTATTGATATTCCTGCCAGTGGAGGTAAAACTAGACCTTCAATGGTGAATGCAGGCAGAGAGGTTGTCCTCCGGTATACCTCTACAAGACCCCCCCACCCTGAGAATAAGATTAACTGCAGATGCCAGTCTCACAGGGTGGAGGACTCAGTTAGGATCCAGACTGGCCCAAGGGACCTGGTCTCAGGCAGAGAGGAACAATCCTCCAACCTGTTGGGAGTTTATTTATTTATATTTTGTATTAGAATTTATATGCTGCCCCATCCTGCCTTGGGCATCTAGGGGCGGTTCACAACATCTTAAAAACATTTTAAAACATTAAAATAAACAAAAATGATTACAATTAAAAACAATATAAAGCCCCATCCCCCCGACCCTAAGCCAACCCACCCACCCCATCTCCCTCGGGAAAGGCCTGGTGGAATAGCCAAGTCTTACATTGTCTGCAGAAAGAGGTGAGGCCGGCAGGCAGGCGGATCTCCGACGGGAGGGAGTTCCATAGCCGCAGCACAGCCGCAGAGAACGCCCTCATAGTAGACACCCAGGGGACCCTGAGTAGGGCGCCCCCAGCCGACCGCAGGGATCGCTCCAGGACCCAGAGGGTGAGGCAGTCCTGCAGATAGGTGGGGCCCAAACCGTTTAGAGCTTTAATGGTCAACACCAATGCCTTGAAATGGGCCCGGAAACCTACTGGCAGCCAGTGCAGAGAGCGAAGCACCGGTGTAATATGCTCGCGTCAACCTGTCCCTGTCAAGAGACAGGCCGCCGCATTCTGCACCAGCTGCAGCTTCCGAAACAGCACCAAGGGTAGCCCCACGTAGAGCACGTTGCAGTAATCCAGTCTTGAGGTAATAAAAGCATGGATGACTGTGGCCAGATCCGAGTCCGAGACATACGGCCTAAGCCGACACACCAGATGTAACTGGCAAAATGTTCCCTTTGCCACAGCTGCCACCTGGGCATCCAGGTGGAGCTGTGGGTCCAAGAGAAACCCCAGACTCTGGACCTGAGAAACCAGGGGAGGATGGACCCCATCAATGATGGGGGCCACCACTCCCTCAGCCTTCCCCACAACCATCACCTCCGTC
>QEPC01007352.1:697568-710707 GCA_003113815.1 Sphenodon punctatus
CCTGCCCTCCCCGAGGGAGGCATTGACTATCCCTGCCAGCAACAGCCCCAGTGTCTCCCGGCTAGCCCTAACCAGCCAGGACGGGCATGGATCTAATTCACAATAGGTGGCTCGAACAGTCACAAGAGTATCCCCCGCATCGGAGGGTGACACCACCTGAAACTCATCCCATAAAACAGGACAAGAAGGGGTTTCTACTGCCTCTGACCCATTCTCTGCTAAAAAAGTCACATCAAAACTGGTGAATTGGAGTGATTTTATCTGCAAAAAAGTCCACAAACAAATCACTTCACAGCGAGCATTTAATGGTTCTACATCCAGGTGGACGGAGACTGGACTGACCAGCCCCCTCACCATCCAAAACTGCTCAGCTGCAATAAGGGCAGCAAAGAAAACCTTGGCTGTCCGCACTGCAACGAGATAGGTACGTAACCAAACTCTATGCTGCAAGCGATCAACTTCAATACGCGAATGACGCCACCGTTGCTCTAACTGCCACCCTTCCTGCTTCATCCGCCACAGCTCCCCGGTATACCACGGGGAGCTGCATTGTCGGCAATTTGGGAGGAGATGCCTGGGAGCCACACAGTCGATGACCTCCGTTAGCATGATATTCCACCTGGACACGAGGTTATCGAGCGAGCGGCCATCAAGGTCAGAGGAAACATCCCCTAGAGCTATCTGAAACCTTTCAGGTTCCATAAGACTTTGTGGGCGAACCAACCTAGCTACTCCCAGACCCTCCCAGGGGCTGACATGTGCCAGGATATCCGCCCGGAGGAGATAATGATCCGTCCATGACAAGGGCACTGCTGATACCTTCCCCACCAACAGATCCCCCGCCTCAAGACCTGGGCAAAATATCATGTCCAGGGTATGTCCTCCTCCAAGTTGAGAGCGATACATCTGGCACTGGCAGAGGTCTGCTCCTTTATGTGGTCAAGACATGTCCTAATACAGACAGACGGTACTGTAACGATGGCATATGTGAACCATCAAGGAGGATTCTTATCCAGAGCACTATAAGTCGAAGCAATCTCACTATTCAAATGGGTGGAAGCACACCTATTATTATTGATGGTGGTCAGCCTCAGGGGATTCTCAACAGTCAAGCAGACTGGCTAAGCAGGCAGAGGATCGACCCAGGGGACTGGGCGCTGTTGACTCATGTGTTTAAGATAATCTGCAAAGTGTTCAGCATGTCAAACATGCATCTGTCCGTGTCCAGCATGAACCACAAAATACTGCACTATCTTCTGAGAACATGAGACCCAAAGGCAATAGGAGTGGGTGCCTTTATCTATGACGGAAAAGACTCTTACATGCTTTTCCACCCATTCCTCTGATCTTGAGGGTGCTGCAACGTATGAGAGAAGAGGGAGCAGAACTGATATGGGTGAAACCCCAGTGGCTAGGAAAACCATGGTTCTCAAATCTAATCAGTTTGAGCATCCAGGACCCTGGATGACATGGTGCCATCTTGTTGCCCAGCTACCTGGTCATGCAAGATCCTTCTCTAACTCTTTGCAATGTGCTTTGAGCTTAACTGTCTTTTTTGTAATTTAGGACTAATTCCCCCCACCCCCCAGCCCAATTTTCTTAACCCTCTTTTCCTAAAGAACAACTCTTAATTTCCCTCTGCCGCTGAATGCTATATGACCCCATTCTGTGATCATGATGCCATACATGATGCCATACTATTGTTGTAGGCTCACATTACTGATTTAGTGATATGGATTCGCTTTTTTTTTTTTACACATCTCCAGTTTCACTCTCAAGTATACTAACTTTTATTTTCAATACAAAAAAATTTAAGGCCTAAACTTTATAATCCTGTGATCTTATTGTCACGTCCCATGTCTTTCCTCCTTTGCTTGGATTTTAAAATTCCTTTTCATGACTTAGCTAGCTTGAGAAATTGAAGGTAAAAATAACTGGTTTCTGTTTTATCAACCATTTTTTCATTGGCAATTTGCATGAAAGTGCTAAAGTAAGCAGCAAAGGCTACATCAACATTCCAGTTTAATAAACTCAGGTGGCATTACTGATACACTTCTGTAACTTTAGTTTTTAGCACTTTTTAACCTAAACTTAGTCTCTGAGTTTGTAAGAGTATCTTTTCCTGTCTCCAGAACTTGTTGGTAATCCAAATATAATCTTTATTAGTCACTTTTGATTACTATTCTGACTTTTGACTTACTAGTTTGAAAAATAGCAAACATTACTCTCAGTATCCATTTCTCTTATAAAATTTGGCTCTTGCAACAACATCATTGGCATAGTCATTCTTTGTTGTGCCGATATCCATTCTGTCGTAGCTCTGGACGTTTTTAATTCCTGCATTATAGGCAGAAATCCCACCTAAAAACAACACAAACAGATACACTTCATTTTAAGAACAAAACAAATATTCACATCAGAAGCTTGTTACTCCCATGAGAAACACATGCTTTCCTTCAATTGTATAACTATGCAGTACAACGGGCGAAAACAAACATGCACGTTAATTCCTCTTTAACACCACTTTAACATTTCTTATGTATGTCGCAGGGCTATATAGGGCACCAGTACAGCCCTGCAGCAAGCATAAGAAATGTTAAAAGTGGAGTTACATGCATGTCTGTTTTCCCTCATAGAGGTAAAAAGTTTGTAAACTTTAATCACCAAATTAAATTATCTTAAGGTTTGAGATAAAGATGCAATCATTGATTAATTTAAATTCTTGATTAAAAGGTTCTCTTCCCCTGGTTGTATATTATGACTGTAGGATCCTGTTGACATCTGCCTGTTGAAATCATGTACCTTCCTTTCCTCCGTATAAACTTCATAATGAGGAGGGAGAGTCATGCTAATAACTGAAAAGCAAGCTGCATACCAGGTCTCAAGTTGGCTGCAGAACCTGAATTTACTTTAATAATTCCAAGGACAGGAAGTCTTGTGTGTATGTACTTTTGCAGAATTACATACAAACCTCATCTTAATCATATTTTATGGTTAAGAAAAATACTATGAACAAACTTACTGGCTATTGTTTAAACAAATATTCAGTTTTGCATACATACAGGTGGTGATACAAACTACGAAATAGGTTTTTGTTTGAATGCCTTCATGTTTATTAGTCTTTAATTTTAAAAGTTCTTCCTCACATTCATTTTTTTAAAATGGGTAAAATTTTCAAAAGTCTATCCTGGTGAATATGTATATTTCCATTTTTAATACATTTTTAAAATTTCCATTTCCCACTTGCTGCTATGGACAAATAATTACCTAAACATGTGACCGATAATAATAAATCTTTCCAGCAACAGCCAAATACATGTGACCTTGATCCTGCAGTCAGCTCTACACAGCTAGATTATTGTGCAGTCACACTCAAGTCAGTGACTTGACAAACTGCATGGCAGGATAAGGGTCTTTTTGCATTTAGCAGCCCAGTTTTTGTATCTAATAAAATTAATGATAGATAAATCCTTGGTCATTTCTGTGGTCAAGTTTAATAATATAAATTAGGACTAATTACTTTTTCTGTTTTCAGTTCAGAGATCCCACATATAGGATTATGGATTCTAAGAAAGAGCAATAAGGATATATCTAGCTTATACAGTGGCAGGAGTCACTCTATAGTTAATGCTAGCTTACAATCTTCACTTTAATGCATGAACATTCTACTGCTTATAAAATCAGTACCATATATCCTATTTGTCTGATGGAGAGACAGACAAATCTGTCATTTGTTTGGCTGAGAGGATTGCTTGGGTGACGGGTACTATCTGTCCAAATTTCATGCAAATCGGAGGAAAATAAAAAAAATTACATGGTTTGAAAATCAGAGTAAATATTGGTTTTCCTAGGTGTTTCAGATATTTTTGTATTTGCTTCAAAGTGTACTTTAAGAAAATTTTGGTGAGGTGTAGTAGTAGAAAATTCAACACTGCCTTCTGGTGCCTGCTCTTTTTTGTTTTTCAACATCCATTTGGTAGTTTTAAAGTTATAGGGTTTTGAATTTTTCATGTTAGCCAACAGAGTGTAAGTAACATCTCATAGTGACATCTGAAGAGTTCTGAATGGCTGAGAGAGCTGCTTTTAAAGTTAGACACTTGCGGTTATAAGCATAGAAGTTTTAGAAAATTCATCTGTGCACTTCAGCCACGGTGTATTTTTTATTTTATAGAGTTTTGAAGTCCCCATTTTATCCTATGGATAGAACATGATCTTGAATGCATGTGTATTGCTGTCAGCTGGCCAGCAGAGGCAATCAGAGTTCAGCAGGCAGCAGGAAAGATGGTGCCTGATCCCAGACCCCAGCAGGTTGTAAAAGGAGGGTGTAGTGGACTAGGAGCTGGGTTGGGGGAAGGCTACTGGGGCTGGGCAGGGGGGCTCTGGGGGCTGCAGTTCTAAATTGTGGTGGTCCCAGGCAGCTCCAGGCAGTTTATAGCTGAGCGGGGCCCTTCCCCACCAGATTATACCTCAGGCTGAGATGTGCTCTGGCGGGGAGTGAGTGAGGGTACTGCTATGTGTGTGGGGGTGGGGTGGGGTGGGGGGGAGGAGTGAGAATGAGGGGCTACTGTATGTGGGTGGGAAGGGCAGGGTGAGGGGCTAGATGGTCAGGGAGAGGCGAGAGTGAGTGCTTTGGTTCATCCCAGGACATTGTCAGGATTGCAGGGCACTTGCAGAGCTATGTGGGGTGGATGCCCACGGCTGGAAAAGCAGGGGCTAAAGGTCAGGCTTGCAAAATTTCAGTACACGGTGAGAGTTTCCATTATATATGGTCATCCCCCAACCCAAAGATAGCCACATTTCAGTACAAGGTGAGGCTTTGTAATTCTGAAATTTCACTGTTAGGGTGCTAATCATGGTAGTGGCACCAGCAGGGGGAATTTAGTGCATTGATTTTAAAAAATGAGGAAATTCTATACTCAAAAAACATTTGGTTTAAGAGATAAATTAAGGCCCTTACAAACTCAATCACGCTCCAAGCATGGAAATGATAAGTTAAGGTCCCCACCTTAACTTTCGTGCCATGTAAGCAATAAGCATGTTATAGTCTCGCATATTGTGCTTGCTTACAACTTAGGCTCCATGTACTGTAAGGGAAAGTGCAGAAAGGGGCTCTGGGAAAAGAGTACAGAAAGGGACTCTGGGAAGAGCAAAAGTATAGAAAGAGCTTTGCTTGCAGAAAAGTTGCAGACTAAGAAAAGAACTGTGCAGCTGGATAGCCTTGATGGCAGGAAACTGTGATAAGGAATGAACAGGATGAGGCTGGGAAGAAGAACATAACATGCACAGAAAAGATAGTGAAGCAACTAGTGATGTAACCCATAGCCTTGCTTTGACTAGACAAAGGAACAATAGAAATGATGCATGGCAAGTGGAAAAACCCAGCTTTCAACCTGTATTGAGCATGTGTGAAATATGCTTCTGTAGTTTGGTATAAAAGCTTATGGGGGCAGTCCCAAAAGCTAGCTCTCCATTGTAGAGTCTGCTTAACGCGTTATGCATCATATAAACTGGATGAGATTTACCCTGACTCTGTGTACAGCCTCGAATTGGTGAGCCCACCCGAACCCAGTGGATTTAGAGGAAAATCCACGACAGTACCCACACTTTGCCTTGGTCTTTCAGCCCCAGTCCTCTTCCTCTGCAGGTTGGGGGGAACATTGAAGCTAGGGACCCTCCTTTACCTATATGCTTTCATTTGGATTGGGGAGAATGGGACAGCTGAGAACTGGCTCCCAACCCTCCCCTCTTATGTACGAACCTCTTCTCCCCTCCCAGAGAGCCCAGGAGTCCTGGCTCCAAGCCCCCACTCCAAACCACTATCCACTCCGCTCACAGAGAACCCAAGAGTCCTGGGAAATACAATGAGCTGTATCTCTCATAGGGAACAGGAGTAAGGATGGGTGTGTGGCATGACAAAGAAACAGGAGAGGAGGTGGAATAACAGTAATGGAGGCAATGGGGAGTGAACCCCACAGGGAGGCAGCTATAGGAACGGGTGGAATGATTGAAGTACTTCCCATGGTATCCTAGCACTCCTCTGAATCTGTTATTTCACCTTGTAATTCTACCTCCTGTCATTCCACCCAGTTTGCATTCCTCCTGTCATTCCACCCAGTTCATTCCTGCTGCACCCGATCCCAGTTCCTCCCTGTCATTCCACCCATTTCTCTCCCTGGTACCTTCCTCATTATTCCACACCTTCTTGGGCCCCCACCCCCATCAAAGATGCAGCTCCATTGTATTGTTTCACAGCCATTTAATGGGATCTGTTAATTACAATAGGATTTATTTCCAAATTGGCATTGCTGTTGCTTCCATTCCTTTAATGGGCATTCCATATTATTAATTTCAATATGCACCCAACTTTAAGTTCTTATTGAACATTTACATAGCACCGTCCCCAGCTTCAGTGTTGCCCCCAATCTGCAGAGGAAGAGGATTGGGGCTGAAAGACAAAGTATGGGTGCATAGAGCCTAAGTTGTAAGCGAGCACAATATATGAGACTACGACATCTTGACTGGCATGGAATTTAAGACATGGCATGGAATTACATGGCATGGAATTTAAGGCAAGAGCCTTAACTTAAAACTTTCATGCTTTTCGAAGCATGATTGAATTTGTAAGGGCCTTAATTTCTCTCTTAACCCAAAGTTTTTTTGAGAATTGAATATATTTTAGGTTGGTTGTACAGGCAGGCTACAACATTCCATTACCAATTTTAAACAATACAGTAGCTGTAGTCTTCAAATTACTTACTCTGGAGATTGGTACTGACTTCAGTGGGACTACTCTGGAGTAAATGACCCGGGGGTTCCAACTAATACAGCTAGCTAGGTCAGGTTGCAAAAATGATTCTCTGCATTCTTAATACTTAGATGGCTCTATATTAGAGGGATCTGGGAGTTGAGCCATGGACTTAAATGGCTGGAGGATTATGCCTTTAGGTCTTGTTACAGCTTGCCTTCTAGAAGCATCTACTTTAATTCTACTGTAGTCAGTTTTGCTGCTAATGCACCTTGTATTTGACTTTTTTAAAATTCAGAATGTTTTGGAGAAAATAGTATACCTTTCAACTGCTGTTCTTGAGTCCACTTGGGGAATTTTTTCTGGATATCCCTTATCATACTACATAGAATTTCCGTCCCCTGTGTAATGTGTTCTTCACTGTCAAATGTTCCAACAATTTTATGAAACCGTTTATCAACCTAGAAGAGACAGACAGGAATATCCAAGAACTTAAGCAACTTTACCCATACAGATGCTGTTTCTACCCATTTCATGACTACTTTACATTGCAAAAATGATGTTAAATGACTTGTGTAGCTGAAACTTGGGTCTCGTATGTTTACGATGGCAGAAACGTACCTGCATCAAACCAAATCCATTTCCCCTGTCACCCCAGCCATCCTTCAAGGCGGTCCCAGCATGAGACTCTCGAGAGATTATACCAGCAATCACAGCTGGTTCTACATGCATTTTTTTGCCAACATTCTTAATTTTTGTTTCATATTTCTTCAAATTCTTTAAGTCTTTTTCTGCAATCACTTCTGAAGCAGAAATGCCTGTGCAAAAATAAATGTGATTTTTCTTTAAAAGATACATTTTGAATACATTTAATAGCCAATGTGAGTAAACTCACATTTTGAAGGGAACAATATTTGCTAATTTCTTAGAAAGGCTAAGTATATAAAGCACAAATATTAAATCCTAAGAAATACAATATTTCAAGCTGAAGTGGTGATGCCTTGTGCCATTCTGGAGCAGAAATAAGAATTGTTCTCAACTTAAGAGCCCTGGCTCCTAAGAGCTAATACTTTTTTGGGAGCAGCAGACGACTGCACTGGCACTTCGTGGCCAGTGTGTGTATGCGTGTAGAGTTTGTACTTGAGAGAGTTGGGGGCTCTTGGGAGAAGGGAATGAATCCACTACTTTTGACTAACAGGCAGTAGTTACAACTGTTGAGAGTGAGTGTTTAGAAGCACTTTCTAAAGGTGCTGTGGAGAAAGGCTGCAATTTGCATTTCCACTATAAAAGCTTGCATTCTCTTTCCCCGCAACCATATTGCTGTGAGTGTTCCCCAGAGAACTCCCTCCAAAGCAGGTAGCCTTATTTCTAGCAGAAATTAGTTCATTTTATTTTGTGACAGGATTGGGAACATCTACTAATTTACCAACAATGAAATAACCGAACAATCCATACCACCATAGCTTAGACCTTCTTGTTTTCCAGTTTCAACTGAAGCCCCGGCTGTGTCAACGTCCATCATTTGGCCATAATAATCAAAAGGATCTGACAAGGTTAAATGGAAATATAAGATAAGGGCAGAAAACAGCCAGTCAATAGACCACACAATTAGAATATGCACAGTTACATAGGTTGCAGACAACAGTTAGAAATAGGAAATAGTCCTAATTTTAGACAAAGCTAGTATCTATATGCCTCCCCTATCACCACACACAAGATTACAGGGAATACTAAAATTCTGTTTTCTGTCATGGTTTATTAGTTTGAATTAAAAACACTATGACAAACTCTTCTCCTACCAGTTCAAATCCCATTGAGCAGTATAAAGGAAAACTGGTTCTCTTACCTGGGAATTTTTCTTCTACGAGCTCCACTGGACATCACTCCAAGATTCTGAGTTAGTTGAGTTCCCCTCAACAGCCGCTAGGTGGCAGAAGATCATCACAAAAATCTGCTGGCGTATGTGCATACGAGAGCCCTGGATCTCCAGCGTACAAGACCCATAGACCTACAACAACAGAATTGACTCTCAAACAAATTATTTAATGAGTTAAACAACAGAGGTAACCAAAAACAGAAGCAGCCCAACACTCTCCTAAAGCCAAGAGTTAGGGGATCATAACTAGGCCCCCAAATCTAAGGATTATGGTCAGAGAATGAGCCATGCAACTCCTCTGCTGGGTGGGTTGAAGTGATGTCCAGTGGAGCTCGTAGAAGAAAAATTCCCAGATAAGAGACCCAATTTTCCTTTCTCCCAAGCTCCCTGGACATCACTTCAAGACTCTGGGGAAGTACCAGAGCAGTCACTCCCAACAAGCCCAAAAGAGGGAAAAAGGAGGAGATGCAGCTCAAATCAACTATATACAATAGGGTTTTTTTTCCAAAATACTCTGCAGAACGCGGTGACCAAAAGCTGCCTCGGTGGACTCCAAAGTATGGATCTTATAATGCTTTGTGAAAGTGTGCAGGGAGGACCAAGTTGTTGCCCTGCACACTTCCTCGTAAGGAGCCCTAGATCGGAAGGCCCAAGAGGTCGCTGCATCCAGAAGAGAATGAGCTTTAATGCTCTGTGGAGGCGAAAGGGCCTGTGCTTTATAGACTTCCTCAATACCAGCTGTAACCCATTTGGCTATTATAGTTTTAGAAGCTTTTCCCCCCCCCTTTTGGCTAGGGCAGTAGCTGACAGACAAAGCCAAAGATTTTCTAAAGCCCTCTGTAAATAAATTTTTAGTGCCCTTCGAATGTCCAGCTTGTGCCAGAGAACCTCCTATGGGTGAACAAACCTTGGACAAAATGATGGGAGAGAGATCTCCTGGGCCCTATGGAACAATGTATTTACCTTAGGGATGAATGCCTGGTCTAACCTCAAGGTGACTGACTCCTTCTTAAAGATGCAGAACACCAGATCAATGGACAGAGCACCCAGCTCTGACATCCTACAGGCTGATGTAATGGCTACAAGGAAGCACACTTTAACAGTTAAAAAATACAAAGAGATTTCCTGTAGGGGCTCAAACAGAGGATGAAGGAAAGCCTTCAGCACCACATTAAGATTCCATGTAGGAAGCCTGTGTGTGACGGGGAGAAATTAACTTTGTCCCTGCCAGAAATCTTTTAATATGTTGATGATACCCCAATTTGAAACCNGCATACGAGAGCCCTGGATCTCCAGCGTACAAGACCCATAGACCTACAACAACAGAATTGACTCTCAAACAAATTATTTAATGAGTTAAACAACAGAGGTAACCAAAAACAGAAGCAGCCCAACACTCTCCTAAAGCCAAGAGTTAGGGGATCATAACTAGGCCCCCAAATCTAAGGATTATGGTCAGAGAATGAGCCATGCAACTCCTCTGCTGGGTGGGTTGAAGTGATGTCCAGTGGAGCTCGTAGAAGAAAAATTCCCAGATAAGAGACCCAATTTTCCTTTCTCCCAAGCTCCCTGGACATCACTTCAAGACTCTGGGGAAGTACCAGAGCAGTCACTCCCAACAAGCCCAAAAGAGGGAAAAAGGAGGAGATGCAGCTCAAATCAACTATATACAATAGGGTTTTTTTTCCAAAATACTCTGCAGAACGCGGTGACCAAAAGCTGCCTCGGTGGACTCCAAAGTATGGATCTTATAATGCTTTGTGAAAGTGTGCAGGGAGGACCAAGTTGTTGCCCTGCACACTTCCTCGTAAGGAGCCCTAGATCGGAAGGCCCAAGAGGTCGCTGCATCCAGAAGAGAATGAGCTTTAATGCTCTGTGGAGGCGAAAGGGCCTGTGCTTTATAGACTTCCTCAATACCAGCTGTAACCCATTTGGCTATTATAGTTTTAGAAGCTTTTCCCCCCCCCTTTTGGCTAGGGCAGTAGCTGACAGACAAAGCCAAAGATTTTCTAAAGCCCTCTGTAAATAAATTTTTAGTGCCCTTCGAATGTCCAGCTTGTGCCAGAGAACCTCCTATGGGTGAACAAACCTTGGACAAAATGATGGGAGATAGATCTCCTGGGCCCTATGGAACAATGTATTTACCTTAGGGATTAATGCCTGGTCTAACCTCAAGGTGACTGACTCCTTCTTAAAGATGCAGAACACCAGATCAATGGACAGAGCACCCAGCTCTGACATCCTACAGGCTGATGTAATGGCTACAAGGAAGCACACTTTAACAGTTAAAAAATACAAAGAGATTTCCTGTAGGGGCTCAAACAGAGGATGAAGGAAAGCCTTCAGCACCACATTAAGATTCCATGTAGGAAGCCTGTGTGTGACGGGGAGAAATTAACTTTGTCCCTGCCAGAAATCTTTTAATATGTTGATGATACTCCAATTTGTAACCTGTGGTAGCACCTAATACACTGTCTATGGCAGCCACCTGCCTAGTGAGAGTGCTGGGTTTCAGACCCTTCTGAAGATCTGCTTGCAAGAATTTGAGCACTATTTTAATATCTGCTGAGCAATGATCTATGTTGCGTCCAGAGCACCAGCGCGCAAAGACTTTCCAAGTTGACAGGTAAATACGTTTAGTCAAGTCCCGTCTAGCTACGTGTCCAACACCTGATCAGAATAACCTAAGTCTTGGAGGGATCTCCTTTTAATAGCTAGGCTGTCAGACAAAACTGCTGTGGGTTGTCGTGCATGAGGGGGCCCTGGGAGAGAAGGTCTGGAGACAGCGGGAGTTTCAGAGGTGGAGCTACACTGAGTTCCCCCAAGTCTGAGGACCATGAACGTCTGGGCCATGCTGGAGCTATCAAGATCACTCTGTGGTTTGTTGCCCTGATCCTGGCCACTGTCTTTCCTACGAGAGGGAAGAGGGGGGAAAGCACAGAGGAGGCCCTCTGGCCATTGTCGATTCAGGGCATCAATCCCTTCTGCACTGGGGCACCTGCTCCTGGCAAAGAATCTGGCTACCTTTGCATTTCTGGGTGACACAAAGAGGTCAATAACCAGGATCCCAATGGTGTTCACTATGAGAGCGAATGCCTCCTGGCTCAGCAACCACTTCCTGTCTGCTGAGCCAGTCTGCTTCCGTGTTCTCCACTCCCTTGATACATAGAGCCTGAAGAGATTGGGGATTGATCTTGGCCCAAGATAGGATCTTCAATCCCCTCCTGGTGGAGGGCTGGTGATACCAATCCTCCTTGATTGTTGACATACACTTTGGCTGACATGTTGTCCGTGTAGACAAGGAGGTTTTGGGTTCTTATTATGGGCTTGAAGTGGAGAAGAGCTAGGTGAATGGCCCTTAGTTCAAGCCAATTTATGCTTCTTTTTTACTCTTCCAGCAACCAAGTCCCCCGCATATAGCTCTTCTCCAAATGAGCCCCCCAGCCGTATAGACTTGTGTCCGCTGTTAGGATGATCTTTGTGTGTTCCAGCAGAGGACTCCCTTTCAGGAAACATGCATCCAGAGCCACCAATCTAGGGAGGACTTGACCCTCTGAGCGACCTTGACTTTCGGGTTGAGCCCGTGTGATTGTCAATTGGATTTTTAATTTTATTATATTTATTTCCAAACTTATATCCCACCCCTCCTGATAAAGCAACTCAGGGCGGCTAACAAATAATAAAACCACTATAAATCATCATAAACAATAAATACAATATAAAAATAATAAAACAAATCATTTTCAGGAGAGATCAAAAAAGCCCTAAACCCTTTCCGACCCTAACCCAGTCCCCCCATCCCTCACCCAAAAGCTTGGCGGAATAGCCAGGACTTACATTGACATCAAAGAGGAGAGGTCCAGGGCCACCCGGGCCTCCGCCGGGAGGGAGTTCCACAGCCTCGGTGCAGCCACCAAGAACGCCCTCTCCATCATTGCCCCACGGAATACCCGGGGACTTCAAGAAGGGCACCCCCAGCTGACCACAGGGGTTGATCCAGAGCCCGAGTGAGGCCTGGGGAATGGGCGCAGGAACGTCTGTAAGGTTTGAGAGTGCATCCTTGCCCACTGCAGGAGAGGGAAGCAGGAGACCATTAGCCCATGAAGACTCGCCAGTTGTTTCAGATGCGATGATTCCGGAGACTGGACCTGGATGATGAGGTTCCTGATCTTTGGTTGTCTCTCCTGCGGAATAAACAGCCTCTCTTGTAAGATATCTATTCTCACTCCCAGATGCTCGATGGTCTGGGAGTGGGTCCAGGGACTTTTTACCCTGTTGGACACAAACTTGTGGGTCTCTAGGTAATGGATTGTCCTCTCCACATCTGCCTAGGCTTTCTTTCTGGACGCTGCTCTGATTAGGTTGTCATCCAGGTACAGGTGCATGTGGACTTTCTCCAAGCGAAGGTTGGCCACTAAGATGACTAGAGTCTTTGTAAAGGTCTTCGACGAAGGTGACAGGTCGAATGGTAGAGCCTTGTATTGCCAATGGCTCTCCTGGTAGCTGAACCTGAGGAAG
>QEPC01007352.1:712619-730446 GCA_003113815.1 Sphenodon punctatus
GAGTGAGGCCTGGGGAATGGGCGCAGGAACGTCTGTAAGGTTTGAGAGTGCATCCTTGCCCACTGCAGGAGAGGGAAGCAGGAGACCATTAGCGCATGAAGACTCGCCAGTTGTTTCAGATGCGATGATTCCGGAGACTGGACCTGGATGATGAGGTTCCTGATCTTTGGTTGTCTCTCCTGCGGAATAAACAGCCTCTCTTGTAAGATATCTATTCTCACTCCCAGATGCTCGATGGTCTGGGAGTGGGTCCGGGGACTTTTTACCCTGTTGGCCACAAACTTGTGGGTCTCTAGGTAATGGATTGTCCTCTCCACATCTGCCTAGGCTTTCTTTCTGGACGCTGCTCTGATTAGGTTGTCATCCAGGTACAGGTGCATGTGGACTTTCTCCAAGCGAAGGTTGGCCACTAAGATGACTAGAGTCTTTGTAAAGGTCTTCGACGAAGGTGACAGGTCGAATGGTAGAGCCTTGTATTGCCAATGGCTCTCCTGGTAGCTGAACCTGAGGAAGTGTCTGTAGGCTGAATGAATTAGAATATGGAGGTACGCCTCCTTTAAATTGAGAGATGCAAGCCAATCTCCCGGAGAAATAGTCACACAGATTGAGTTGACTGTCTCTATCTTGAACTTTTTGAGTTTCACTAAGCGGTACAGCTTTTTTAAATCCAGAACCACTTGCCATTTCTCGGATTTCTTTGGCACAAGGATGAGGAGCAAGTAGAGCCCTTGTCCCTGTTGGTCTAGAGGAACTGACTCTATTATGCCTATGGGGTGAAGGCGAGCTATCTCAGCCAGCATTACACTTTGCTTTCTTGATGTGGATGAGGGAGTGAACGAGCTGCAAGGGTGACTTTTTAACTCAATGAGGTAACCCCAGGATATGACGTCGAGCACCCAGGTGTCTGTGCAAGAGCTTTCCCACCTGTCTCTGAAAAACTGAAGTCTTCTCCCTATCGAAGGGTGTGATAGGTCGATGGGCCCGGAGTATTCAGGAATCAGATTTGGGTGGCTTACCTGAACTGAATTTGCTTCTTGATGGACCATTGTCTTTGTGTTTTCCCTTTCCACTTTGGAACCGTAGAACTTTGGCCATAGTTCAAGGACCTGTATGGGGCTTTGGGAAAGAAACAAAAAAGGTTTCTTAGGCTGATTTTCCAATACCTGATGGAGTGTCGTCTTCTTTGTTTTGTCCGATGCGTCTTCTAGGACTTTATCCAGACACATCCCAAACAGCTTACTTCCCTGATAAGCACCAGAAACCAACAGGTTCTTGCCTAGGGTGTCACCCTTCCAGGATCATAGCCGGTCTCCTCCTGGCTACAACATTAGATGCCATGGCTCAGGATGGCCAAGAGATCGTGTCTGAGGAGGTGTCAAACATCAACGCAGTAGAGAGGGTGATGCGAGATGCTAGGATTCTGTCCCTTTCAGGAGGAGTCAGACTCCCTGACTTGCTCTAACCATTTAGTCACAGTTCTGCAAGCATAAGCGGAGGTAAAGGCCATATGCAGGAGGACTGATCCTGCCTCAAAATTTCTTCTAAGGGCAGACTCGATGCCCGTCGGTAGGGTCTGATGGGAAAAAAATCCCCCTCTGTAGGAAACACAGATTGCCTGGCCAATATCACCTCAGAGGAGGTGATATTGCCTGGCCAATGAAGCAGCCCCTGCATCTACCTTTTGGTGTAGCAAAAAGTGATTTCTTTCGAGCTGAGAAGGTATATAGTGTGTCCTAAGTTTTGTTAGACAAATGTGCTTGGCAGGAGCCCCCGACTAATTTCTGATTAGCTTCTCAAAGGTCTTATCAACGAGAAGCCCCTTCTCTTTTCCTGGGATTTTAGGCAAATACACCCTCTGAGTCATCTTCTGAAGACGCAGAAGAGCAATCTTTCTTTTCTTTAATGGAGAGGGCCTTATGGAACTATCTATACAGGGAATCCATGGCCTTTACAGGGAAATCCCTACCAGGATCCTTACTTCCACTTCAGCAGCAGAGTTAGAATATTCTCCCTCCGCAGGAGAAGAATTCCTTTCAGAGGCCTGAGGAGAATTCTGTCTTGCTCCGCTTCATCCTCCTCCCTTGCGCTTTCAGCTTGTCTGCCTCAGGGAGTCACCAGGTGCTTTTTCTTGGGTGGGGGAGGGGCATGTACCTCCTCACTTGAGGAGAGTTGGACAGCTACCTCACTCTCCTGTTCTTCCTCAGAGGAGGAGATATTCAACTCCTGGGCCTTGACTCGCATTCTAGACACCTTGCGGGCCCTTGAAGGTTGCTTCCTTTTATGCGTGTACTTAGACTTACCCTTAAAGGGAGCCTTTTTGGCGGGCACGGGCCCCGCAGAGACTTTCCAGTCTGCTATTTTGGCAGTTTGTGTGGCTCCAGTCCTGTCTAACGCCACAATAATTTGCTCCAGCATATCAACTTGCAGGGCCTCTGCTGGGGAAAGGCGAGGAGGAGAAGGAGGAGGAGGAGGAGGGGGGCTTCTCCCTGCAAATAGGAGGACATTACCCTCTGCTGCTTGTATCTTGTTCAGGAGGCCATCCAGCAGAATAAATACCGGTACGGTGCAGGGAGAGGGCTCTGCTTCACCGGATAATTTCTATCCTGGCCCGGATGTTGACAGTGGGAATACGTGCGCACGGAGCATCCGCAGAGGCTCTGCCACGTCCACTGAACCCCTTCCCCACACCAGCTGTGGTACAGGGGTCAGGGAAGAGCACCAGGTGCTCAAACTTCAAAGTTTGTCGGTGGCAAAAATTCCCAACTGCCACTCAACACAGAGCTCTATTCCTCATATTGTGAGGCAGGACAACAAACTCGAGATCCAGGGTGCATTCCCCTATGCGCATGCGCCAGCAGATTTTTGTGATGAACTTCTGCCACCTAGCGGCTGTTATGGGGAACTACCCCAGAGTCTTGAAGTGATGTCCAGGGAGCATGGAAGAAAATACAATCACACACACTGCACTTGATGACTTTAAGTTACTTCCTAGAGGCCTGTGACCCAGCTTGAACCAGACAGGATCTGACTCGTTCCATCAGGCATGGTTAGCTGCACTCTGTCTGAACTAGAGTTGGCTCTCTTGCTGTGGGAGGCTCTGCCCCCATCAAGCACTGTGACATGACAGTGCTCTGTAGAGAGCGTGGCCACGCTGGAGAAGGGCAGAGGAATGCCTTAACCCTGCCATTTTCTGGATGTAACCCAAACCTTATGGAGCACTGTAATGACATAGTGCTCCATGGGAGGGTACCCATATTACAATGGGGTGTGGAAATGCCATTGATTAACCTCTTTTCTGATGCCACCCAGCTACTTGGGGTCCAGGCTCAGAAGAACTCAACTATGTCAGGCCTGATCCAGACAGGCTTAGAACAGGCTCATGCTGAAATTTCTGACCTAAGCAGGGCTCTACTGCTCCAGTACACTTTCCTACATTAAGGGCTTGAATATGTATCTGAAAAAAGAATAATGCATACCTTCCAAGAGATCCTTCGTCCCAGTGGCCCACAGAACACTGTCATGTTTGTGCTCGAGACCCTAGATGTTTGCCTGGACTGTCCCCAGGCGTGTTGGCACTAGCCCAGGCTCTAAACTCGGCAAAGTGCTGAAGTTACACCTCAGGCTCCAGCCCCACCCCACCCCAAGGTTAGTCCAGGGCAAAGCAGACCACAGTGGGTTAGAACATATGTTCTGACCTGCTGTGACCCAGATCAAGGCCATTATGGCTGGCCACCATGACGGTTCATGATTGGCCATCCTGGCGAGGTGTGTGTGTGTGCTGGGTGCAGTGTGGGAGGACACATGTGGTCGGTTCCCTGATCTGACCCGAGCCATGTCACTGGTGTGGATGCTGCCAATCTGCTGTCACTTCTGTTTTTACCTATTCCAGCTGGAGAACCAAGCACTCCCTGTCAAGGTTAACAGCCCTGGTGGCTGCCGCTATTATTTATTGCTGGGCATCTTTTCTCACTTTAAACAGCTTGGGATAAGCACCACTATCAGAAAGATAACACCTATGCAGGAAGAACTGTATGTATGGGATGAAGATAAAAACTGAAAATGATAGTAGGGGTGTGAGTGTGTTTATGAAAGATGATTCTATTGCTGCTGCTACTACTTATCATTGCTACTTGGCGTATGCAGCACTTTACAGTAACTGATTTTCAAAGACAGGTCCTTGCCCAGCTGGCTTACAATCTAAGGTAGACAAGGATGAGGGGGAACATAGGGAAGGACAGATACACTTATTCCCATTTTACAGATGAGAAACAGGCTGAGAGGTTGTGACTTGCCTAGATCTACCCAACGAGTTCATAGCTAAGGCAGGATTCAAACCCTGGTTTCCCAGGTTAAAGTCCAGCACCTTATCCGCTATGCCACACTGGCTCCCTAGGATGAGAGGTTGTGACTTGCCCAAGGCCACCCAGTGAGCTCATGGGTAGGGCAGGATTTGAAGAGTGGGTTCCTAGGCCCAAGTCTAGCACCTTATCCACTACACCACACTGGCTATTGCTGAAAGGAACTGTTGCTGCTTCCATCTGTGATCCTTTGAGTAGCTAGAGCCAAAGTCAATGCACACATTTGAGAATTTTAACTTTTTATAGGCGGAGTTTTAACTTTTGACTAACAGGTGGTAGTTACAACAATGTGAGCGCGTGTTTAGGAAGGGTTGCCAAGGGGGCTGTGGAGAAGCACATACAAACATATTAGGGATGTGGATGGGGGGTAATTTTTGCTGCCTTGTCTCTTTGTCTTTCCAAATTTTGTCTTTTTATCTGCCATAGAAGTTTAGTGCAGATAACGAACACAACACACTTTTACACATTAAATGATAATACATAATAGATTGTATATAGCCTTTAAATAAGTGTCTTTAAATAAAGAGCATTTCATTCACAAATCAGCAGTTTCCTATTAACAACAACTCTAAATTTGCACCCTCTGTGCTGTGTAATAAAATGTCCGTATGGTAACTGGTAGGTAGCTTTGTGCTACAAACTGGACAATGATGCTAGGATAGGCTCTCCCCAAAATAAGATTCCTGGAGCAGAGAGTTGCTATTACTCAAACTGGAAAAGGATCAAACCAATTTTTCAGGTCTTTGGTGAAAGCAAGTAAAGGGGTTCTCTTTTTCCCATTCCCCCCCCCCAAACAGTTCTTGTAGCTGGGATAGGATGCGCCCCCCCCAACGAAATAATTTTCCTAGAGTAGAGAGTTGCTATTACTCAAACTGGAAGAGGATCAAACCTATTTCTTCAAGGTTTTGGTGAAAGCAAACAAAGTGATTTTCTTATTCCCCCCACCAGGGTCTTAGCGAAGATAGGACCCCCAAATAAGATTCCTGGAGCAGACTGTTGCTATTATTTCAAATGGCTAAAGTCCCACACTCCAACTCCCTTTAAGGACCCTATTCAATCTATCGCGTGTGCTCGCTTGTTCTCCTATCTGACTCAAAATGGCCCCTGCAGTTTTTAATAAACAGAGGGGAGAGGTGCTGTATTGCTCACTCTGCCCACACCCTGCAAATAGGAGATATCGTGTCACACGCACCCCACCCCAACTCCTCCCACCCTTCTGCAGCCTCTTGCGCATGCCTAAGCAAATACAGAGATTGATCTAGCTGAGCTAGCGCAATGCGCATACATGCGAGTGCCAAGAAGCCAGTGGGGCTAACAGTGCTGCTGACCTGGGATTGAGGTCCAAAACTGGAAGGGGGAGGGGTGTCACAGAGGAACATGAGGCCTCACAGGACAGATACTGAGCTATAGGTCTACCATATACGTAACGCTAAAGGTTAAACATGGATGTAATGTTGAGAACCGACAACTCAAGTCATGTAATCATGTAGTGTAAACTAACAGTTGGGAAACTCCAGGAAGTGGAGACAGAGAAAGGCTGTGGATTGACACCAGACAGAAATCCATTTAGGTGCAAATTAAGTTTGCCTGTGTGCCCAGCTGCTGGCTTTGCCTACATGCGGAGAGGCACCTTTCCAGCTTTTCCCCAAGGCGGGAAAAGGCAAACAAAGACTTTGAAAAGGCTATTTAAGCAAACGGACAAGACAAAGAGGAGCCATTCAGCCATCTTCTGCTACCTCTTGGAGAGAGCTCATCTCCATTTTGCATGCCAGCAAGCGACTGCTGGAACTAGGGACTGAGAGAAAGAACTTTGCTTTCTACCATCTAAGAGATCAGCAGTGCCGTCATTTACATCACTGACTGAGAATGGACTTTCTGTAGGGTAAGTTTTATATAGAGATTCACCCAGTACAGAATAGGATCCGTTATATTACTTTTCATTTTGAGTAGCCACTCTGTATCAAATATATTGTCTTATGTAATCAATAAACTCTTCTTATCTTTATGAAGAAGCGTCTGTGGTCTAACAATGGGAACACAAGCAAGTCACTTGAGTTTTCAAACTCTTGCAAACCCAGAGAGAAAGAGTCTGTAAACGGGAAGCTTTCTGGACCTTGGGTGGCAAAAGAATTCTCCCCCTTACAAAACTGGACCAAACAGAGAGAGAACTGGTCCAAGTGGGCTGTTAAGTGAGGGAAATTGAGTCACCCAATCCAGGAAAGTGGGGTGTTGGACCCGCAAACCTGCAACACCACTGTCACACCCAACGAGAAGGGTTACGCTCAGACTTTGTGTACCAATGTGTAGAAAGTAGAGGAGGATAGCCAAGCGAGTGGAATCGTCTGAGGGGAATAAATCCCATATCTGCAGAGAGTGAGATTGCCAGTGCTTCTGAACTCAGCTCTGAGAGTGAAATAAGCAAATCTTTGAACAGAGTGCACTGTGTTTGTTATTTTAGTTTTTATTTCGGGTCAGGGCCAGATATCAGAATAGGGCTGCCAAAGCATTTCTCCAAGCCCTTGAAGCCAGAATTGGAAAAGGAGGCGCAAGCGAGACACCTCCAAATAGAGAGGAAAACTAAAGAACAACTGAAGCTGGGGATGGCTAGGGACATGGCTCAAACGCAAACATGAAGCTGGCCAAACTGAAAATGGATCAGGAGATCAGATTAGAACACATGAGAGCGGAGGATAAGGAGAAGGAACGACTGATGCAGTTCGAACTTGAACATGAAAAGTTAAAGGCAAAAGAGGAGAGAGAAAAAGACAGACAACACCAGCTCAACAAGGAACTGGAATTGGAGAAAATGAGAGCCGAGGAGAACAAAACAGAGAGAGGCTGCATCAACTTGAACTCCTGAAGGCAAAGAAGGATGCAGGAATCCTGCCCTTGACACCCTCTGGAAGCAACCAGGACAGAGACAGAAGACAGCTGATCGGAGACTGTTCAGCCCTTCTGCCCCTGTACCAAGAAAGTGAATGTATTGATGATTACTTCACGATGGCAGAGCACATCTTTCACCAGGAACAAATTCACCAGAACCTGTGGGTCAGGCTGGTACTGCCCAAACTCACCGCCAAAGCACGTCAGGTATTCAACTCGAAGAAAGGGGGGGAGTGGCAATATGAGGAATTAAAAAAAGGGATACTGGACAGCTACCAGATCACCCCGGAAACTTTCCACCACAAACAACGCAACTTTAAAAAGGGACAGGGTATGTCTTATTCTGATGTCTGTAATATGTTGAAACAGTATGGTGTAAAATGGTTAGATGCCCAAGGGAATGCTACGAAGGACCAAGTGGTGGATCTTGTAATCCTCGAGCAGTTCCTTAATATGTGTACCCCTAATCTCAAAGCACACTTGCTTAATCAGGGAATTACTAACATTGAGGAGGCTGGGAGAACTGTAAATGCAATCTCAGCTTATGGGGAAAAGAAGCCAAACAATGGGGAAAACTCGAAACAAGGGTTTTACCAGAAGCAGAATGGGTATAAAACCCCACAATCTGAGCAAGGAAACCTGACCCAGAACATACCAAATGAGAATGGGAGGGGGGAGAACCAGAGATCCCCCAGACCACAAAGCGAACACACCTTCCAATCCTATAGTAATGATTCAAGAACTTGCTTTAAGTGTAATCAAACAGGGCATCTGGTACGTGACTGCCCCCCAAAAAGGGAGTTTCATAGCCCTAAAGGGGAGTCTGATGAGATTATTGGGACTGTCAGTGCAAATTTTGTATCTGTAGTCCAACCCGTCCTTAGAGGTGTTTATGATTACTGTATTACCCCTAACCCACCCACTGGGGATCAGTTGCTACAAAAACCTGCTGAGGTGAACGGGGTAAACTGCATGGGGAGGCTGACCAATGGGGCCCAGATGGTTATGATACGGGAGGATTTCATCCCAAAAGAGAAAATAAACACTCACAGAAAGGTTGTGGTATCCCTGGCAACAGGAATTAAGGATATTCCGCCAACAGCAAGGGTAGACTTAGAGTGGGAGGGCTTAAAGGGGCCCATCCAGGTTGCTGTTCTCCCCAGAACTGCAGAAAATGAAATGCTGGTGGAAAATGCTATCTGGGACTGGTCTACAGAGTTAGCTAGAGCCCAAGATCCTTCCCAGGAACATGGGGAGACAGAAAGCAAGCCTAGTGGAGTGGACGGGTTGCAGGAAGACTCTGAGGGCCTTGCAGAGAGTGCATCCCATCCTATGAACTCCACTAAGGAGCAGGAAAACCCCACAGAGGAGTCCCAAGCCCAGCCAGAAGGCATGGGAGGACAAGACTTGGGGAGTGAACTGCATGTCCCTGTCTCACATGGGGAACAACATGAAGAGAAGCCAAATGGCCAATCTGATTCTGAAACCCAAGCATTGAACCCCGACCTTGAAGGGAAGGGCCCAACATCTGCGGAATCAGACCAGGTAACCATGGGGAGAGAGTTAGAGGCCAGAGAAGCTGCTACTGAACCCAGGGGGTTGCAGACAGACCAGGAGGTGGTGGATTCTACCTTAAGAGAAGGTGAGAAGTGGATGACTAAAATGCAGACAGATTTCAGGTCAGAACTGGCTAGGAATGAAACCTTGCCTGGTATGCATGGGGGAGGAATGGGTGTCTCTTCCCCAGGGATAGAAATGCAGCACCCTGTAGTCCTAAAGGGGCAGGAGCATGGTTCTAAGAATGAACTTTGCGCCTCTGTCTTACCAGACAAGGAACAGGGAGATGCTACAGAGTATATTACAGGTGAAATAATTCAGGAGACAATGCAAGACCCTGAGAAGAATTGTGTTGCTCCTGAGAGACAAAGGGTTAATCAGCTTCCGGATAAGAATGGCCAAGGGGTACGCAGCTCAAACACAGAGGCTAACACAGATCAGATTACCGAGCTTGGTAACCCAAAGCAGGAATTCCAGGGCGGGGGTCTGAAATAAAACTTGGGGGTCTACATGCCCAGTTCATAAAGTCAGACTCCAAGGAAGGAGAAATACATGGTGGTACAGATCCAGGGGATCGTTGGGAGGGGGGACGGAGGGACAGAAACACTTTGGAAGCAGGGCAGAAAAGTTGCCTGTCATAATAGCCCCTTCAGATAAGCAACACTTGAGCTGGTGATACATTTGAATGCAAAGATATCCAAACACAGCATCACAGCCATAGGGAAAATACAAATGCCAAAGGACAAAAGTCTGCTCACTGGGAATTACAGCCAGCTTCCTGGTGAAAAGTGTTTCCAAATGCAGAGTTACACAGACAACAGAAGGGGGGTACTCAGTAGTGTCAAAGATCTCACACTTACTCCATACTCCCTCTTTTGTCTCCTACTAATACTTCTGATCTACAGTCGGGATAGCCCAGGTAGATCAGACAAAGAAGTTACGACATGGGGAACAGAAATACAGCCAATGAGAGACATGCTACCATGTAACTCGGGAACATGGCCAAAGTTTCTAACAGGGGAACAAAGGATGTTGGCACGGCGTTGCCATCCTTTTGTCACACTCATGGGCACGGTCCTAAGAACCCCATCACCCATACTGATGTACCTCGAAGGTTATGTGCAAAGGGAACCCCACATGCAACACAGGGCAGAGGGACATAGACATCCCAGTGTATACCCCTACCAGAGAGCAAACCCAGAAAGAGTGGGTCCTGAGGATCAATCACCTCTGACCTGCCTCAAGGTAGTTAAAAACTCCAAACTGCTGAGATGGAGTATGTTTTTTTACAAATTTGACATGAGAATCAAACATGTACAAGGTAAACAGAATATGATAGACACCCTATCACGCAAGACCACACCAGTCTGATCATGTTCCGGGACTCTCATGTCCGCTCCACATGATATCTTAAGGGGGGGGCTGTCATGGAGGAACATGAGGCATCAAGGGAGAGATACTGAGCTATAGGTCTACCATATATGTAATGCTAAAGGTTAAACATGGATGTAATGTTGAGAACCGACAACTCAAGTCATGTAATCATGTAGTGTAAACTAACAGTTGGGAAACTCCAGGAAGCAGAGACAGAGAAAGGCTGTGGATTGACACCAGACACCAGAATTTAGGTGCAAATTAAGTTTGCCTGTGTGCCCACCTGCTGGCTTTGCCTACATGCGGAGAGGCACCTCTCGAGCTTTTCCCCAGGAAAAGGCAAACAAAGACTTTGAAAAGGCTATTTAAGCAAACGGACAAGACAAAGAGAAGCCATTCAGCCATCTTCTGCTACCTCTTGGAGAGAGCTCATCTCCATCTTGCATGCCAGCAAGCAACTGCTGGAACTATGGAGGACTGAGAGAAAGAACTTTGCTTTCTACCATCTAAGAGATCAGCAGTGCCCAGTCATTTACATCACTGACTGAGAATGGACTTTCTATAGGGTAAGCTTTATATAGCGATTCACCCAGTATAGAATAGGATGCGTTATATTATTTTTCATTTTGAGTCGCCACTCTGTATCAAATATATTGTCTTATGTAATCAATAAACTTTCTTCTTATCTGTATGAAGAAGTGTCTGTGGTCTAACATTGGGAACACAAGCAAGCCACCTGAGTTTTCAAACTCTTGTGAACCCAGAGAGAAAGAGTCTGTAAACGGGAAGCTTTCTGGACCTTGGGTAGCAAAAGAATTCTCCCCCTTGCAGAACTGGACCAAACAGAGAGAGAACTGGTCCAGGTGGGCTGTAAGTGAGGGAAACTGAGTCACCCAACCCAGGAAAGTGGGGTGTTGGACCCGCAAACCCGTGACAGAGGAGACCTCCAAATTTCAGACTCATCCAAAAGGGCATTTTTCAGGAAATTCCATCTTCAGAAGACCCAAAATGCACACCCCTAAAACATGTATACAGAGCCTCTCCCACAGACATCCTATTTTTTCTCCCAGCTCAGTTCCAAAGTTAGTCAATAGTCTATTAAATTTTTTAAATATATAAATGCATGCAAATGTATACAGATTAGGGGTGCCATGAAGTGTACCTATTTCTGATTATTGTTGGAGGGTATGATAATGTGAGGTATTAAAGTTGGAGTACAAAAATCACCAGATTGTGACTCTGAAGTTTACATCATAACTTTAACCTACACAAGTCATTAGAAAATAAATTATTAAACAATTCAAGACTATGATTAGGTATAAAGGGAACCCCACTGAAGGAGAGAAAGATCTCTTACTCCTGCATGTTACAGAAAGTCAAGAATCGAAAAACAAATGTGAAATAATACCTGACATGTTTGCTTGGTGATTCTGACCTCTCCCAGTTCAGTAATTCCTAACAAAACAAACAGTTTCACTTTCAAACCCCCTGCTGACCGTATTTTACATCAGCTAGATTTAGAATATAAAGCCATGCACCTCCCCTGCATCATGTGATGTTACATTAGAGAACAAAGATAACTGCTTTCTTTGCAGCCTGTACAATGAAATACAATGAAAAACTATGTTCTAGAAGTTTTAACAAAACTGTGTGTGTTGTTTAGTCAAATAATTTTAATTAACGTTAACAGCTGAGAGTTACGGCCTGGAAATGTGACCAAAAAAAGAATCGCATAACAGCCTGAGCTGCCACAAGTTACGCTGAGGAAACAGGAAGTTTTGTTGATGCAGAAGTGATTGCATAATCGTTTAAGTAGTATAAAATGGAAAATTCAGTCCTGCCAGTTACTCTATTGAAATTAAGATGCCTGGAAAAAATCAAAATAATCAAAAATAGAGGGTAGCAAACAGATGAGTAAAGAAAACTTTCATAACTGGAAAAAGTATTCAATAAAGTGGGTATTTCTGTCACTTTTCTACACATTTATAATATTCTGGTCTTTGCATTGTCTTTCCAAACGAGGTTGAAACAAAATAGGGCTCCATCCTACAACTACATGTTTCAGTATCTACAGGATTAGAATGTAGGTTTACCTAGTCCTTCTAACTGTTATAAGCACAGTCCCCCAGCTAGCACTTAGCACTGACATTAGTCCCATTAAAATATAAAGGACTTGCTCTGGTGCTAACCAGCTGGAGGATCACGCTGTATATAATGTAAAAAACTAGTTATATTATTAACTTTTACCATATGCACAGATCCTAGTCATTATTATTTATCATTTGATCCTTGGTTTCCCTTTTGTATTTTAATACCCTTGACCCTTTTAATATTATTGACCCTTTGACAACATCCCCTCCCAAGTGATTACTTTCTATAATAATCAATAATAATTTGATTCTAGCGCTTCCCCAGCAAATGGAGTTCAGAGTGCTTTACAATATGCAATAAAACAATGCAACAATCAGCCTGTCATTTACTCCTATCTGCTTTGGGGTGCTTACTACTGCTCCCCCTCATCTCTTCCTTTGTTTACCATTGCATACTTTCTACTCTGCGCTTATTTAAGAGCCTTGGGAGCGGCGATTAGTTAAGGGGGGTTGATGTAAGTGTCTCCATTCACTTGCGTTGGATTTTTCAGGCTACCTACTTTAGCGAGTTTATTTTGGTGGGGTTTTTTTGGTTTGTTTGTTTAGGGAGCGTGTACGTTTCCCTGAATGAGATAATAAAGGGATGGGTCCTCTAAGGTCTGGTAGTTTAGAAGTGAAGTTACTTTGCCTGTATAAACCCCGTCTTGCGCGATGTGACTTGGGAGTTATGTTGAACGTTGTAAGCTAACCCCCAGGTTCCCTCAGCGGCGGGCAGGGCGGGGATGGGGGGGGAGAGAGGAATTTACGCGCCCCGCCCCCACACGTTTAAAACCTGCCGTCACTGCCCCAGCAGGTTGGGTTGGGAGGAGGCAGCAACACCGCTCCCGCCAGCATCTTGGAGGTGGGGGGGATCCACTAGCCTGGCTTTTGGTGCTGCTGCTGCTGCTAAACCTGGAGCCATTATTTTGAAAGAGGGCGCTGCTGCGCGCGCATGCAGGGAACCTTCAAAATAATGGCTCCAGGTTCAGCGGCGCTGGCTCGAGCAGCACTGACAGCCCGGCGAGTTGCACCAGTCGGACGTGGCTCTCCGCTGTTGCTGCCACGGTTCGAGGCGCTCTCTCGCTGCTGTTCTCCAACCCCCGGGCAGCGGCTTAGATGGGACTCAGGGAGGGGAACTCACACCGCCCCCCTCTGTCCACCTGGCTGCTTTTTGCAGCTGCCTGTTGCTTAGGTGGGACGGTGCCGTCGCGGCTCGCCTGCTGCTGTGCTGTGTTTAAAGGCAGCACGTCGCTGCTGCGCGCATGCCCAGTGGAGCCACCACCATGTTCCCTGACTGGAACGCTGGGACTACATTACCCAGCGACGCGCTGCCTTTAAACACACACACAACAGTCTCTAGCGCAGCAACAGGAGAGCAGCGACAGCGGGGAGGATCGCTGGATCCGAGCAACAGGCAGCTAAGGCGAGGGAGCATAAGTTCCTCCTCCGGCTGCTGCCGTGGGTGGGGGGGCAGCAGCGGTAGGAGAACGCCCAGAACAGTGGCAGGCGCTGTGGGGAGCGGCAGGGTGGTGCAAAGATCAAAGGTGGCATTAATCATGCAGCGAATCATTAGGTTAAGATTCTTTAGCTTGGGAGAGCGATGGCAGGAGGGAAATCTGATGGAAGTGTCCAAAATCATGAGTTGTGTGGAGCAAGTAAATAGGAACTCTTTTTCTCAAAATACTAGAACAATGACATTAACTAGCAGTACGTTTAAAAGGAGAGGACTTAATTCGCAATGAGTCTGTGGGACTTATTGCCATGGGATAGGTTGAAGGTGAGTACCATAACTGTGTTAAAAAGAAGATTAGATAAGTTCTTAGCATCGCTTGTTAGGAAAACTGACAGGGGATAAGGCCTCTGACTTTAGGGATTTGGTAGTGAGCAGCAGGAAATTGCTCTCTTCCTTATGACCAGTTGTGTACTCTGTGGAGTGACTGAAGCTGGCTGCTGTTAGACAGGATGCTAGGCTAGATAGACCATTGGTTTTGACCCACTATAGCTATTATATTACCCCAGCTGGCAGATAGCAGGTATGCAGGTTACAATGGGCTGCTGTTATGAGCATAGGAATACCAAACTGAAGTATTTGATGTAGCATATTAGTATTGTAATGGGTTGACCACTGAAAGGATTCTCAAGGGAAGATTTATTAATAGCATTCCTGTAGGCAAACTGGGAAATACTGAACCCCCCTGACTACTAAAACTGTATGGAACTGTTAAATACAAAACAAAGGTATGTATTTAAATTTTGGAGTGACATAAAGGATTAATACACTAAACAAGCCAAACAATTAATATAGGGTTTAGAGCCTAGTATGTGGTACCAAACATTAAAAAACAGAAAGTTTTTCTCTTAAGATGGAGATGAATATTTGCTGCCATGATCCCCTAGCAGCAGCTGTGGGACTCTGCTGCTCCCTGTCCTTGTTCCCCTAGCTGCTTGACTGCATTTCAGTATGACACCAGCACACTGAACTGTATTGTTAGGAATTGACAGTGGTGTGAAGAAAAACAACTATTGTTTGTCTTAATTCCCTACTTACATGTAACCATGCATGGAGTAAAAAACTCTCGTAGTATGTGTTAGAAACCATAACTACATACAAAATTGCTGAAATGGTAGCACCATATAGTGCCATTATGATCAACTCCATGGGTTAAGGAACAATATGCCATGTATTATGTGTAAAACAATTTTCTTGTAATCCCTAAATTTGTGGAGATCTGTCATATTCAATATAAATTTAATCCATGTGAAACATGGAGTACACTGAAATAGGAATAATCTCACCCGGATTCATAAAGGTGTACAAATGAAACTTGTATTGTTTTGAATATATAAT
The DNA here is from genome assembly GCA_003113815.1 of Sphenodon punctatus. Lineage (NCBI taxonomy): Eukaryota > Metazoa > Chordata > Lepidosauria > Sphenodontia > Sphenodontidae > Sphenodon > Sphenodon punctatus. Next base: position 727,769 of record QEPC01007352.1, read on the forward strand.
GTAACAGTGTGGATGAGGGGACTCCTGTGACCATCTTGAGTTTATGAAGATGTAGATAAAACACACACACATGTTACTCCCCCTTCTTCCTGTCCACATTCACTCACTCCCCCTGCCTGCCACTCACTCTCCCCTACCCCAACCAGACAGACAGATGCACACAATCATGCCCTTTCTTTCTGACTTGGATCTGGCCAGAGTCATCCATGCTTTCATCACCTCAAGGCTAGATTACAGCAATTCACCCAGCAATGCATAGCTGCCCCTGATGACTGTTCCCTGAAGTAACCAAGGCAGGGTTCTTGTGCTGAGCAGAGCTTCACAAGCTTTAAAAAATGCTAAGTAGCAGAATGCTATTTCTCAGCATTCATGTTAGTTGTAATTTCTGGTGTTGTGAAAGGGACACAGAACAGGTGAGAAGGAGTCTGTGGCAACTGCCATTACTTAGCCAAAGGGAAAAAAACTACCAGTTTACAACAAATAGTTGAAGTGGGTTCTTACTACTTATACCCTAAAACCCAAGCAAATTAATATTTTCTAAGCCAAACAACCCAAAACAAAACACCTCAACCACCCACCCACCCCACATCTCCCAAACTCCCGCCAAACGACTATGCAGTGTTAAGTTTCCTATGCTGTGTTTAGTTTGGTTTCCTAGCCTCAGCCTCATGGCCTTTATTGGGGGTGGGCAGGGTGGTTGTACCTGTCAGGCTGCTGTCCGCTTTGCATGTTATATGTACATGTGCATTTTCTGGTGTCTTTCCACCCACACATTGTAGAGTTAGCTTGTCTCCACTCCCATAGCACAGCACACTCATGTAATTGCACGTGAGGTGAGGTCAAAGCCATGTTCCCTATGCTCTGAGTAGTGGTTGTATGTCCCTGTGTGTTTTGCTGTAGGCATGTGCAAGGAGGTTGTGACATGCTGGGATATGAAGTTTCTTTCTGCTGGAGTTGTTTTGTCTGTGGGATAATGCAATAACTTGCTTTGTTGTTAAAATATTTTCTCCTCAATGGGTTTAGTTTTGCAGACAGACAACAGTTAAGCAACTTGGTAGATGAGTGAAGAATATCCTGATTGTTGTTTTCATGCTGCAGCAACCTGTAGTAAAGATACTTATTGAAACATTCAGTAGTTTGGGCTTTTGCATTGCATCATTAAGGTGGGTTTGGCAGGAGTTTGGGAGATCTGGGATGGTGGTTTGAAGTTTTTATTTTTTTCTTTGGTTGCTGGACTTAGGAAATATTAACTTCCTTGAGTTTTAAGGGTTTTGTGTACGTAGTAAGAACCCGCCTTAACTATTCCTTGTAAACTGGTAGGTTTTTTGTTTGATAATATCACTTGCACTTTATCATTTGATTTAAATGCTTGAAATACCACTTCCTCCCCTTACAACACCCTCCTAAGTGATTGTTTTTATAGAGACCCTTCCTACATTTGCTCAGTCCATATATTTGCTCACTACCTGATTAATGTTTCTAACCTCTTGAGACTAACAACACTGACTTTCTCCCACGCCTTTTTGAGTGTACATTCAGGGTGCATACTGAAAATGCTAAAACCACAAGTGGAATCCCATCTCCATTAAAGCCAATGGCAAAATTCTCATTGACTTCCATGGACATGGGATTTCATCCTAAATCTGTGGTTTTTTGTTGCACAACAGACTTGCTCTTTGTATCCTGTCTCCCTCTCTATTTGCCATGCATGAACAAAGCTATCTATAAATCTAACTGTAAATCTCTTGTGTGAGTTGTTAAAGCAAACAGATACACATTTATAACACAATGTAATGCCATCTCAGGGCACAGTCTCACAATTGGTTTCTCCTGCATTTAGAATTTCCTGTTAACTATTGCCTGTAATCACCATTCCCAGCCTCCACCAGTTCTGTTCTGCCCTGCCACTGCTGGCAATCCTATGATCTCTATAGCTGTAAAACCCTGCTAATTAACTGTCTCCAGGGGTGACTGGTGGGTTTTGATGTTGGAGGGGCACTGGGGCAGTAAGGCTGGCGGACCTAGGGGCGGAGCCAGGGATACGGTAGGTGGAGTCAGGGATACGGTAGGTGGAGCCAGGGCATAAGCCAGCCAGCAGCAAGAAGTTCCCAGGGTTAACATTGGATGGACATTACATTACTTAATCCAGCAATTTCAGTTAGGCAGGTTATATTCAGTTCACCTCCTCTGCCAGGTTTAAAAGCAGGCAGATCACCTGACTAACAGTTACATCTCACGATTTCAAAACCTCAATTTTATCACAAACATCACATTTCTAGCATTTTGAACAGCCATAAGATCACCAGACTAACAGTTACATCTCGCGATTTAAAAACCTCAATTGAATCACAGGGCATTAAATACTAATTTCCCCCTCACCCTCTGCTGCGTGTGTGTTGACGGGGGGGAGGGGCCTTAGTATTTAACACTCCACATCATCAAATGAACAAAACCCATATAAAACCAGAAAACCACACATAAACAAACCAAACCATTCCCACAAGCCCCCAAAGGCATCCCCAGCAGCCAAACACCTGTGCAAGCACACAGGCCTTTTAAAAAAAAATTGGCCCGTTTCAGGGATGCATTGCCACCAAATCAGACACATCCAGACCAGCATCCCTAGTAGCTTCACCAACAAACTGCCTGTTCAAGAACACAGACCCCTTTTTAAAAAA
>QEPC01007352.1:731266-757848 GCA_003113815.1 Sphenodon punctatus
CCCCCCCCCCCCCGCATTTACTCACCATTGCAGGCAGGACTGGAGGCACGCAGGCACCAGGCAGGCAGAGGCAGTTGAGTTCAGTGGAGGTGCTCGGCGGCAAGATGGATTGCGGCGCGCATGCTCAACTGAGTCAGTTCAAGCATGCGCACTGCAGCACATCTCACCGCCGAGCGCCTCCACTGAACGCCCAGGTGAGGCTTTGCATTGAGCCCTATGAGCTTAATGCAAAGCTGCCACGAGCGGGAAATTTCATTTCCCAGCAGCGCGCTTGGACTGAACGCTCAGCTGCCCGACTCGGGTTCAGTTGAAGTTTGTCCCTTCTGGGACTCCAGACTCTGAAGTCCCAGAAGGAATCCAGACCAGACAGAAGCTAGTGCTCACTGACTGAGCGCTCTTGTCTCTGCCGGGCGGCTGAAATTTACATCAGAGTGCCGCGGTGCTCTGACTACAAGCCAAGTTGCAGCAGTCAGAGCAGCGCAGCGCTCCGATGTCAATTTCAGCCACCCGGCAGAGACAGAGTGCTCAGTCAGTGAGCGCTCTGTTAGTACGGCACCAGGGGGACGGGGGACAGTGGGGGCAGGGCACTGACTGTCTCCAAAGCTATGGTCTGGGGCCCAATTCAGTTTGGTCAACTCAGGGTTGGAATTGAGAGTAAGCAGGCTGGGCTGGGAATATGCAATTAGCACAACCCTTTGCTGTCTCAAAGCAGGGCTGGAAGCTCCCTCTTCTTCCTTGCGGACTGAAAACAGGAAGTGTACTTTTCCATGTTACCAGAAACATGCAAGAAAGAAATAGCACAATTGTTAAACCTTGGCTTGCATCCTCATGGTTGCAGATTAAGTTATTTGCTAAGGTATCCTGTGACCTAATCTAGTCATACATTAAAAATAAACCCTGGGAAACTCAGGCTTTGGTGTTAGCTTGTTTTTAAGTGTTTTGTGATAATGTGCCTTCAAGTGTAAGTAGAGAGAGGCTTGAAAAAGTATTTAACTCCATAATATTCTTCTGTACTGAATCAAGCCAATATTGTCCAAATTGGATTATTGATTCCTTTAATTAAATGAAATGCTAAGGACATTGTATGCAGAGAAAATACTTTAATCATAAAACTATCTTCTTTACGTATTGCTTTTTAAGATTATTTATAGCAGGGGCGTAGCTACTATTGGACAAACAGGGACATTTGTCCCAGGGCCCATACTGGCCGGGGGCCCAATATCCAAGGTAGCTAATTCACCCTCCTCCCCCCCCCCTCCTTTTTTTTTTCTTTCTTTTTTAAATTGCCACCTGAGCGGACTGGGGGCCCTTCCGACTGCTGCATGGACCCCCTCACCGTTCCTGCCCATGGTTGTAACATTGTGTCTGATACAATGTTGCAACTGCAGGCAGGGAGGGGCCCCGTACAGCAGTCTGTGTCAGGCCAGGTCTCACACACAAGCCTCACTGCTTGGCTGGCCCCCCTGGTGCCGCATCGCAGAGGAGTCCTTCCCACCAGTCCACACCTGGTCTGGGCAGGGCTGGCTTGAGGGAGGCCCAGCCCCCGAGTGGGAAGGTGCCCACCGCTGGGGGCTGGGCCTATGCCAGCAGGGAGCACTGCCCAGGAAACATGGTACACAACCCAAGGGCAAGTCCCACCGGGGTGGGGAACACCCCAGTGGGACACTTTGGTCCCAATGGCACAGGGACCGGAGCTGGATGGGGCACTGTGGCCGCCGGCTCCCCAGAGCTATCTGTCTGTGCGGCTTTCCTTTGCTCAGGCAGATAGCGGGATCGCGCCCCTAGTCTGCTTCCACTATCTCTAATACACACCAGTAATCATCATCAAACAGTCCACTTTAAAATATCCTTGTTAATATTTTGCTGGTGAAATCTGAAACAAATGTGTTTGTTTTATCACTTTATTAACTGCAGGACTGGGTTCCTAGTCTTTCCCTACTATTTCTAGCAACCATCAGTTTGATAGTTTCAAGAATCAGTTTATCTGAATAATCCCATGAGGATTATTCTCCAAATTAATATCTGTTGTCCTTGTAGTATTGGGCGTGAGCAACAAAATCATTGGTATAGTCTTTGTATGTCGTGCTAATCACTCTGTCATTGCTTTCGACATTCCCAGGTCCTGTATTATAGACAGAAATTCCACGTGAAAAGAAACCCCAAAAGACTGGCTTTTCATGGATTGGTTAGTGTGTTCTCTTTATGTGCAGACTTACAGGTTGAGGAATAGATGGGGAGCAGTTGACAGCACATGCAGTGTTCCCCCAAACAGATACTGAGGCATCCCCCCCCAAAGGCTAGCCCTACTGAGGGTCCCCAAAAGGCTCTCTGTTTCCATTCTTGACTTACCCATGTTTAAAAAACATTTTCACTGGGTGTGCTTATGGTATGGGTGCAGTACACAGTACTTACACACATAAATGAAGTGGTGTAATGTATCCACCTATGTCCCAGAGGAAACCAATGGTTATCCATAAAGTTCACTTAAGAAGGTACCGGGGGACAGAATTCCTGGTTGGTTATCCAAGTATCTTTGGATGCAACTTTGTATGGGAATGATGGCAGTAGTTCCATTAAAGAAGAATGGTCAAAATCATGAATCATTCCCAGGTTCTACAGCTTTGGAGACAAAAAGGAGGCTCATCTGAGTTAACTTTGGCTGCATTCGCACAAGCCTCTTCTCCCACCTCTTCAATTTCTTGTGTGAAATTGTAACAACATGTTTTAACTGTTCCCACATTCCCAACTTTCAAAATTACTGCCCCTACTGTCATGGCCGCTGCTATGTATCGCAGCATGTTTGGGGGTGTTTTTTTGCAGTGCTTTGTGAGGCACAAAATAGACTGATAACAGGATGAAACCCTTCACACAGTAACAAAAATGTGCAACATGGAATAAACATGATTATTAAAAACCTTGTTTCTGAGTTGATTAAGCTAACATTACATCTACTGCATCCTGACACCCATCAGGTGATCTGAAGGAGAGCTCTGTGAAACTGGAAAACTTGCGCACACTCACCAAAAGACGTTGGTCCAGGTTAAGCATTTAGCCTCTTTTCTTTAATATTTGGCAAGCACGTTCCAAACATTAATAAAAGTCAACCTAGCTCCATGAGCCTGAAGCTTCAAGTAAAACCATATGGTCTATTACAAGAATCCCATTCAAACAGAACCCTGAAATTCTGGTATAGGTCTATTTTTGTTCTTTTTTTTAACTTTATCCAGCCTTGTTCATATTTTGCTCCCTCTCCTTGTAACCTGAGTCCCCACCCATGCTACGCAGCAGAGTACTGGAATGCCAATTCCCTAAATGCACTGGCTACCAATAGCTTTCCGGCATGATTCAAGGTGCTGGTTTTGACCTTTTAAAGCCCTAAATGACCTGAGCTCCAGGTATCTGAAAGACCACTTCTTCCCCTATTTTCCGTTGGCCGAGGGTGCCGTCTTGCAAGTACCAACTGCCTGCAAGGTTCGTACAGTGCAGGCATGCAGAGAGGTGTTCTTGATGGCTGCTCCGCAACTATGGAACTCTCTCCCCTTGGCGATCTTCCTACGCCCAAGCCTGCTTACCTTTTGGAAGAGGTGTAAGATCTTTTTATTTGGCCAAAATGCATTGATTTTCAGCTCATGGGCTGTTGATTAAAAGACCAAATTTGGCTTTTACAACAATGGGAGATTTTGCAGCATAAAAGAGGAATAGTGCATTCACACATAACAAAAATTGTGGAATTATAATACCCAGTATTATTTCCAGCTATTATAATAGTCCATTGTGTAATGTGTGAACGCAAGCATGCCTTCCTCTCTCCCAACTGCAGCTGAGGTGGGGCTGGGAATGAAGGAATGGTTTGGGTTCTTGCATGCATACTAAGACTGAAGTTCACAGTAAAGCTTTCCCCACAGTTAGGCATTCATAGGGCCTTTCCCAGGTAGGGTGAATTCTCTGGTGTGTACTGTGGGGTGAGCTCACCCTGTAGCATTTTCCAGTCAGTTCACATGTAAGGGTCCTTTCCTGTGCGTCAGGGTTTTTCTCCTGAGTGAAATACTCTTTTCAAAATAGCAAATTTTTAAAAGTAAAACAAATCACACCTACATATAATGTCCCCTTATTTAAAACAAACTTAAAGCCTTGAGCTGCCAATTTTTTTTTCTTCTAGCACCTGGTCTACAGGAGCAAATGTTGGTTTTCTCTCTTTGATTTTTTCACGCAGAGCATTGCATTTTGCTCTCTATTGCATGCCACCACCATTGTGTAGTTTTGTGTTTTGCATACACTGTGGTTTTTCATTCATTGTGTGTTCTATTCCATTGATCATGAAAGTGTGAAATTTTAATGCTGGCCCTGCTTTCTGCTGGCCCCACCCATCACCCCACCAGCTTAAAGTCCACCAGCTGCCACTGCATTTGGGACCGTAGCACTGTGATCTGAGCCTTTTCATGGCATACCACACTGAATAAACACCTAGGTTTCAATGTCTCAGTTGCCATAGAAAAGCATGGCATAGGCTCCTTCATGCCAAGGTGGCCATAGCAGAAATGAGGTGAGTATACCAGAGTTTGATACAGGTGACAGACTGCATTACTAAGGCAACTGCAGGTGCCATGGATAGTTTGCAGCAAGTAGTGCCCACCAGTCGACTTCTGTGAATGAAGCCTGAAAGTTCTGGCTGGTGGGAGTTCACTATGACCACGTGAGAAGACAACCGGTGGATCAAGAATGTCCACATGCTACGGTATGTTCTGGAACTGGCAGAGTCTCTGCCCACACCTGGAGAGGACCGCCACCAACATCCAGAAGCCCATTCCTGTGGAGAAGCTGCTGCTTAGTGGCACAACAGTTTGGAGTAGGGGCCAGCAACGTGGGCACCAACATTGTTGGCATCGCCAACACCATTACTATTGTGGACCTCCTGCTTGACCTTGTGGTGCAGCTTATGGATGGCGAACAGGTCACAGCAGGCTTTGACAGAACCTGCTTTCCAAATTACATTGGGGCCATAGATGGCAGCCACGTTGCTATCATCTGGCCTCCCCCACAGCAAGGACGACTACTTGAACAGGAAGGAGTACTTCTTTATGGTGCTGAAGGTGGTAGCAAACCACCAGGCATTGTTTGTTGATGTGCTCACTGGATGGTTGGGCAAAATCATGATGCCTGCATTTTGAAGCAGTCCTCCTTTTTGACTGCATGTTCACCATGGAGTTAGGGTCATGAAATGCTGCTGTCATGGAGGGGATACACCTGTGGCTGGTGGTGCTCGGGGACCCTGCCTGCCCCTTGAAGGCCGGGATCATGGAGGCATACCCACTGACCAGGACCCCGGAGCAGAGACTGTTCAACTGGCAGCTGAGTTCCTCCTGCTGCATCGTGAAATAGGCATTTGCCTGCAGCACTGGCAGGCCTTGACATTGAGAATAAACTTTCAGCTATGGACTGCACATCTGTTGACCATGGCTGCCTCTGGGTGATTTCAGACGTGACAGGGTGAATATTCACCCCGCCACGACCACAGTCAAAAGCGGGCCGCGTTTGACTGTGGTGAACGTCTGTTTGCTACCTGCCAGATGTTCACCACAGTCAAACGTGGAACGCGTTTGCAGTCACCACACTTCTGAACCCGAGGACGCGAGCAGGTCCAGAAGTGTGGTGAATGGCCACCACGGCAGGGCTGAATGAAAAGTAACGTCTGTTCACTCACCCCTCACCACTCACGCTGCTTGTCTGGCGGGGGGAGGGCCGTTGTGCAACGCAGGGGGCGGGGTCATGCGGCAGCACGCTGCGCCACGTGGCCCCGCCCCCACCACGATCTGCGGTTCAACAACAGATGTGACACCGGGCCCCATTCACCACGGGCCGCAGTTCGCCAGTCCCCGAAGCCGGGGGTGAAGCGGCGCACGTCTGTTGGTGTGCCCCTTCACCCCGGGATGTGGTCCGAACCACCACACGGCCCGTGGTGAATGGGGCCCAGTGTCACGTCTGAAATCACCCTCTGTCTTGCACAACATCTACAAAACCAGTGGAGAGTCCCTTCAATAGCAAGATGGAGCTTCCTGGCTGGGATTAAGTGCGAGATTTTTACTCTCAACCCATAGAGCTGAGTTCTAGCCCTAGGCTGGCGATAAGTGCTGCGAGCTGGGCTGTACTGTTCACTGGCCATCATCTGAGCCCACACCAGGGCCTCAACCTGTGGGCAGAGGGCTGCTGCAGGTTACGACAAAATCTCAGCCTGCCAGTTCCTGTGAGATGAAACTTGGTCCACCCAATACCACCCACAGCAAGACTGTTTTCCCCTTCCTTTCTGCAGGCTCAGACAGGTGGCTGGGTCCCTGGAGGATCACACCCCCTCACTATTAAACCAATGCAGGTGCTCTGCCCTAAAGTCTCCAGGAGAACATGGGTCATGCCTTTGCATTAACCCTGCTTTGCTGTCTGACTAAGATGATCTGCTTCACAGTGTTACCAGCTCACGTTATTTTACTGAGTCTTGCACTATTTCACATTTACCTCAAGGCCCCATTTTTGGAATCATGTTATTTAACTAATTTAAATGTTTGGTCCTTATGTTTGGGGGGAGAGAAGCTTGAACATGTGACCCAAGGATATGACCCCACCCCCTTCCCCATGGCCCTACCTAAACGGGCACTGTTTATGTGGCCCTGGAAGTAGTCATGTTTGGGGCCCTGCTGGAAAAGAGTGGGGACCCCCACACCCTGCCCTGGTGAAATTGGGGGCAACTACAAGCCCCCCCCCAAAGAGTGGGGTGCAGAGCAGTCACCCTGGGATGCCCTGTGGTAAAGCTGGTTCTCTTGGATAGTCTAACTCTCCAGAATTCTGTCACATTAAAAGAAAAGGAAAAAAAAGAAAAGAAAAGAAAGGGGGTGGGGGAGGTGTTTAATTTCAGAATCTTTTTCTGTACTGAATCAAACCAATATTGTCTGTAGGCATGAATGCCAGCCTGGTGGTTGTAGGGACAAGTCAGTATAGTCTTAAGCTGGACGCATAGGGCAACTAGATGAGATGGCTGAGCTATCTTTGGATCAAGGACCACGTATGCAGCTAGATATTTAACAACGCTGCAGTGTTGCCCAGGGCAACGGCTGGCTGAAAGGGGAACTTCAGTGTGGGTCCACCAATCAGACAGACAGCAGCTCCCCCTTGGGCTGGTGCCCCAGGTTTGGCCAGCCTACTCTGCTGGAAGTGCTCCAGGATGTTCGTGCTTCCACATCTGGTGGCGAAGCTTTTAAATGGACTGGCCAACCCAGGAGTGAAAGCACCGGAGCAGCTGTCTGGCTACAAGCACCCAATGTAACGTCATCCAGAATGATGAACTAGGTATTCTTGGTGGGACATGTAGTTTCCTTCTTATTCTGTAATGAAATCTGGTCAGATCTGGACCTGGGATATAAGGAATGACAATGATCAAACTATGTATCTGTCATGTATACAAACCCAGGGGCTGGGACTCCTCCTGAGACCTCTCTCTCTCTCTGGGCTACCTTGGTCTGTGGGGACCGAGTCCTAGATTGTGACTAGACACTCTACATCATCAATAAACTTTGTTCTTTAGCACTAACCTTTGGTTAATGTTTCGAGTCTATTATGCATTAGCACTAACCTTTGGTTAATGTTTCGAGTCTATTATGCATTGGAGAGGGCTCCAGCTGTGGGCTGAGGGTACCTCCAACATTGTATAAATTGGGTTATTACTTCTTTTCGTTAAATGAAGTGTATGCAGAGACCTTGTATGCAGAGAAAATACCGTAATCATGTCCCATAAAATATCTTCTTTCCTTATTTCTTTTAAAGGATATTTATGGCGTCTTTTTTTAGGACTGTGCACAGGGTCAAGTATTTATATTTTGGTTTTTAATATTTGTGTGTATTTGTAAATGTATTTTATCTTTACCTGTGTTCGCTGCGTTTTCTTTCATTGCCAGTGTGGAAAATGCACTGAACACAGGTCCCCGAGTATGGGTTGTTTTGGCACGGAAGTGTAGTGAGGCTCTACCAGTTTGTCAGGCCTATAAGGAAAGGAGAATGCAGCCAAAATTGTTGCTGCTTGCCAATGTAAAAAGGGGAGCATTGGTTTGGGGGAGGGTGAAGAATACAACTAGCTTGGGGGTGTGTGTGATAACTTGGGGAAGGTGGAGTGGGGCATGGGTGTGTCTCAGGGAAATTGTAAGCCACAGGCAGGGACCACGTCTATTTCTATGTTCTGTACAGCACCAGGTCACATGACTGGCACTATATAAATGTTTGTAATAATATAATAATAATAATCACTGGTGTCCAGGGAGGGGGAGGGGAGATAATACAGCTAGCTTGGTGGGGAGGGTGTTAGCTTGGGGAAGGTGGAGTGGGGCATGGGTGTCTCTCAAGGAGATAACTGGCTTGAGGGAGAGAGGTATGCAGATGGCTTGGGAGAGGGGAGAATGGAACATGGGGCTGGCTTGTGTAGGGAGTTATTGGCTTGGGAATGGGACATGGAACTACTAGGCTCAGGGGAGGCTACTAGCTTGGGAAGGGAGAATGGGGCTGACTCTGGGAGGGGGAATGAGTCATGGTCCTGGCTTGGGACTCGGGAGTGGTTTCTGGATCAGAGGAGAGCCATTGGCTTGTGGGATCCTTTGGTGGGAATAGGGTATGAGGTTGGTTCAGGGAGGTCACTGGCTTGGGGATGGGGGAATTAAGATGCCAAGGATTCACCATTTCTCCCTGGCTGGGCTGGGCCTGGCAGCAGTGCAGGATACTGCAGATCTGAGACAGTAGTAGCCCTTGCAGGTGGGGAGGGCTCACTAGAGGCTTCCAAAACAGGCAACTATGCTGAGAGTCTGAGAGCAGCCCACCTCCAAGCTGGATGCATGCTGCAGTTTGGGGGGTCCAGTTTAAGACCACAGATATTAGTTTTTTTTGGAAAATGTTAGATTCACTTGAAACCCAAATACTCACTTACTATTCATGTTTTCCCCAAAAGGCCTTTTCTGATTGTAGCAGATTGCATCCTAATAGAGCTCTTCCGTACTGCAATGGAGGTAAGGGTGGCGACTGAGCCGGCTACCAGCTTGGGATAAACTGAAGACTGTGAGAGGCTTGGTAGAGCCAGTCTGGAAGAGGCAGAAAACCTCAGGGCAGCCTAGTATGTGAAAGAGACTGGATAGATTCAGCCTGCTAAAGCAGAAATTCTCTGCTTGTGGTTCTCAGTCTGTTGCTGGCTTCAGCAGAAGAAGTGGCTCCAGCTTGAAGTCTTGGAAGCTTGAAGGACTGATGGGAACTTGAAGGACTGATTGGAAAGAGTTGCTGAGAGGCCTGACTGGGAGAAGCTTAACCAGGAGAAAGCCTATGAACTCCCTGGACATCAGGAGACACCAACTTCCAGCAGGTGCAGGTAAGCTGGGTTGTGTTGGGACTAAGCTCAGCCAGAAGCTGAACTCCTGGCTGGAAGGACCTTGGGGTTCATTGTGTTTGAGTTAGAGGTTTGAGAGCCTATTCAGTGAACTTGGCTGTGTGTGTACAGAGGATTGAGAACTGTGAAGAAATGTAATTGACTGCTTTAATTCCCTAGTAAGTTGCTGGTTTTGGGAACCGATCCTAGAACTACTTACCCATGGGCACTGCCAAGCAGCTACACTGGTCTATTTGGGTTTCATTGAAACCCAAATGCACAGCTCTAGTGGTTTTTTTAATTTTAAAATATTGCTCTTTACATCATTCAAGCTTTGTTCATAATTGAAANGTGGGTCCACCAAGCAGACAGACAGCAGCTCCCCCTTGGGCTGGTGCCCCAGGTTTGGCCAGCCTACTCTGCTGGAAGTGCTCCAGGATGTTCGTGCTTCCACATCTGGTGGCGAAGCTTTTAAATGGACTGGCCAACCCAGGAGTGAAAGCACCGGAGCAGCTGTCTGGCTACAAGCACCCAATGTAACGTCATCCAGAATGATGAACTAGGTATTCTTGGTGGGACATGTAGTTTCCTTCTTATTCTGTAATGAAATCTAGTCAGATCTGGACCTGGGATATAAGGAATGACAATGATCAAACTATGTATCTGTCATGTATACAAACCCAGGGGCTGGGACTCCTCCTGAGACCTCTCTCTCTCTCTGGGCTACCTTGGTCTGTGGGGACCGAGTCCTAGATTGTGACTAGACACTCTACATCATCAATAAACTTTGTTCTTTAGCACTAACCTTTGGTTAATGTTTCGAGTCTATTATGCATTAGCACTAACCTTTGGTTAATGTTTCGAGTCTATTATGCATTGGAGAGGGCTCCAGCTGTGGGCTGAGGGTACCTCCAACATTGTATAAATTGGGTTATTACTTCTTTTCGTTAAATGAAGTGTATGCAGAGACCTTGTATGCAGAGAAAATACCTTAATCATGTCCCATAAAATATCTTCTTTCCTTATTTCTTTTAAAGGATATTTATGGCGTCTTTTTTTAGGGCTGTGCACAGGGTCAAGTATTTATATTTTGGTTTTTAATATTTGTGTGTATTTGTAAATGTATTTTATCTTTACCTGTGTTCGCTGCGTTTTCTTTCATTGCCAGTGTGGAAAATGCACTGAACACAGGTCCCCGAGTATGGGTTGTTTTGGCACGGAAGTGTAGTGAGGCTCTACCAGTTTGTCAGGCCTATAAGGAAAGGAGAATGCAGCCAAAATTGTTGCTGCTTGCCAATGTAAAAAGGGGAGCATTGGTTTGGGGGAGGGTGAAGAATACAACTAGCTTGGGGGTGTGTGTGATAACTTGGGGAAGGTGGAGTGGGGCATGGGTGTGTCTCAGGGAAATTGTAAGCCACAGGCAGGGACCACGTCTATTTCTATGTTCTGTACAGCACCAGGTCACATGACTGGCACTATATAAATGTTTGTAATAATATAATAATAATAATCACTGGTGTCCAGGGAGGGGGAGGGGAGATAATACAGCTAGCTTGGTGGGGAGGGTGTTAGCTTGGGGAAGGTGGAGTGGGGCATGGGTGTCTCTCAAGGAGATAACTGGCTTGAGGGAGAGAGGTATGCAGATGGCTTGGGAGAGGGGAGAATGGAACATGGGGCTGGCTTGTGTAGGGAGTTATTGGCTTGGGAATGGGACATGGAACTACTAGGCTCAGGGGAGGCTACTAGCTTGGGAAGGGAGAATGGGGCTGACTCTGGGAGGGGGAATGAGGCATGGTCCTGGCTTGGGACTCGGGAGTGGTTTCTGGATCAGAGGAGAGCCATTGGCTTGTGGGATCCTTTGGTGGGAATAGGGTATGAGGTTGGTTCAGGGAGGTCACTGGCTTGGGGATGGGGGAATTAAGATGCCAAGGATTCACCATTTCTCCCTGGCTGGGCTGGGCCTGGCAGCAGTGCAGGATACTGCAGATCTGAGACAGTAGTAGCCCTTGCAGGTGGGGAGGGCTCACTAGAGGCTTCCAAAACAGGCAACTATGCTGAGAGTCTGAGAGCAGCCCACCTCCAAGCTGGATGCATGCTGCAGTTTGGGGGGTCCAGTTTAAGACCACAGATACTAGTTTTTTTGGAAAATGTTAGATTCACTTGAAACCCAAATACTCACTTACTATTCATGTTTTCCCCAAAAGGCCTTTTCTGATTGTAGCAGATTGCATCCTAATAGAGCTCTTCCGTACTGCAATGGAGGTAAGGGTGGCGACTGAGCCGGCTACCAGCTTGGGATAAACTGAAGACTGTGAGAGGCTTGGTAGAGCCAGTCTGGAAGAGGCAGAAAACCTCAGGGCAGCCTAGTATGTGAAAGAGACTGGATAGATTCAGCCTGCTAAAGCAGAAATTCTCTGCTTGTGGTTCTCAGTCTGTTGCTGGCTTCAGCAGAAGAAGTGGCTCCAGCTTGAAGTCTTGGAAGCTTGAAGGACTGATGGGAACTTGAAGGACTGATTGGAAAGAGTTGCTGAGAGGCCTGACTGGGAGAAGCTTAACCAGGAGAAAGCCTATGAACTCCCTGGACATCAGGAGACACCAACTTCCAGCAGGTGCAGGTAAGCTGGGTTGTGTTGGGACTAAGCTCAGCCAGAAGCTGAACTCCTGGCTGGAAGGACCTTGGGGTTCATTGTGTTTGAGTTAGAGGTTTGAGAGCCTATTCAGTGAACTTGGCTGTGTGTGTACAGAGGATTGAGAACTGTGAAGAAATGTAATTGACTGCTTTAATTCCCTAGTAAGTTGCTGGTTTTGGGAACCGATCCTAGAACTACTTACCCATGGGCACTGCCAAGCAGCTACACTGGTCTATTTGGGTTTCATTGAAACCCAAATGCACAGCTCTAGTGGTTTTTTTAATTTTAAAATATTGCTCTTTACATCATTCAAGCTTTGTTCATAATTGAAACAATAAGCTGTTCATCTTTGAATGTCTTTTCTTTGCCAAGAATACTTCCCTTTAAAAGTTTATTATTTATTCCAGCTTGGTTAAAAACACCCTTCTGTGGCTGCAGCTATACAGATTTTAGAGGACACTTATGAGAAATACAGGTTGCGGGGCTGCATTGGCATCACTGCAGCCCTGCAACCTGTATTTCTCATAATCATTCTCTAAAATTGCCATCCTAGACTTCAGGCACTGAAAAAAAAAATGTACAAACGTGGGATTCATTTTCTAAAGAATTACTATATTTTTATTCCTTAATTACAGAATGGTAGTCATTCTGAAAACTGGCACGCAATCTAATCACAATGACTAGGGCGTGTTGACTTGTGACCAGGAAAGTAGTAAATTAGATAGGACAAATTGAAAATATTCTTAATATTGGTAAAATATCAGCCAACTAGATTTTCAAGTTCTGATTACTGTCCTATGGATCACAATAATAAAAAAAAATCAACAGTATCAGTCACTCTGTATGCATGGATAAGCATTTACAGGTTTGAGCTCCTAGTGTATTGCCTGTGTCATCAGACAGTCCACTTTAAAATATTATTGTTAATATTTTGCTGGTGAAATCTAAACCAAATGTCTTTAAACTCTATCACTTTATTACCTGCAGGACTGGGCTCCTAGTCTTTCCCTACTATTTCTAGCAATCATCAGTTTGATAGTCCCAAGAATCACAGTTTAGCTGAATAATCTGAGGATTATTTTCCAAATTAATATTTGTTGTCCTTGTAATACTGGGCCCGAGCAACAACATCGTTGGCATAGTCATGGTTGGGTGTGCCATTGTCCATTCTGTCATAGCTTCTGACATTCCCAGGTCCTGCATTATAGGCAGAAATTCCACCTGAAAAGAAACAAAAACATGTAGTGTAGATTGTAAGGGAAAACATATAGTAATTCCAGCCACATATGTTCTGTCTCATTTATTACATAAAAATTGGCTTTTCCTGGGTTGGTGTGTTCCTTTTTATGGGCAGACTTACAGGTTGAGGAATGAATGGGGAGCAGTTGACAGTACATGCAGTGCTCCCCCAAACAGATACTTGCAGCAAGGCAACCCCCAAAAGCCAGCACTACTGAGGTTCCCCAAAAGGCGCTCAGTTTCCATTTTTAGCTTACCCATGTCTTAAAAAACTCATTTGTATTGAATAATTAAGCTTTTGCTTATGGTATAGGTATGTCAGTACTCTGTACTGCACACCAATGAGGTGGTGTATTGTATTCACATAGGTTCCAGAAAAACCAATGGTTATTTATTATTAAATATGTATATAGCACCTGCATATACCTGGCATTTTACAACTGTTGAAAATAGGCTGTAAACCAGGGGGCTTACAATCTAAGAAAGACAAAAGAGAAGAAACAAGGGGTGGGGGCAACAGAGGAGGAGACAAGGATACATTCATGAAGGTGCGAGGTTGCGGGTATGCATGCTTAGCTTTGTTTCATAGCTACATCGGGGAAGAAAGGGGGACTAAGGGGATAAGGAGCTAAGTGTTGGAAATACATTCCTTTGGTTGCATTCCCCCTAAGCACCTTATCCTGTTTGTTTGCTAGAAACAGCAGGAGTAGGTAGTCAGATCAGGGAACCCTTCCCTCATCCAGTCTGCTCTACTCTTGCTAGGACCTGATTGGTTAATCTCCTCTCCCAGGAGGTTTCTCATCTCTTTGTGTCTGTGAGATAGTACTCAGAGAGCTTCCTACTTCCTTCCTGAACACACCTAGTCTTAGGACTTAGTATAGATGTAGGCCTTTCCTATCCTACATGTATTTCCTAATAAAGCTACTTAAGCTTAAGTATGCTTCCTGCCTGCTTATTGATGATTAGCTACTCACACTCCTCTGTAAACTCTGCATTGGGCAAATGGATGCAATGATCTCACAGTCCTTGCATTTCCAACAGGGTTATGGGCCCAGACACCCAAAAGGCAGCGCAGAGTGAGTAAAATTGAGTGCTAGCATTAATCTTAAAGGCAGAAAAGAAAAGAAAGATTTTAGTCTCTGTGACCATGGATTCTATGCTGAAGGTCTCCATTCCAGAGAGGCTCACTGGAGCAACAAACTATGAAGCTTGGAGTCATAATGCAAGGATGGCACTGGGAGGACAAGGCCTAAGGAAAATGCTGGAGTCCAACAGACCTACAGATGCAGGGGCAGCACAAGAACTCTGGGATGAGAAAAATGACAAAGCTATGGCAATCATCTCAATGTCGGTGAGTCAGCGTTTACATGTGTACATACATGACAAGTTAACTGCAAAAGATATGTGGGAAATTTTACAGAGACTGTATCAAGGGAAGTCAAATATATCAAAGATACAAATGCTTAAAAGACTTTGTAATATGAGAATGGATGAGAGTGAAGATTTTTCAGCTCATGTTAATGGCCTGCTTGAACTAGTCAGGAGACTGGAAAATCAAAAGCTGAATTTACCAGATGAATTGATAGTGGCATTTCTGCTGAACTCTTTACCACCAACAACTTTTCAAACAGTCTGTCAGATAATAGAAATGCAGGATAACCTATCTTTGGATGTTGTTATTCAGAAACTTGAGGAATTTAATATGGCTCAAACTAATGAACAGCCAAACTTTTCCTCACAGCTTGCCTGCAAGGCAGCTGAGAACAAGAAGCCTTTTGCAAATTCAAAAGGATCTGCAAGAGTTAAGTGTTGCTTCAATTGCGGGGAAACCATGCATCTCGCATATCAATGCACCAAGCAAGAAGTTCCCAGCTTCTCTGCAAAGAACAAAGGGAGCCATGATAGGGCTTTCAGCCTGGTTGAGGAAAAAGCATCTCAACTTAAAAATGTGGAAGGAATAGAATGTGAGACTGCTTCACATGATTTCTTTGTTGATTCTGGAGCAACTAAAAATCTTATAAAGGACAAAGACAGATTTATTGATCTGGATAGGACTTATAGAACTCCTATAAGATTGGCTAATGGAGAGAAAGTTTATTGTCAAGGAAGAGGCAGGGCTAAACTCATATGTCATCTGGGAAACGGTGAGGAAATGAAAGTTACCATTGAAGAAGCTCTATATGTCCCAGAATTGGATCATAATTTTATAAGTGTCAAGTATGCTGTACAGAAAGGTTTTGCAGTGCATTTTGAAGGGAAATATTGCAGAATTTCAAAGGAAAAGGAGCTTTTTATGCGAGGAATGCTGGATTCAAATGGCCTATTCAAGGTAGATTGCTTGCAACAGGATCAGTATGCAAATGCTGCAAAAGATTGCAGACATAAGAACTGTGAAAGCAAATGGCACAGAAGGATGGGCCATAGAAATGCAGATGTGTTGCATGCACTTCCAGACCTAGTTAAACATTTTAAAATGAACTCATGTGCAACTAAAGATGAGAGATGTGTTTGCTGTGTAAAAGGAAAGGGAACTAGGCCCTCCTTTCATCAGAGCAAGGAGGAAGCCACACAGCACCCCCTACAGCTCATTCATAGTGATATCTGTGGTCCTATGAAGACAAAAACAATTGCAGGAAACCAGTATGCATTGACTTTCATAGATGATTTTTCCAAGTTCACGTTCACTTACTTGATTAAAGAGAAAAGTCAGGTGCTGGAGAAATTTAAGGAATATGTTGCAAGAGCCAGCAATAAGTTTGGAAGATCACCTCAGATCCTAAGGTCAGATAATGGAGGTGAATATGTTTCAAAACAGATGAAAGAATTTTTGAAGCAAAAAGGAATTGAACACCAGACAACCATCCCGCATACACCAGAACAAAATGGAGTAGCAGAAAGAAAAAATCGCTCTCTCATAGAGATGGCGAGATGTATGCTTTTGGATGCGAATCTGCCAAACAAATACTGGGGGGAAGCAGTAATGACTGCCACATACCTGCAGAACAGGCTCCCAACCAAAGGTGCAAAAGCAACACCTTATGAACTATGGCATGGGAACAAGCCCAGTGTGGGGCACATTAGAGTGTTTGGCTCTAAAGCCTATGCTTATATCCCAAAGGCCAAAAGGACCAAACTTAACACCAGATGTGAAGAAGGGATACTTGTTGGCTATGCACAAGGATGCAAGGGATACAGAGTAATGGACACTGACACTGGAAATGTGAAGATAAGCAGTGTGGTCTATTTTGATGAAAATGAAAAGGGAAGCACTGATCAAATGCCAGACCTAATGAGGCCAAGTTCATCAAGACAGAAAAAGACTGCAGAACTGCAGATAAAAGAGGAAGCTGAAGTTTCATTTGATTTGACCATGTTCAATCAACCTGAACCAGAAGGGGGCACTGACACCAACACTGATGCTGATGCTGAAACTGAAGCAGAACCAGAACTGGAACCAGAAGATAACACTGATGCTGATACTGAACCAGAAGCAGAACCAGAACCAGAAGTGAGACGTTCTGAAAGACACAACAAAGGAGTGCCAGCAGCGAGATTCTCCTACGCGGCAAAAGTGGAGGAACCACAGGAGCCCTCAACATGGCAAGACATTCAAAAAATGCAAACCAGTGAGGCGCGCAAATGGAGAGATGCTGCCAAGGAAGAAATTGAGTCTCTTAATGAAAATAAAACATGGACACTCACAAAGCTACCTGAAAACAAAAAGGCCATTGGATGCAAATGGGTCTTCAAGACCAAGCATAATGCAGAAGGGGAAATCACGCGCCACAAAGCGAGATTAGTGGCCAAGGGATATTCCCAAAAATACGGCGAAGACTACGACGAAACCTTTGCTCCAGTAGTAAGGCACACCACAATAAGAACACTCCTCAGCATAGCAGCTGCAAGAAAAATGGAAGTGCAGCACTTAGACGTGAAGACTGCATTCCTACATGGTGATATCAAAGAGGATATCTACATGCAGCAGCTGCCGGGATTCAAAGAACCTGGGAAGGAGGAACTTGTGTGCAAACTTCAAAAGAGTATCTATTGCCTAAAGCAAGCAGCGAAAGCCTGGAACAAAAAATTGAATCAATTGCTCCTTAAGGAGGGGTTCATACAGGGAGAAGCTGACCCCTGCCTATACTCAAGGTTCAGAAATAAAAGGAGGACATACATTCTTACATATGTGGATAATCTGATTGTATGCCATGAAAACAAACGGGATTGTGATGAAATTGTCAGGAATCTGAACAAAGAAATAGAGGTGAAAGACTTGGGTGGTATCACTTACTATCTTGGAATACAAATAGAATGAGAAAAGGATGGAAGTTTCCTTCTCAACCAAAAACAAAAGATAAAGGACATTTTAGAATGCCTAGGAATGACAGAGGCTAATGAAGTGGGTTCACCTTTGTAAATAAATTTCCTAAGCCAGGAAGGCAACGATGAGCCCCTACAACAGGACAACCAGTACAGAACCGCAGTCGGCAAAATGTTGTACATAGCCACCGTCACAAGGCCAGACATCGCCGCTGCTGTAGGAATACTAATCAGAAAAGTAAGTGCACCAACCCAAAAGGACTGGACAGAAGTCAAGAGAATAGCATTTTACCTGAAGGGCACAATGCATTTAAATTTAAAACTACCAGCAAACGAGAACCCCAGATTGATGGGATATATGGATGCAGACTGGGCTGGAGACAAGACTGACCACAAATCTGTGAGTGGAAATGTATTTCTCTGTGGAGGCAGAGCAATCAGTTGGACTAGCCAGAAGCAGTCGTTAATTGCCTTTTCATTCACAGAAGCAGAATTTAGTTCAGCCACTCAAGCATGCCAAGAGGTAATATGGCTGCACAGACTATTGAAAGACTTAGGACTAGACAAACCAAAGCCCACTGAAATGTATGAGGACAATCATAGCTGCATTCAGCTTACGAAAGCGGAAAGGACAAAGCCAAGGTCGAAGCACATCGACACCAAGCGTCACTTTGTGCGAAAAGCGCAAGAAGGACTTGTTGAACTGATTCATTGTCCTACAGGGGAAATGATAGCGGATGTGCTGACCAAACCGCTACCCAGAGACAATTTCCAGAGGCTACGAGAAGCATTGGGAATTGTCAGCAGTGCACATAAGTGATTCAGTGCACGGGACGATGAGATGGGGTGTTGGAAATACATTCCTTTGGTTGCATCTCCCCTAAGCACCTTATCCTGTTTGCTAGAAACAGCAGGAGTGGGTAGTCAGATCAGGGAACCCTTCCCCCATCCACTCTGCTCTACTCTTGCTAGAACCTGATTGGTTAATCTCCTCTCCCAGGAGGTTTCTCATCTCTTTGTGTCTGTGAGTTAGTACTCAGAGAGCTTTCTACTTCCTTGCTGAACACACCTAGTCTTAGGACTTAGTATAGATGTAGGCCTTTCCTATCCTACATGTATTTCTTAATAAAGCTACTTAAGCTTAAGTATGCTTCCTGCCTGCTTATTGATGATTAGCTACTAACACTCCTCTGTAAACTCTGCATTAGGCAAATGGATACAATGATCTCACAGTCCTTGCATTCCAACACTAAGAAAGGTGTAATGAAAGAGGTAGGTTTTCAAGAGGGATATGAAGATTGGGAGGGAGAGAGAGGAACAAATGTAATCAGGGAGGGAGTTCCAGGTATGGGGGGGCAGCAAGGAAGGGGTGAATACGCTTTGAGGAGCAGTAGAGCTGTGAGCAAGTGAGGGGGTGGTAGAGGAGGAGCAGAGCTTTCAGACAAAAATTTACCCGGTGACAAATTTGTGGTTGGTTATCTCAGAATCTGTGGATTGGTGAATCTTTGAATGGTGAAGTTAGGGAAATGATGGCAGTAGTTACTTTCCTTTTAAAGCAGAATGGGCAAAAGTTTGAATCCTCCCCAGGTTCTACAGTCTCAAATACAAAAGGGAGGCTCACCAGAGTTGACTTTGGCTGCATTCACAAAAGTCTTTTCACCCATCTCTTCAATTTCTGTGAAATTTCTGTGGGAAGAGTTCTGGGAACATTTCCCACGTTCCCTCCCCAGGTTTTAAAGTTACTGCCCATATTGCGTGACCACTGCCAGGTATCCCAGGAGGCTGTGCAGCATTCTGGTTTTTATTTTTTTGTAATACATTGTGGAGCACCAGGCAAATAGGCATGAGGATGTTACAAAAAATGGAATAAACATGGATTGTTAAACCTTGATTTTCCAGTTTATTAAATGAGCATTACAACTGTGACATCCTGCAACCTAACTGTTTTGAACAATTAAAAAAAACAAAAAAAACAAACAGGGAAGTTGACTTTCACTGAGTTAGCATCATACATGAATGCAGCCTTAAAGTGGACATACCTTTTAAAGTCTCACAAAGGAGCTTTTGTAGGTGTTTGTGCGAGCTCTAGAGTTTCACAGGCCTCCTTTTCAGATGACATGAAGAATTGCTCTATGAAACTCGAAAACTTGCATGCACTCACCAACAGAAGATGGTCTAAGTTCAACTTGGTACCAAGTCTCTTGTCTTTTATATTTGGGACCTATATGGCAAACACATTCCAAAGAACATTCATAAATGAGCCTATATCCAGGAACTTGGACCTTCAAGGAAACTAGGATTTATTACAAGAATCATCTTCAAGCAGAACCCTGCAATACCGACGTACGTCAGTTCTTATTCTTGTTTAATTTTACCTACCCTTGTTCATATTTTTAACCCAAGTTCTGTTCCCATGCTACACAGAAGTGTACTGGAATGCCACTTCCCTAAATGCACTTCTGTCATTCATCTCTGTTGCAGAGACACTGTCAAATAACTTAGAGCCCACACTCCAATTTTGTTACACTTTAAAAAAAAAAAAAAATGTCTGGATTTTGCAAAATCCTGTAATTGATGATTGGTGTTTTGGGGAACTAAATATTCTCCTGCTGTATTGGAAGTTCTAATATAAAAATAGTGCTATCTGACTAAACATAGCAGTGTGAATCTGGCCTGTCCAGTTTCCCTGTGAAAATTGCAGGAATAAAAATTCCTCAAACAAACAGCACTAATGGTGAAAGTTAGCATTTGTAGATATTCTATTGTTACCTCTCTAAGCGTTATTATTTTCCAGAATTGTTTTGTATGTTCACTGTCTCTCCCTGCTTAGAATAAAATGTACAGTGCACCTTTCAGCTGCTGTTCCTTTGTCCATTGTGGGAACTTCCTCTGGATTGCCTTAATCATGTCAATAAGTATCCTTGTGCCCTGGGTAATGTGCTGTTCGCTGTTCCATGCTCCCTCCAATTTATGGTAGCGTTTATCAACCTGGAAGAGACCAACAAAGAGCTATTTCTAAAAAAGAGAAAATACTTTCTTTTTTTTTTTTTTTACACTAGTGAAGTAGTAACTGATCAAGGTGGTTTTTACATGCCCCACTCCCCCCTGCTGCTCAGTGTTCGGGCGGGTGTGTGACAGTATGTGTATACGGCCGCCTGTGGTGGGGGGATGGGTGGGGGGCGGTTGTGCGCCTGTGTAAATATCATGGGCAGCAGGTGTTTGTGCATGCATGCTCCCGCTGCACACCCACCAACATCCGCCACACACCTACCCCCACCCACCTCCACCCGCGGAGCCATCTGCCAGAACAGAGGATGCTCCGTGGGTGGAGGTGGATGTGGTGTAGGTGGAGGGGTGTGTCTGTGTAAATGGGCACACACACACCTACACCTGCTGTGCTGAAACACCCAGCCCATACCCACCCTGGTCTGTAAAAAAAGGCCCAAGTTGCAGCAATTCCACACATCAGGTAGCAAGTAGCTACTAGTTTGACCTTTTCTACAAATCAGCTGCATTGCATCCTGGGATATTATCACAGGGTGTCTTTAGATGGACACCTGATCCGCTTCTGCTCCACTCCACCCCTGGGTAGTCCATGCGTATAAAGGTGGGCCACCCTGGGATGAGGTAGAGCAGGGGCCAGCTCCACTCATGGTGCTCTGGAACATCTCAGGGTACCACAAGCAGAGCAGGCTGCCCAAACTGGAAGCATCAGCCAGGGGTGGAGCACTGATAGTGGTCTGTCTACTCACAGACAGGCCGCTGCAGCACCGCTTCTGGCCAGGGGTTGTCCCCAGTAATGGCTGTAGAGCTACAGCAGCAGGTAATCCGCCCGCAGCTCCACGGTGCAAGGGCGGGGTGGGTGGTTGGGTGGGTGGACGGACTGCGGTCTGCAGCAGCCTTCATTTTGTAAGCCGCCCCCAGCTGTTCTGGGAGCAGGAGGGGGCGGGGTAGGAAAATAGTTAAATAAATAAACTTGCCACAGCAGCAGAAAACACCCATTATATCTTGGGTTGTTGGTATCACAGATTGCATTCAAGGACATAGGTATAATAGAGACAGGCAACTGCACTGGGGTCCACAAGCTGGGGGCCTCATACTGCCTAGCATAGCTGCATTCCCTGTTGCTGAGAAAGGTAACCAGGGTCAGGTCCTAACTCCCATCCCATCTTCTGGGCCAGGGCCCACTCCAACCTAGCTACACCTCTGAATGTGCATTGTTCCAAAAGAGCTATAACCAATAGGGAGAGCAAAGATCCTTACATGAGTCCTTCAGCAATGACTAATGAGTCTGTCAGGGGAGACTGGACTCTGGTTACTTGATTCCTCTATACATAACAGTTGCACCTGGACAGCTTGTCAAATAACCTGTTACTGCAGTTTAGAAAGTTAGCCACTAGCTACTTAACTAACAAACATTTGCCAAGCAGCAGTATCTCCTATGAGCACTGTAAACAGAGCAAGTGCCAATTGCTGCTTAACCAACGTGTGTGTATATGTACGTTATACGTGACTTTATCATTCCTGTTCTTCCATCTCATATGAAGGGGATGTGGGTGAAATAGAGTATGGGCGCTCTTCAATCATTTAACAGTTCTTGCAAAGAATATAAAGATACAAAGCTGTAACCCCCTCTTTGCTACGTAAAATTTCACAAGGACTACAGTAATAAAACATAACCTGAAGAACAGAAAGGGCAAGTAGTCTTGCAGGCTTTTTAAAGAACAGATAAAACAATTACTGAAAAGATTAATCACTCATTAAGCAAAAGCAGGTGGTTTTTTTTTTAAAAAAATAAGGGAACAGATTGTTTCCTCCCATTTTGGCCATTCCGAATCTAACTGGCCAACTGAACTTTTTCAACATAGAGGATCCATTTCAGAGCTGGCACAAAATGGAATCAAGAAGCTTCTCTGTCCACTCTCCTCCAGGCGTGTCACGTGGGGTAAAATGCACTTGTGTTCCTTTACTCTAATACACCAAACACTCTGTAAATGCAACTGTAGCTTTGGGTGCATTTAGACAGATGGGCTGCCACCGTGCTGGCTGTGCCAGTCTGCTTCACCCCTGGATGACCCGTCCATGTAGAGGCCCTGCCAGATGAGCAGGCTGGAGCAGGCTCTACCTGCTCTGGGGCAGCCCCTCTGGCAGTGCTCTGGAATATCTTGGAGCGCTGCTAGCAGAGTGGGCCAGCCAAACCCAGAAAACTGGCCCGAAGCACAGTAGCAAACGGTCTGATGCATGGAACCATGCTGCTGCTCCTCTTCCAGCCAGCTGTTGCCCCAGGCAACATCATAGTGTTGTAGACACTAGCCTGCAACTCTATGTTGGGGTGGGGGGTGTCCCATAGGCAGACTGCAGACGAGGGAACCTGCTGAGTCCATCTGATCCAGTCCCAAGTGAGGCCGGAAGCAGGCAGTTGCAGGGGTGGGTAGGTAGGTAGGTTTATTTATGGCATGCAGCAAAAAAATCCAGATGCAGGGATGCACCCCTGGAGCAGCTCTGGGGGTGGGCAGTCTTGCATCTTTCTGAAAACACCCTATGTGGCAGTTTCTGTAGGATGCTATAAGACTTCTTTTTCTTTTATTTATTTTTTACAAGGGAGATGAACCAAAAGGAATTCTGATTTTCAGGGACTTCCAGGGAGAGAGAAGGTAATGGTAATAAAAATAAAACATATCTCTATTCTTCACTATACTTTCTGCCACAGGAGATTATTGTTATTTTAGATTTTTATCCCACCCTATACTTGAGGGCTCTGGGTAGTCCACAACAAAAACATATTGAACAAGATACATCTGAGTCACCTGTATAACACATCCCAAACCCCGATCCTCCACCTTTGCCCACATCTGGGGGGTCTCCTTCACATCCATCCATACCCAAGCCCATGACGTATTGTCTTTTTGGGATGTGGTTTAATATCAGTCGCGTGCTATCAAAGCATGCACCGTGCTGTACAAATAATGAGGAAAACTCACTTCCTGCTGCTGTAAACTTAGTGTAGGGGTTTGATCCTGCAAAACTTTAGTTCTAGTCTTTAGTTTTATTCCTTGTGAATAATCCCATTACCTTCAATATAGACATAGAACACAGTTGATGATGTTAGACCTCAAACTAGCTACCTTTTTAGGCAATCCTGAATGTGTAGCAATTTTTTGGACAATATTTACACAACAGCACAGGTAGCCTGCAGCTACCCATAAGTGTTGTGGTGGCAAAGGGAGCAGGTTTTTGGAAGGGGTTACTGGTACTGGGGAGAATCTTGCCAGCGGAGGCTGGAAAAGCAGCAGGGGACCTTGGAAAAGCAGCAGCAAAGATTTTATTTATTTATTTATATTTATTAGCTGCCCCACTCATACCTACGGCATCTCGGGGGACATACAATAACCAAAGATATATAAAAATACAATAAAAATACTAAAAAATGCAACAATATATTAAAAGTATCTTAGAACCCAAATTTACCCCCAGCTACCCCACCCTCCCCTCTGAAGGCCTGGGCAAACAACCAGGTCTTGCAGGCTCGGCGAAAAGCCAGCAGACCTGGGACCAGGCGGGCTTCCTCTGGGAGGGAGTTCCAAAGCCACGGCCCGGCCACCGAGAACACCCTCTCCATTGTAGCCCCCCGTTTTACACGGGGGACCTCCAAATAGGCACCCCCGGTGGACTGAAGGNAGTTATGAGGAGCCCAGACCGTGCAGGGCTTTATAGACCAACACTAACACCTTGAATCTGGTTCAGTATGCTATAGGCAGCCAGTGCAGAGTATGGAGCACAGGCGTTATGAGCTCTTGCCGACCCATCCCTGTAAGTAGACGGACCGCCGCATTCTGCACTAGCTGTAGCCTCCAGACAAGTGTCAAGGGAAGCCCCACGTAGAGCATGTTGCAGTAGTCTAGCCTCGAGATGATGAAGGCGTGGGTGAGGGTGACCAGATTGGGCCTGGAAATGTACGGATGCAGCCTCCGCACTAGATACAACTGGCAGAAGGCGGCTTTAGCCACCGCCTCCACCTGTCGATCCAGACGGAGGTCTGAGTCCAGAAGCACTCCCAGACTCCGAACCTGCTGGGCTACAGGAGGGCGGATACCTCCCAACAAGGGGAGCCTGCATCTCCCTCGCCCTGCCCACCACCATCACCTCCATCTTGTCAGGACTGAGCTTCAGTCTGCTCTGCCACATCCAATTCGCCACGGCTTCCAAACGCTGGGTAAGTAATGAGACAGCAGGACCTGGGTCAGTTGAAAAGGAGAGGTACAGCTGAGTATCATCAGCATATTGGTGACATCGCACCCTGAACCCACTCACAATCTCCCCCAAGGGCTGCATATACACATTAAATAATAACGGACACAAGATCGAACCCTGCGGAATGCCACAGGTCAAGGCCTGGGGGCTTGATGTTTCAGCCCCCAGCACCACCCGCTGGCTTCTCTCCGAGAGGAATGAGCAGAACCACCCAAGAACAGTCCCGTCCAGAACCCCCAGGTCTCGCAGCCGTCTCAACCGCAGCCCATGGTCCACGGTGTCAAAAGCGGCTGAGAGATCTAGCAGGATCAGAAATGTTGAACATCCTCTGTCCATCTCCCAGCGATCATCCATCAAGGCCTCCAACACCGTCTCAGTACCATAGCCAGGACAGAACCCAGACTGAAAAGGGTCAAGGAAACCGAGGTTATCCAGATGCACCTGGAGCTGTATCGCCACCGCCTGTTCAATAATCTTCGCAAAAAAGGGAAGATTAGAGATGGGTCAGTAGCTGGCGAGTGCATCCACATCCAAAGATGGCTTCTTCAGCAGGGGGCGCACCACAGCCTCCTTGAGACTGGGTGACAGTCTCCCCTGCCGAAGGGACGCGTTGACTACCTTCGCCAGCACCGTCTCCAAAGTCTCCCGGGAGGCTTTCACCAACCAGGACGGGCATGGATCTAATTTGCAACTGGTGACTCTAAGAGACCCCAGGACATCCACCGCATCGGCTGGTGTCACTTCCTGAAACTCATTCCAGGAAGATAAACCAGATGGTGCCTCCATAACCTCACACTCCTCACCTACTGCTTCCAATCTGGAAGCTTCCCCTGGCCTGTTCTCTGCCTCTGCTTCAGCTGCTGCCACTGGGAAGACACCCTTCTGGCTTCCTTGTGCATAGTTTTTGTGAGGTCCTTGTTTAAATTTCAAAAGAAGTATGCACAAGTATTTTGCACACTTCACAGGTCTGTGCCTGTGATGGCCCCCTGTGAGTAGGCAGTTCATAGTGACTTATGTCTGCAACATAATCTTAGGTATTCATGCACAACCAGAGCATGATTAATGCAGTAGATTTATACATTTCCTGGTTTGGGGCTCCTAAAGCCATTTCCCTCATCCTTATCCCACATGTAATTGTAAATAGTGTTTCCATTGTTTGCATTCAGTTGTGAATAAGTACCTGGCCTGGGCATTGCAGGGAAATTGATGTAGGGAGAAACTTAAGAGACATATGGGAAACTAGGGAAAAGTTTGATATACTGCATAAAAGTCAGGTGGAGGCACCAGTCAGTAGCTAATGACCTAAGCAAAAAACCCTGCAGTTTAAGAAACTGGTTAAGGTGGCATTCCAAATTTTTACTCAAACTCTAACCAGACAGTAAATTGTATGTTAAGGCAAATTAAACAAATAAATGACAACTTAACTGAAATTAAACTGCATATGTGTGGTATGGTGACTGAACGATACTTATACATGTTGAGGAATGCATGCAGTGTAATTTCAGTTAAGTTGTAAAAAAAAAAATTAATTTGCCTTAACATACAATTTACTGTCATGTTAGAGTTTGAATACAATTTGGAATGCTGCCTTAACCCGTTTCTTAAACCGGAGGTTTTTTGCTTAGGTAATTTCCCCTTCTGTTGAAACTTAAAAGTTAACTGTTTACTGTATGTGTCCCTTCCCTTCTGCACAGGCACCAGTCCACCCCTGTCTCTGTCTCTCTCTGTGTCTCACACACACACACACACACACACAC